>JAQFVV010013002.1:0-334138 GCA_028023455.1 Epiperipatus broadwayi | reverse complement strand
TATATATATATATATATATATATATATATATATATATATATATATATATATAATCCTAAGTTTACATCAGACATTAAAAAAATCTTTAAATGTTTTTGAGCTTCTACAATCATTCTCACATTAACAGAAAACAATTATTCAATTTTTAAATCTCTCTGCTTGTTTTAGTCTATACTTGCACTGTACATTTTATGAAATGCCTTTATTTAATAAAGTTTCATGAAGCTACAGAAAATTTATCATATATTTTATAACAATTGATTTTTGAATTTATAATGAATGATAACTTATCTGCTAATCATGACTTTCTATATATTGCTTGTTTCCAAATATTATTAACCCATTACATGACAAGGGTATCTTTGAAATTAATCCAAGTTCTCTGATTAATAATTTCTTCTCTACACATCACTCCTGCAAAGTTTTTCTAACTTCTCACATATGACTTTTTTTGAGATCTCTAACAATTTCTGAAGTTTTAGTTTCATCTGTCCAACTACTGTCATCTCTTTACTTTATCTAAATCACCCCTAATGTTTCTAATTATGTCAATGACATTTTTTGTTCTCTCATCATTGAATATATTAATTAATATCATTCATTTTATATTAATAATATGATTTAAGATGTTTAAACTTAATTGCATCTACTAATTCATAACAATCTTCTTTTTTGAAAATCTATTGAATATCACTTTAGTCTTTAATATTTATTAAACTTCTGCCCTGTGTTCATTTTTTATGGGGCATTTCTTTTATTTTCTGAAATGCTGAAACATTATTTGCAAAAACAATCACATCATCTACTAAATCAGGATAATTTAAGTATTACCTATTTATTTTTATTCTATTAATCCCTAATTTAATCTCATAAAATGTTTCTAATAAAATTCTCATAAAAAGTTTGGGAGAGAGGTCATTATGGAAGATAATCATTGCTTTTGCATTGTGATAAATATATTTCAGAATTTGGCAATATCTAAGTCTTAATGTGATGATGTTTTACTCATCACAAAAATGATTACCATACACATCCTTTTTCATAATCTATAAATCCAATGCAAAATGCTAATTGATCTTTTCTATGACTTTTCTTAATACTGGAATGTGACAAACTGTTTTCAAATCCATCTTGTTCTTTTGGTTGTCTGATCCAATGTTTTTGTACATGATTTGTAAAATGATCCTAATAAAAACATTATATAGAATGTTTTCTTTTTAGTCTTCTTAAATTTCAATGTCATTTGGTATACTATTATAATTTAGACATTTTCTTTGTTTGTCAGCTTTCTTTAAAATATTTATAACAATGAAATTCCTGTTTCTTTCAAATCTTTCATAGATTTAATGGTATGTCTCATATTTTCATTTGCAATACTATGTTTGCAATTCTAAATGATGTTATTATAATTGTAGGCACTACATTATTTTATTATTTTTATTATTATATAATGCTTTATATATTTAGTAATAATGCCATCATTTTTCTTTATAAAATAATTTCCCTTCAATATAAATGTTGTTTAACACATTTTTTTCTGAATCTTACCTCACTATTTCACAATTATATTATATTTCTCATATCATTATTAACTCTTTTTTTGCGTCATTTTATAAAATACTAGGTATTCAATTCTTCTAAACAAATCATTTAAAAATATTTCTCCATTCTTTCTTTTCTTTGTATACTGCCTTATTTCTAACTTTTACTGTTACAAATTTCTTGCTTTGTAATTGCCCATCTCTTCTTAATAAAGTATTAGTTTTCTTATTCAATTTGTTAAAAACTAAAACTCTACTTTAAGTAATTGAAGTATTAGTAAAAATTAAGGCTATCAAGTATCGATGCTTCTTTTCAGCAGCTTCTGTTTATCCAACTTTGCACTAAAACTTAATTTATATTTCATGCATTGATGATTACTTTTAATATTAAATCTATTAAGCAAATTACAATCTTAATTTGTATATTGTATCCTTCTAAAAGGTGCAGATAGTTTAGGTAGGATTTGAAATGTAGCTATTCTCACATAAAAGAAATTAAACATATCTAATTTTCAAATGTGTAATAGTGATTATATAGATAGGAGAAGTTCAAACTCAATAAGAGGAAACCTAAAGATGCTTTAAATATTTTTAGATCATTTTAAATATAAAATTAAGTAATAAAATAATATATTGTTTTAAAAGATAAGATTAATTTATATTTATTATATTCAAAAGATATTACAATATATTCGTTTAATTATAGTAATAAATCTCTTGAATAATATGTTTAAAATAATTATTTTGTTTAAAATATTTAGATATTAAATAATTTAACATTAATTTAGAATATTCTAAAAGTGCCACATGGTCTAAGGTGTTTGTGTGAGCTTTCAAGAGTTTAAAAAAAAACTTTGATTTTTAGCTGGTTAACAAAGTTTGACACATTATAAATGTAGCAAAAATTATGACTAAAGATAATGTTTTAAAATTAATAGTTAAAGTTATTATGTTGCTTAAATCTAATATTTTGTTTTAAAAATTAATATTTTAAAGTGATTAAAATTGTTTTAATGAAGATACTTAATTATTTAAATAAAAATATTTATTATTTATAACTAATGAATAAATCTGATATTTAATAAATGATGACTCATAGTTTTAAAAGCTTAATTTTAAAAGATGAAATTGATTTAGTTATGTAAATTAGCAAATTTTTGAAAGCAGAATTAACCAATGAAATCATTAGATTAGGCCAGTATAAAAACAAAGGTTTAATCCAGTCTAGACAGAGCACAGAGTAAGAGTATAAGATAGTACAAATGAAATAATAGAAAAGTACAGTTTAGTTTGAAATTTATAATTAATATTTTTTTAATTTAATTGTGACAGTAGTAATTTTTTTAATTATTATTACTTTCTCTTAAAAGTGTTAAAAAGTATAATTTTAATAACTATATTAAATAATGATTGAATAAACACAAAACTTCCCTATCAGAGGATTCTGCTTGAAACTTAATTTAAAACTACAATGATTTTTATGGAATGTGATAATAGTCATTTGAATGTTGGAATAATGTACACCAAATGCTAAATGTTTAAAATGAATGAACATTTAATTTTAATGACTTTGTCCTATTATAATGAAACTAATTTGTCAAGGAAACTTAAGTCAATAAAAAGAAAGCAAATATTTATGAAAAATCATTTTTATAATGCTATTAAGTTTGAAAAAAAGAAAAGTTAATACTCTGCATTTAAGTCTACAAACTGGATTAAAAATATTTTTTTTATGATGTGCCAGAATAACTGTTTGTTATATGAATGCTAATAACACATTTTACATTTAATTTATCTTTAAAGTTTAATCTAAATGGATTTTACATTTGAGAATGATGTATTTGAAGAAAAGTTGGGAAAAAATGACTGTTGAATGTTTTATGCTTTTAAAAGGATTTATTATTGATAAAATCAATAAATAAACTATATGCTTTGAAATGATTTTATCTAAAATAAATGAACTATAGTACATCTGTTTAAAAGATTTATATTATTTCAGTTAATTAATGTTTGGATGATATAGCTGTCATTTTACCTGAAAAAAAACTAGTTGAAATATATACATTTTAAGGATAAAAGTCTTGAATATTTTAAAGAAAGAAATATTTACCTTTAGTTCATAAAATATGTATCTGCTGAAAGAATGAAATAAATGAATAATTTTTATATTATATAACATTCTACCAATATTTTGACTGATGGAAATGCAAATATTACATGTGTTATATTTATCATGATATATTTGTTATATATAACCACTGGAATTATTAAAAAATAGAAAAAAAAACTTATTTCACATAAAAATGAATCCTTAATTATTGCCTTATGGGAGTATTGTGTGCCTGGATGAGATATTTCAGAAAGGACTGGAATAAACATTTTATCTTTTCAGGGTGCCCAATATTTTTCCTAGATTTTGCTGGATTTAATTTTATTATTTATACATTTCATTAAATGGCACTCAAGAGAGGAGTATGATTTTGTTCAGAATTTTCTACCCATAACTAGGCAATGGATGAAGATTAGTGAGGAGCATTCAACTTACAAGTAGAAAAAAAATTATGTAACTTTAAAAATTTTTCCATTTTTTTTAGGTCTAACCTTAATATTTTAGAATATTGTTTTATTAAAAAATAATCTGTTATTATAATGTATTTTAAAATTTAATCTTAAAATAGATTAGTTTATTATTATTATTATTTTGATTATGTTAAATTAAAAAATGGATTTTTCAGAAATTAATTTTCTGACAGGTAATTAATAATCATAATTTTTTTGAATGTAGAGTCAAAAAAGCAGATCATCATCACATGATTTCAATAATTATTGAGATCATAGATAATTTCATTTATCATTTACATTACATTTGTTTGATAAATTTTAAAATGTTATATTTTAAAAATAGTACTTTATTTTATTATTATCATAATGCTTAAATATTGAACAGTTGAATGAACCATTTATAATTATCATCTCATATATATATATATAAGAATGCAAGGGAAAGTTCTGAATATCTAAGGATATTTTTAGAAAAAAACATTTGTTTATCACAAATGCATGAATATGCCTAAATTTTATAACATTGTTGAGTTATTAATATATCTTTATGAATGTTGTCTGTTGAGAGAAATACAGAAATATTGATCTCTAAATTATATAATGTAATAACAAATGGATAAATATACAATATCAATGTATGTGTTATTGAAATCATTTGTGCTTGAAAAACTTGTTAAAATCATCTTGAAATAAATTTAGATCTTTGTTGTTTTTTAGTAATGTTGTTTGGAAATTATTTTAGAATGTGGTTTGTATGTTTTACAATGTTAATAGAGTTATTCAGTGTGGAAGATATAGGATGGTGGTTGGGAGAGTAATTGTTATATGAAATCCTAGGTGTTTAGGGATATGTTTTTTGAAAGCTGTTATGTGTGAGCTATATTGTCACACTTTGAATTTATTAAATATACAGGTAACAAAGGGCTGTATATTATTTTCCATGGACAGTTGCATTCCCTTATAGTCAATAAGAGCTAGAATAAAGCCATGACATGAATTTTTAGGTGCCTGATAAATATGGACCTATTATTTTTTGCACTGTATCCATGATAATATTTTCTTACTTGTTTGAGTTATTATTTTATTATTCCATACCCTACACTATAATCTCTATCTATCACCACAGGAATCACATCATAGAGGATAGTTTTTAAAAGATGGTAAAGTAATGGCTAAACTGTTAGAAGTTGATAGTTTATGTAAAGGCAAGATGAGACATAAAAAAAATTTTCTATCACAAATGATATTCAAATATTTGATGCTTGTCATAGTATATAAAATAGGAGAGGAATGATTAATATTCCCAAAAGTATTAGAGATCATTTAGCTCAAATAAATGCATATTTGAATTGGAATGAAAGTGAGAATAATGAAAAATGATTTGAATGCTATGATGAATGTAAAAATATAAAAATAAAGGAAATACAAAATATCAAGCAATATAATTTATTAATTTTTTAGTTTAAAATTTTGTTATAAAAAGAAACTTATTTAAAATAGAGAGAACCCATGAAATTATATTTCAAGTATTTTTTGCATAAATAGTTAATTTGCAGAGGGAGGTATTCATATTTTTCTTTATTTAAATTTTCTGATATTAGAATATCAGAGTGTATTAAAATGCTAAGATGATGCTTTGCTGAACTGCAAAGGAAGTATTTTAATAATTTTTGAAAATATTTTATTATTTGTGAGATTATATAGGTGTATTTTAAATCTAAACTTATATTTAAGAACTACATTATAATAAATATATTTTTATAATAGTATAAATGTAGCATTAAGTTTTTTAGAAATTGGGAGATTTATTTTAATTATTTCCCACTTCAAAAACAAAACAATAGAATATTATTGTTTTATTAAATAAGGATAATATATCATCATTATTTCTGTAAGATTTTATTTTATTTGAAGTGGCCAGAATGAAGGCTATCCTATTTTTATTTTTTATTTACTTGTAAAAATTTGGTTGTATAAATATTTTAATTTTAGATAATGTCAATTTTTATATTACTGTTTGTAAATATTTTTTATAACCTTATTGTAATAGCTATAATGTTGTTTAATCATAATAAAATTGTTAATTGTTTTAAAATTAAATATCCTAGTTAAGTTTTGATTTGTCTGCATGTTATTCATTTGATTCTTCATTCCACATGCGATCCATAGAAATTAATGATTTTAAACATTACTTATTTTGCACATGATTCATAAAGATTGCTTAAATATTATTTCTATTATATTTGATTGAGTAATAAAGTATATAATTATTATTATTATTGTATAAGATATGATCATTGGTGATTACTTTAAAATGATCCAACACCAATTTGAGATACTAAATATTGCCACTATATTCAAATATATTATATTTTAAGAATGCTATATAAAATAAAGAAAGATTGTATAATGTTTACTTAGAATCTTATTATTTTATTTATGTTTTTATTGTTAAACATTAATTATTAAATAGATTTAATGTTAAGAGTCATTAAGTTATCTTAGTTGCTTACTTGTTGTAATTTTGTAAGGGTAGTTAGATATTATGTAAAATCCCTCATCATATTTAACTACAGGGTCTTAATTAATTTATTTTTATTATTAGTGTTGGAAATGAACCTAAGATTACTTTTAAAAGAATTGTAAAATTTGTATAAAATGATGATGAGTAAAAATTATCAGTTGATGTTAAATTTTCAATTAGTATTTTTATTAAAGGAGTAGTAATTAATTTATTGTTATTTCTATAATAAATTTGTAAATTTGTAGGTTAGGATTATTATATGTGTGTTTAAAGACATGAGAGTATTATGTAATAGTTTTGTTATGTGAATTTAGTGGGGTAATATTCTTATGCCATTGGGAATGTATCCTTAGGGGTATATCCTCAATGTTTAAGCCATTGTACCTTGCTGAATGTCTCATGTAAAGAGTTTCATAATTATATTTGTTATTTTTAATCAAACCATATTTTTTTATAATAATGAGCTAGTTATAAATTAAATTTATTAGTAAAATAAATGAGTTGAATATTCTAGTTGGAACCCTAATTATTTATTATGAATCTAAGTGTTATTATATTTTAATTTAATAAATTTCTTATAGTTGATTATTAGAAAATATTGATTTTATTAGATATTGTATATTAGTAATGTATCTTGAGCTAGTCAGAATAGTATTTAATTTTAATAGTCATTGTTTATATAACTTGACTGTAGTTATGATAGTTATATCCTAGTTAGCCGGATTCTTTAGTTTTAGTTTTCCTTTGGTGAGGGTACAATATTATATACACTCATTCATACCTATTGTATTACTCAAAATATAATCCAACTCTGTTTCATTTGGATGCTTACATATTTCATTTTTGGATTTTTCTCACAAAAAACAAAACATACATTTCTTGCATTCTGATGTCCTTAAACAGATTTATCTATAGCACTTTTATCTAGCATTTACTCTCTATGATAATTTTAAAATGTTTTTTCATCTGATCAAAAACATTCTGTATATCAATAATTTTTTTTTATTTCATCACAAAGAGAACTTGTTGAAGTATAAACCTGAAATATATTGCCACTCTACATAATGCTATACCAACTATTCCAACAATATTATTACTTCACCTGTCATTTATAATGAATGCTTCCAATATCTGTACTTTTATAATAAAATAAGAGCTTTTTCCAATCAGTTTTCACTTCACAAAATCTAACAACAACCTATTTAATATTAGATAGTTATCCTTCCAGAACATATTTTCCACTGAAAGTGAACTACAGTCCATATTCTGGTCTATAATCTGACTGATTTTTTAGCATCTACAATTGCCAAAACTTGTTTAACTAATAAAGACCATAATTTATTTTTCGGTATCTGAAGAATGAACATTCACACATATCAGTGACAAAAAAAACAAGCATACTACATAATCTTTTTTTTAATAATATTTTTATTTCACTTGCCACAACAATTTTTACTTATTTTTCATTCGTAGTTTAAAATTTCATATAAAACAAATTAATATAAATAAAACAATATAATCATATCAAACAAAATTTGTTTTATTTCATTGGTTAATTAATACAGTATATTATTTTATAATTACATTGTGAAATTATTACTTTTTATATTTTAATTAAATCCTTCATTCTTCCATAGCAAAATGATCTATTACTGATATATACTATTTATCCACAATAATTTGCAGTCATGGTAAGGGTGGAATGACAGAGAGAATAAATATAACACTATTCAATTAATATCTATTGAGGTTTATTCCTACAAGCTACATATGAATTAAATTATGCTCACACTATTATACTTATAATATAATATAGTCACTAACATAATCTGACCTTATGGCATACAAAATAATAATAAGGAGGTGGCATGCATTCCACTTTGACATCTTCAGCTGTACAGCTCACGTGGGTCATGAAGTCAATCTAGAAGTTCAGTATGTTTTCATTTTACTAGCTGCAACAATTTTTATGTAATAGCACCTAATATATACATATTATATACATCTAGAAAAATCTGAAACTCTCTTATCTGTAAATGAAAGAATAAATGATCAAGATATGTTTATTTTCTAAATGCTTATAACATTCTTAAGTTTTTAACTATAAATTACATTTTAGCATTGTTTGAACTTCACTTTTATAATCAATGAATAATGCATGGTCAAACTCATTACTTGCCTTATATAAAAATAATTCAACTGTTGAAAATGTTAGTGAATTTCTCTATGGAAGCATCATTTCGTTCAATACACGGAAGCTTCATCTCTGATGTATATATAAAATCATTAAACTAAAAGAAACCTTGTGACTAATCAAAATTTTATCAATTCAAGATTTAAAAGAATCAAATATGCAATAACAGTATTTAAATAAAAAAATCAGATTCCACTAGATGGCGTTAGTTGACTTAGTCTATATCGTATTGTTGGGATTTAAAGTTACTCTTTTTTGCTTTATATGCTTGAAATTTACTAAAAAAAAAACTTTGGAAGTACAAGGTAGGTGCTGTTCTTCCAAATTACCTCTTTTTTGTTAAAAATGAGTGGTTCTAAGAAACGTTTAGAATCATCGACGCTCAATAGAAAAGAATCTTCGAATGTAAACAAAAAAACAAACGTTAAAATTGACTCTTTAATGCATTGTTCAAGCTCTGTCATTAATAGATCAAAAGCTTCAAGTATGCAAGATTTAACAAGAGCAGATAGTTTAAAACCGCTTTCTAAAGTTAAAAATGTCTCTAATAAAATTCAGAATATCAATGCTAAAAAGAAAATGCTATCCATGACTTCTAATGCGAATTCAAGTTGCCAAAAAAATAGAGACATTCAAAAGACTAACAATATATATATTTTTGATGGATCTGAAAAAAACCATTTCTTTACAAGCCAGGGGACATGATTTTATTTCACATAGAACACGCTCACGGGTAAAAGACTATGCCAAATTAAATGATATGCATTCTTCTAATAAAGATTTATTGAAGCAGCTATCTCCAAGGCATAATAATTTAAAGACTGTTTCTAGTTCTTTTTTGTCTAAGCCTTTGCAGACCTTGCACCATAAAAAATTATCAGTTTCAGTTGGTGATATTACCACTACATCATCTGACTTGGAGTATAATATCAGGTCTTATGAAACATTACTAGCCAAAGATAAATCTCAAGTAATGGATGTTGCTTTGCAGGCAAATTGTGTTCTAGCAGATGCAAACTCTGACAGAGTAAAAAACATTCATTTAGAAACTTCTGATTTAATTACTTCTGGTTTGCCTCTATCTTCTAGTAAACTATCAATGTATTTGCCTGCAGTACCACAATTTTCTATTGCTTCTAATGCCATTCAACATTCTATGAAACAGAATTTGAGATCTTTGCATTTGAATGATTTTTCATTATCTGATACTCTTATACATTGTTCTGAATCTAATTCTTTGAATGGAAATTTGCCTCTTTCAGATAAAAAAACTTCAGTTCAGAAACAGGATATTTCCTTTCCTACTTTGAAAGAAAATACAACACAAGTGTATAATATTCAGGTTAAAAAGAAAAGTTATGCTCATGTTCTTAATAATAATGTAGTCTCTGAACTTGCACAATCACAGTCAGACAAATTTGGTTATTTAGATCTGAATGATGAAGAACAAATAATGTCAGATGTTTCTGCAGATACATCCATATTGAATTTCTCTAATCATAAAGATTTGGTTGATGAACATCAAAATATAAGTGTTCAATTTAATTCTAGGATACCAGTGGTTTTATTCAATTCTTTTTTACACTTTTCTAATAGCAATACTTTGATTCTTACAACTACAGACAGTAATTGTCAGCTTTATAACTTCCCTATTGATGAGTTTTTCCAGTTGTTGAAGGATTTGAAACTTGGTGATGCTATCAAGAGGCTATATCATCACCCTAATAAATGTTACATGATATTGGAGTTTCATAATGTCTTGGAGAAGGAAAAGTTTAGAAGACAACAGCTTTTATTAAATCACAGATTTTTAGTTGTTATTGATATGGACAGGCCTAGGCTAGCTTTTGGTCTTGTGAGAAATTGTTATCCCAATTTTGGAGCTAAGGATCTTCAGAGGCAATGTTCTAATTTAGGTGAAATAACTCAATTTAAATATCTTACTGAGAAAAGAGTTGGTTTAGAGTTACCCAGCAACTCAGCTGCTTTTACTTTAAAGTTAAATAAAGGTCTTGCTTTGATTGATATTCCGTCTACTTTAGAGACTGATAAAGGTCCAATACATATCTCTATCAAAGGTTTACAACCTCAATGTTTTGTTTGTAAGGAGAGGACTCATCTTGTTAAAGATTGTCCAAAGGGGTTTTGCAATATTTGCAAGCTTAAGAAAACACGTACTCATAGATGTAGTCCTAAAGTTTTGCAAGATTTGCAAAAGCAGCATTTGAGTGAACATATTACTGTGCAACAATCTGATGTTACTCTTTCATCTCCACCACAAGTTTCTACTGATTTAAGTAAGAAGGTCAGTGGGTCTGTTGTTTCTATTCTGACTGACATTACTCATTCATCACTTGACTCATCTCATACAGTTCAAAACGAGGATATGTTATTGAAGGAGAATAGGTTTAACATTCAGTCTACTCTTGGTTGTTCATCTTTGCAAGATCAAGCACTTATAACTGATATTAGTTCTTCTAACAATAAAAGGAAGATTTATGATTCTTCAGAGTCGCAACTTGAAAATAATTTTTCTAATCCTGATTCTGATACTGCACCCTCTGTCTTGAAAACTAATTTGACTAGACGTTCAAAGAGTTCTAGGAAAAAGGACATTAAAAAAAGTAAATGGTCGGGAGATAAAAGTTCTCAGCAGTTAGATCTTTCACTGTCACCTTCTCCTCAAAATGATTCTATTTTTACTTTAAATAACGGTCCTTCATCTCCAATATCTCATACTTCTGATCCCAATTCACAAATTAATCTTATACCTGAATTCTTCACAGATGATTTGCATTAATATTTTCTCATTTATATATATATATATATATTATTATGTTGCTTAATGTTATTGCTGTTAATGTTAGAGGTTTAAATTCTATTTCTAGAGTTTATGCTATAATGCATTGGCTTCAGAAATGCAATTTTCATATTGCATGCTTTGGAGAGACGAAGCTACATAATCATTCCAGTTATCAAATTCGTGATTTAATGCAAAATCTTGGTTCATTTTATTATGTTCCTAATATATCTGCTTCATCTGGTGTCACTTTTCTTGTCAGTAAGCATCTTGCTTTTAATGATATCAAAATCATGCATTTGGATCATAATTTTTTGATGAACAATATTACATTTGGAAGTTTTACTCTGAATATCATTTATTTATATGTCAAGAGTGAGTTCCTCTTTGCTCATTCTATATTTAATAAAATTAATTCTTTTTTGTCTTCAAATTCTTATCCAACTATATTTCTTGGTGATTTCAATATGTGTTACATGCATTTTAATAATAAATTCCTACATCTTTTTAATAGAGTATTTTTATCTGGTGAAGGATGTTTTCCTCTTAATGCATTTTCCTTTTATACTTGTTGCACCACTTCTTTAATTGATCTTCTTTACTATTCTCCTGAACTTCACCTTGACATTTCAGCAAAGCTTTAGGTTGTTCCTTTCACGGATCATTTGGCTATGCATATTGCATTGTTGATTGATACTTCCTTTGTTGCTCAGTCTCATAGTTCTCTTACAATAAGGCTCTTAAATAAATTAACAGCTCCTGCTTCAATTTTTTTGGAGGCATATATTCTTTTTAGAAAAGTGGATATTCTTTCATTACCTGCCATATCGGCATGGTCTTCTTTTGTTGGTATTCTCAGTTCTATTATTAATTCTTATACTAGAAAGACAAAAGGTCCAAAGTTTTTACTTAAGCAATTGGATGATATTTCATCCAAACTTTCTAATCTTTCTTCTTTTGATTCTACCATAGAAAATATTATGCAACTTAAAGTGCAGTATCATGATATACAGAAATCTCTTGCTCATTATGTGGCTATTAAATGGTCTAAAATTTTTCTTCAAAATCATCATAACTGGACACAAAGTTATATTAGATGGGCTTTAGGTGCTTATTCTAGACCTACTCCATTAATGATTGACACAGGAAATAAAGTATGTTCTGGCCCTATTATGTTGCTTGAACTATGTAATCATTTCAAAACTAAGCTTCAAATGTTGCCTTTTAGAATTGGTGACATCTGGAATGAATCTGAGCTTGATTCTAGTCATAATATAACTGAAACTATGATTATTCAAAAATTAAATTCTTTTCCAGACAATATACATCCTGGGATTCATGGTATTCCCAGGTTTGTCCTTCTTCATCTTTCATTTTTTACAGCTCCAATAGTTCATAATATGGTTGATATTCTAGCTAATGATTTTGTGAATATTCCTGATCTCTATCCGGTGGCGATGGTCCCTTTTCTTAAGAAGAAATTAACTCCTCCATTATCTAATATTCATCCTATTTCTATGACACCTCTTTTGATAAAGACTATTGAATCTATTGTTAAAGATCATATACAAAATAATATTTAATCTTCATTTATCAAAATTTCAATTTGCAAAGAAGGGTCATTCAACAACTGAAGCTGTTCAGCTTTTTCTTCTTCTTATTGAGTATATTAGGCGTCATAATAAATCAAAACCTGTGGTCATTCAATTGGACTTCACATCAGCCTTTGATTGTGTTCTGCCTTCTGTTTTGTTTCAGACTCTTTGGGATTATCAGGTTCCTACTCCATATGTCTGTATTATAGCCAATCTTCTACTTAACAGGTCCATCTTTACTTCATTGGATGGTAAACTTGCAGATGGTTTTCGTCCGCATCTCTCAGTGCCACAGGGATCTCCTCTTGCCACATTATGTTTTATTATATATTTAAATCCGTTACTTTTACAGATAGAATCTAAACTGCCTGGTATCTATGTTCCTACTCTTAAACAGACTATTCATCATATTTCTTATATTGATGATGTCTCTGTCTTTCTTCCTAATAAATCTTTTCTTCCAGCTTTGTTGCAAATATTGGACTCTTTTTCTAATACTTTTAATCTTCATATTAATGTTACAAAATCTGCAATGTGGAAAATTAAATCTGGTTTATCAATTATTTCCACTTTCACAGCCAAGCCTGTCTTTCCTTGGTTTTCCAATAGTTTTATCTCATTCAGTAATTACAAGGCAGATTCAAAATATTATTCTTCAAAACAAAAAGGATAGTTGCATCACTTGTTAATATAAATATTTCACTTATGGGTAAGGTTACACTCTTGAACTCTTTAGTATATTCAAGGCTTAGTTATTATTTGCCAATTATTAGGCCAACAAAGCGTTTGAGAGGGCTATAAATTCGCTTTGTTCAAAATTATTTTGGAAAAACAAGGTTGTAGCCATCAGTATTGCTAAAATTCAAATGCCAAAGCTTTTAAATGGTCTAGGTTTGCACTCAGTCTCAACTCTATATCTTCAGAGATCTATATCTTTTCTTCGTGTGACTTGTCTAAAGCTTGCTCAGTTAACCTTTCCTTTGGTTATTGATCCTACAGATACGCCACCTCCATTTTCCAGTTATTGGATTGCTGATTTATGGAAGTCAGTTATTAAGTTGATACCCTCGGTTCAAGTTGCGCTTGATGGGAAATTGACATTCTGGGATGTTTATAAATTAAAATTTCCACATTATACTCCTCTTTTGACTTAATTAGGTGTTTCAAATAAAGTTCTCTTGCGTAAAATGAAACTTCTTTTCATTGAAGCAAGACATGTTGATTTTGTACTTAAACTAAATTTAAATGCACTCCCAACAAGTTATTTTTTAGTGACCAGCAGAGGCTTCATTAGGATTTCATCTCAGTAACAGTTGTGTAGATTATATGATGAGACAATTCTCCATATTTTTTATATCTGTCCTGCTCTTAAGTCGATTAGGGACTTTATAGTTGTGAATGTCTCTCTGGATCTTAGGGATGCTCTTTCTGTTTCTAACACTCTTAAGAAGGGATCATTTGCAGCAATAAGATTATCTATCTTTATAAGAGTTTCTTTATGGTTGACGCATTGCAGGCTCATCTTTGGTCATTCTCAGGACTCTGCTCTAAGTGTCTTTATTAAGCTTCTTGATCAAGTCAAGCAGCAAGACTCTCTGCTTTCGCCTGTGAGTCTACATGATGATACTTGGGTGAAAGTTTTATTTTCCTCTTAATCTTATTAAGATACCCTTTTCTCTACATTGACTTTTTCAAGTTTCATTCTGAATGCTATGTAAATTTTTATAAAGTTTAACTGTATATTACTATGTTACTATGTTTAATAAATATATTTTAAAACAAAAAACAAATAAAAAATCAGATTATCATTTCTATAGGGGATATGAATAGAATGTTTTTCTAATAAATATGTATACAGTTAAATAATTGTCTGTTAACATTTTCACTAAGAATATAGTAATACAAGATTATGATGTGCAATCAGACAATCCACTTCTTTTTATATCACTGAGGGCACCACTAGGCCATTGATGACATAGAAAATTAGATTTACAATAATCAAAAAGTTAATGATGATAAATATAAATGCCACCAGCTAAACCCAGAGAAAAAAAGAGATCTTAAACATTGTTCAGACAATTGAGGGACAGAACAGAGAAGCAAACATCAGCCAAAAATAAATATAACTATTAATAATTTTTATTAAATTCAAAAAAAATATTAGTCAAAAGGAACTACATAAGTTGACCCAAATTTCCCAACTTTCTCTGTCTGAGAGTGCACACAAATATTATGGAATATCAAACACTTCAGCAGATACTTTTGTTTTCTCACCTAACTTATAGAGGATTATAATGATCTTTCTGCTATCGATATATCTATTCACTTCCTATTTTCCTGTATTAGAGATTTTAATAAAAACAATCTTGTACAGACGTTAATGAATGGCATGGATCAAGCTTTCTACAACCCCATAAAAACAATGGGACAAAATAAGAATGTCATATGCTCTGTAAACACACATAAGAGATCATGTTACAATATGACCCTTAATATTAACTCAATACAAGCAAAGAGAAAATATTATAACTTATTAATCTTTAATATAATAAATATAAAGGAAATCTTAAAATTTGTATGCTTACAATAAAAACAGAACTATATAAATGATAAATTCCTAGCCAAACAATCTATGGCCTGCATGAAATGCAAACACATATTAACTGCATTAATTTAAAATAAGGAACAGGTGAGTTAAAAGAAAACTACTATTATCTGCCAAAGCCTTTAACAACAATTAATAATATAAAAAAAATTGAGCATAAAATATTAATTCACAATACATACTCTGATAAAGTAATAAAAATTGAAATCTTAAGCTAATTCTCTACAATTCATAGATTAAAAAAATACATCTAATAAATGAAATATTTATAAATTATTAATAATATCAAAATTCCTACTCATAGGTCTATTATATATTTATACTTTTTTCTTTGAATATAAAGTTTACAGATTTAAACCCTGGTTAAAATATAAAAATGTTCAGTTATCTTTGGGGTTTTAAATTTTCTATATGATTGATTCCACGGAGTGCACAAGGTTTTAATTCTATTGAGGATATATTATAAAAGTTTTTTGATCTTCCTTAATTTAGTTGTGGAGTATGAAGGCAATATTCAGGATCAGTTTTGAACTAATACATTAAGATATGTTACTGATGTCACAATTATGGAGCCATCTTGGAAGATTTTTAGCATGACATGCTTTTAATATAGTTATTGAAGGTGTTTGTTTCTGCGTTGTGACTGGATAGTAGCAATTTTTAGTATTAAATGTAGTTTATTTAGCAGTTAGTAATCAGCAATTCAATCTTCTCTTAGCAGTCTTGACTTCACAATTCACTGCAAAATAATTTTTGCATTAGTCAACTTCACTTTGGAATTAGAAAATATAAAATATATCACATCAGCAGTCTGCAATTATCTATCCACTAATCAGAAAAACAGAGCTTTTATATACTACTGTTATCTCCTGCCAGATCTTAAAATCTCACCAGGGCTAGTCTTTTTCTCCCACTAAAAGTTTTAACCAGGGTTAGTTTCTTATCTTATGTTTTTACATTTTAAATACCAATTTTAATCAATTAGAAAATGAGTTTCTGCTTTTAAAATAGATTAAAACAAACAAACAAACAAAAAATTTATTTTAATCAAAACTTTTAAGTTAAAATATTTTCACGATTTCCATTTATATTCAAATACATGTGTTATGGCATGTACTCTATACAAAAAAAAAAAAAATACAAAATTTTTAAATGCAATTTTGTCTTTCCTTTTAAAATCTTTATAAATACACATTATAGTTTTGATTTCACAATGGTTGCTTTTGAAGTGGAGAAAATATCTGGTCCAATATATGTATTGTAACTCTATATTGGCAATGCCAGAGTTACATGGTGATACTTTTGGTAACCAATGCATGCATGCTTATATGTACACATATATACACATATATGGACATATAGGATTGAAATACAGAAGGGAGGAACAAAATATACATGAGTTGATATATTCATTTACTTATTTTTTCTTTGTTTCAAAAAAATAATCATTATAAATTTGTTGCGGAGTTGATCCCCAAAAATTTATAAATAAAAGTTTTCTTTTATGTAAATGATGTCAAAATTTATTCCTGCAAATATTATTTAAATATTTCAAATATAGAGAAAAAAATATGAAATATAAACTTTTTTTTAAATGGACAATTATTGCATCATCAATAAATATATTAAACTAAAATAAAAGATTTGTTTTAATTCAGTTTCTAAAACTCAAGCAAACTATTGTTCAGGATACTTAAAGATAATAAAAACCTATATAGAATTTAAAATTCTATCAATATCTATTACAAAAACAACAATCTACTTTACTCATATGTTACTTATTTATCTTGACTTGTCTTTTTGTAAAAGCAAATATTTTTAAATAAAATCTGAAACTAATCACATTTTTCTTCTCAAAAAATATGATACAAATATTTTGTAAAAATAATAATATACATTTAAACAAACTAAGAAAATATATATCATTTTCAAAAACTTTACAAATGATGCATTTTCTCAAAAGTTCTTGCAAGCACTCTTAGGCAGAGGGAAAAATTAGCTACTAATTAACCCCAATGCTAGATGATTGGTAGTTCATTTGTAATAGATTTCTCTATAAGATATTGGCATCTTAAACCCTCAAATATCACATCATTACCATTCTTTATGCTTACACAACTTTTTTTCTCACAAAGGCAAAACTCTCCATACACTAGTGCTTCTCAGTGCAAGCCAGAGTAATCAATGGATGCAGGCTTCTCACTGATGGAAACTAGTTTGAGGATATTGGATGGTAGGCACTAGATAGGAATTTTATGCACAAACCTTTCTGCATTCATTGATTATTCTGGTTTGGATTGAGTGGTGCTACTATATAGAGAGCTTTACCTCTGTGAAAAATATTGACATCTTGAAATTTTTTAGAATTAATGCATAAATATTGTTTTAGTTTCAATTTTGGGATTCAAGTGGATGCAAAACTGGCAAATAAAAATAGTCACAAGAAGTAAATTAAAAACAAAGGGTCTGCAGTATTATCAATAACATCATAACCTTGCCTGAAAAACAAATGAAAAGTTAAACAAATTATTCATCAAACAAAGTTTAAATTATCCAGCCAATTAATTTATATACAACAAATACCAACTTTGATATCATATCAAAAATTACCACCAATGAGCTTTTCCAAAATCATTGTTTTAAGACTTACATAAGATGGCAATAGAACTATCTCATAGCATCAGAATATAATGTAGAAAGCATTTTTTTAAAATGCCAAACTCCAGACCAATTAGGCATTAAAGAAAAAATAATTATAATTTGATCTTTTAAAATATTGAATTTTTTAACATCATAGTAAAGTAGCATAAGGAAGAGTTGAAATCAACTACAAATTATCATTTTAATCAATAATTAATATCTATTAATAATCCATATGTAATATTTTGAATACACACATATATATTTAGAGCTTAGATGAGTGATTATGTGTATTCATTGTATGAGATAGAGTGAATAGCTGAAGAGAGCTTGAAAGTCTATGTTCAAATCCCCTACAATTAAATCCACTATATAATAAATCAAATGTGCTAATGCAAAATTGATAACTATATAAAAACAGATTACTAACCAAATAAAGTTTAAATTATTCAGCCAATAAATTTATATCATACGATCATCATTTCCTATGTATATACAATCTGTTGTAAGCAGATGTAAACCCTTCATACAGTAGTGGTTGCATTAGATACTTAGATCTAGGTGCAGTGCTCTTAGATCCAATGCTTCTCACAAATGAAAGCCTCAAACTAGAAACTAGTCTGGAGATATTGGATGAATAGGCACTAGAGGGGGATTTTATGCACAAACCTTCCTGCATACTTTGATTACTAAGGCATGCACTGGGTGACACTACTTTATGGAGAATTTGCTACTGCTAATAAATTTATACCTAGAAAAGCAACATATATGAACTTTGACATCACATTTCTCCAGGATATCTATTTCAAGACTTAAAAAGACTTCTCTTTAGCAATTAGCAAATTTGGTTTATTAAATTTTTAGTATTACATTATTATAGCTTTATCACAATTCTGATTCAAAGATTTCTTAATATATTTTTAAAACTAGTTTATTTACACATTAAACTGAAGGATGATGCAAAATATATTTTTAATACTCTACAGTACGTAGTTTTATGTTGTGTTGTTTACTTTTCATGTAAAAGATTAAAATTAAAGCAACATTGAAGAGGTCAGTTTTTTTTTTTAATTCTCTTAAATTCTTTCACATATTTCTTATAATAGTAAAAAATAGTACTCAATTTTTAATTTAAAATTACAGTAACTTTCTTAGATTTCTTTTTTTTTTTATTATTAACTTTTTTTAAAAAAAATGCTTCGTCATATTTATTACCAAAAACTAAAAAAAAAATATTGTATAATTATTTTTTAATTAAAAAAATATAAATATTTTTTAAATTATCTTTTTCTTTTGTTTTATGAAAGTATCCATTTTAATTGTTTGTGAATTGAATATACATGCGATCATATTTTATTTAATTATTATTAATTTAACTTTAATAATGTTAAAAATAGTACTTACAATTTAATAACAATTAAAGTAAACAATATAAGACAGAAACATAATGGTTGAAATTAATCATAGAATTAAATTTTAAAAGAAAATTTTTAGTATATGTGTTTTATCGGTTTTTACTTAAGGAGCTGAGACTTGGATACTTAACAGAAGAACAATACAAAGACTTCAAACTATTCAAGAAAATATGGAGAGAAGTATATTGAAGATAATAAGAAGTGATTAAAACTAAAATAAATGGTTTGAGAGAACAATTGAAAAAATTAACAAAACTGAAATAAAGCTGGTCTGGAAATATTAATAGAGGAGATAATAGAAGATGAACAGTTGAAGTCTTAAATTGAATCCTACGAGATTGTAAAAGAACACGTGTGAAATGGATAGATGATATGAAGAAATTTGTTGATGTGATGCAGAGAAGAGAGACTATAGATCGTAGAAATAGAATTAAACTTGAAAAAGCCTTCATTCTGCAATGGATCGATAATGGTTAAAATGACGATCATCAAATCCTGAATATGTATTAAAATAATAAAAAATTAATCCAATAGTTTGTTGTTTAGGAGTTTATAAGAGGTTTAAGCACTGGAAATGACAGACAGAATCAGGATCCAAGAAGTTCTTGATACTGTTTATTGGATACTATATGTCAAATGCAATGACCGGGAAGTGAACCCGGGTCAGCTGCTTGGAAGGCAGCTATGCTAACCGCTAGACCACCAACTACTATATATATAACATTTAAAATGAAAGGCTTTTGAAATGTTAGTCTGATTTTATTTTGAAAATCTTTAAATTGTAATTGATCGTTCTTAAATATTGAGCCAACTAGCATCTTTTCTGAACAAAGCTTTAACTGCTAATAGTTTTTATTTATAAATGAGTCTCAATCTTAGAGAACAGCTGGTGATTTTTAGCTTTTCTGCTGTAAATTTTACTTTTATTTGATTTTTTTCTTCTTTTAAAGGTCTAATTTGTATTGTTTTGTATATCCACACATAGTACCATCTGGTAAAATGGCTTTGGTGCAACTATTTATCAAAAATCAGCTGCTTGAGAAGATTTTTAGAAGCATTTCTTTCTTAAACTTTTAGAAACTATTCTTGTGTTGATTAATTAAACTAAGGAATTAAACTGTAATATAATTTTCTTGTTCTCTAAGAAAAATAATAGTAATAAAAAGAATATTATATTAAGCAGTACAAAAGTTAATTATCTATTTCTTTAAATAAATAGAAAACAAATTATTTGATAATTTTACCATATATGAAACTTTATTAAATTTAAAACTAATACTTTAAATTGAATGAGTTAAAAAAATTAGATTAGTCATCTCATTGTTAGACAGCCTTTCGAAAAATTTAATAAATAAATTTTTCAATTAGATTTTTATAATTCGTAACTCATTTAAACGAATCATTTATAAATTATAGTAATACTGAAGCTTAATGTTTTAATTACCGTTTAGTCGTATAATGTAATACAAACAGACACATTGTCAAATAAACAATACTGAATTAATGTAAACTTGTTAGTATAAAAGACTTCGCTGGATAAATTCAAATTATTCTTTAATGATTTTAATTGAAAACTAGTCAATGAAATTGAAAAGTACTTTATTATAACACTTATAAAAATAATGAAAGAAAATGTCCATTTAAATTAAATATTTTGATTTTAATAAAATATATAATAGTATTTGAAGATTACAGCCTGATGATATATATATTTAATTGCCTCTTGCATTTGATTTGATGATCTATAGCCGACGATTATTTCCAAGTAAGTTAACTTTTATTAAAAATTCTGGTAGCTTAATTATTTGAATATTTGTCTCCCAGGCCACATTTTAGAGCAGCGGTTCTCAACTTGTGAGTCGCGATCCCTGAAGGTGTCGCAGAAAAATTATTGGTCGTCGTGAAAATTTTGAGAAATTCTCATGTTGGAATATAAATTTTTTATTGAAAAAAAAAACAAAACTTAAACACTATTAAAAATATATGAAAACTGCTCAACTCATTATTGCTTATCTGAGAACTTTTGTGTTCAAATATTTCCATCTTTATATTCCAACCCATTTCTATAAACAGCACATCATAATGACTCTTTGCTTATATTGCCCTCATTTTTTTTGTTCACTCTCAGAGTTTTGTTCTTCGTCCTAGTATCCTCCTAATGTTGATACTTAGTATTACTTTCTTGAATGTACACACTTTCTAAAACAGACTAAAAAGTTGCAATTGCTTCCAATCAACAGATCTACTAAGAGCCAAGTTGTTATTATATATATTTTTGTTAATATGCAGTTATTTCAAAGATCGTATATCAAATTGTATATACTGAAAAATAATATAAAGATATATATTTGTATGTGATAAACCGACTTTTATTTTTACTATTTTTATATGCTTATAATACATGGTAACAACATATAATTGGTTATGTAAAATTTCAGTCTGAGTATGGGGGTTGAAAGTGTTAAAAGGTAGTGCACCCCTGCCTTAGTTCTTACATTTAAAAAGAAAACATTTTTTCAGATTTTAAAATGTGTAGATTTTTTTTTTTTACATAATCAATTTATAATCAACTTAGTTATTTTTTTAAATAAGTGAATGATTCATTGTTCAATAGGTCATGAGGCATTTTTAAGCATTGGAAGTTTCAGAATTGAACATCAATAGAAAAATCTTTAGTTCTTAAGCATAGAACAATCTTACATTTACTGGTCAGTCGAAAGATATGTAGTTAATTTTAGCTAAAGATTAAATTAAAAGATAAATCATAAACTTATAGCATTTAATATTTGATTTAATCTGGTTATTATTATTTCCTTCCCCTTCCACTATTTTTGTGTACAGAATGCTTTTTCACCTCTCTATATTTTTATCAACTGCTGCTTAACTAATACTGTTTCAATAAAAAATAAATTATATTATGGGATGCAAATCATCCAATATGAGATAATAAATTAATATGCAAAATTGTTATAGATGAATTGTAGTACCAGATTAAGTATTATGATAGCTTTGGACTTGAAATATCTATGCTCAACTAACACTTTGCATTAAGATGTAAATTTTAGTTTGATTAATTAAAACTGACAAATGTTAATGAAGTAAAGAATTCATTAAAGTTTAAATTAGAAGGAATTTGAAGTCAGAATTTCAAGCTCCCATAGTTATCCACTCGATTTTATATAACTAGTACACATGACCACATACATGTGAAAAAGATAAATGATCTCCAATATACATATTCAAGCTAAACCAATGCTCATTAGTTGATTCAGATCATCATCTCCCACACACATATATGTAATCAGTACCTAGATTATATTAATATAGCAAACCTTCAAAATTTAATGGACATGCTTCAATCTTCTCCATCTTCCAACTCTTCAGCTATTCATATCATTGAAAATCAGATGATGGAACACTCAAAACCTTAATGATTCTAATATTATTTGTATACCCATGTTGACTTTAAGTCACTTTGACCTCTTGTGTATAATACTTTAAAATGCCCATTCAAATATACAGAAAAGAGATGGGCAGAATACAAGCTGAATATTCAATATTTAAAAACAAATACTGTAATATTCTATTGCCTCATTTCTATCTGCTTTCTGACAAAGAATTTAACATATTTTTAATCCAGCTTTAAATCCAATTCTTATTGATAAAAGCTGAAACTGATCTGGAGATGAGAATATTATAGCACTAGGTTATCTAATGTCCATTAATTATTCAAAATAGGTTGTTCTACAATAGGGCAAAGAGAGTTACTCTAAAAAGTTCATGAATAAGCCAATCAAATAATAAGGTAATATTATTTTAAAATTTAACAATAGTTATATATATTCTAAAATAAGATCATCTCAACTCTTACATTTCAAACATATGGCAACAGTCCTTAAACAAAGAAGCATATAAATAAAAAATAATAAGAAATTAATAATAATAATAATAATAATAATAATAATAATAATAATAATAATAATAATAATAATAATAATAATAATAATAATAATAATAATAATAATAATAATAATAATAATAATAATAATAATAATAATAATAATAATAATAATAATAATAATTCATATATTTATTAAAAAGTGATTATTGTAAATAAATAATTGCTAAAACCACTTATAAAATTGTGTAATATATATTTTTTACAATTCTTTTGTATAAAATGATACAGAATAATCAGTTACCTATTATGCAAAGGCGACATTTCATCAAGATTAAAACAATGTCCAGTATATACCAATGTGATAAACTTAAGAATAAATTACCAGTTAAATAGTTTTTTTAATTGTGAAAATAAATGCCAACATAATTTTGATCCACAAAAAATGAAAATAAAACAGGTGTGGTTTATTTAAAATACAAAGCTGAGTATATACTGGAATTTTGAAATATAATTATGGTTTCCTACAGTGGACAGTATAATAATTAGAAGCTATGATTATAATGCAGCACCAAAAGTATATTATGCTGGTAAATTAATTACTTGACTTCATGTAAATAAATACCCACATATATTGAATAAATATAAATTCATGTGATAATTACAATGTGTGATGTGATGTGATGCACTGTGACTTCTCCTTATACGGAGTCAGGAATCTCTCAGCAACTATGCCCAGAGAAACCTGTTGGCCAATTTACCTTCCCTTTCCATTCTCTGCCCTAAGTTTTTTCATAATCTGCTCCATCCCATTTCCATAACATAATCTTTGTCAACTCCATGGCCTTCATATCTAAATTCCCTTATCTTTTCCCAAACTCAGCATAAAAATCAATAACTCACTTTCTGTGTATTTAATTGATAGCTGAAGTGCCCTCTAGCTGCCATGTTCAATAAGATTTTAAACTAGGAAAATGGCCATTTTCTATTGTATGTTAGATTTTTATCCAAAACAACAATGGTTGGAGAACAAATGTAAATAAAACTTATATATTTTAATTTAATTAAATTTATTTTAAATTTATTTAATGCACCTTGATTACATAAGTAATATTTACTAAGGCATTAAACCTACTTTTGCATTTTCAAGCCACATTCTTGAGTTTTATTGCTTTAGTAAATATTAAATTAATTTTGAAATAACATGTTAATTTTTTAGAGTAGAGATTTTTCATACATTTTTAAAACTCCATAATAATTAGTCAAATGTCATATATGTAATGATAAATAATACTCTAATACTGAATAACCATGAAATAATTACCAAGTCATAAATATTATATTACATGTTAATTGTAATAATGTGAAAGAACTGAAAATGTCCAATGAGCTATATGTAAATTAATCATCAATAAATATAAGTATAGAATAAGTCCACCTATATTTTAGCTTGTATTACATATAAGAGCATCATTTATTGATGTATTAACATTCAGAACATGATTTATATATACTAACTTAATTTCAGAGCAACTATAATCTATTCTGAAATCACTATAATAAATCAGAGATTGATAAATATGTGGCTTGGCCTTTTCTTTTGAATCATTATAGTGATTTCAGAATAGTTTATACTTGTCCTGAAATTACATTAGTATATATAAATCATGATCTGCATATTAGAATGTTAATAAATAGTATGCTTATATATGATCCAAACTAAAGTATAGTTAGTCTCATTCTATACTAATGTTTATTAATGGTCAATTTACATATAGCTCACTGGCGGTTTTCAGTACTTCCACATTGTTGCAATTATATTCGAACTATTAAAAAATAATATTTTACATGTTCATTTTGGAGATTACTGATTTATATCTAAACACAAAGTAAAAATTATGCATACTTGGGTTTTCTAAAAAAAAAGTGTTAAATAGATTTTTTTATATACATGCATGCATCTGTCTACCACAATTATGACCTAAACATTAACCTGAGCTATGTAAAACTTGAAATTTTTTTTCCAGACTGCAGCCAAACTTTCATAGCTAATTCAGCTAATAATTGAATATTTGCTAAAAAATAGGATTCTATCTATTTTTAAGTAGTATATCAAACCTATAAAAATGTTTAAACTTTCATCATCATCTTCAATTGTCATTTTCATCCATTATCAATCTGATGAAGGATGAAGGTCTCTCCAAGTTTAATACAGTTTCTCTGATTTTTAGCACTTCTCCCCCACATTATCCCAGCACCCTTTCTTATTTTATCCATTCATCTCATGTGGTCTCTTTCTAGATTTTTTGGAATCTTTTGATAGAACTCTTCTACTAATTTTATGGTCATATATTTTTTAGTAATAGTTCCATCTTTTTTTCTTATTGCAGAAATAAGTTTTCTACCAAGATGATACTTTCATTCTCTTCTATAGCTTTCCTTGCTAACTCAAATATTTTTATATCATTATTAATTCTTATTTGTACCATTTTATGACATTCTAGACATTCAATCCATTTTAATGGACCATTTTTATAATTTCATATTTCTTCATTTCTTCATAAATTGCCATCTGAGTAGAAAATGTATTGGTAAATTATGGCTTATTGTATTAGTTTTCTTGCAATTCTTAAAAGTGTATCAGTTTTCTCCCCATTAATTTTATTAAGATTTAAACTATGTTCAACACCTGCTAAATTTTAAAACGAGTTGAAAGTTTGGGAATGTTTCTCAAGATTAGGAATATCAACTATAAATACATTTTTTTTCTTAATAATTTTTGTCTTTTTACTTTTGTACTAACATGGATTTTTCATCTCACTAATTTATGATCACTTTCTATATTGAATTTATTAAAAACATTTGAATCTTGAAATACATATTTTCTGTTAGATAAAATATAGTCTAATTCTGCTATATCTTCATTTGGATGCTTCCATGTCCATTTCTGTTTAGTATTTCAGAATATAAAATTTTTATTTTTCTTCAAACTCCACAAATATATGTCATCATTTATTTCTATCAGCATAACTAAATTTACTCTTTCATCTTTCAATCATTTACCAATTCTAGCTTTAAAATCTGCCATGACAATTTTAAAATGTTGTTTAGATTGATCAAAAGCCTATTGTAAATCTAAATCCTCTATTTTTTCATCACAATAAGAACTTGTTGAGACTTAAACCTGAATTATCTGCAGTTGGCATCTTCCATTAATATTGAGTAACTAATTTTTCCACTGTATCTAATACACTAATAATCTCCACAATGTTTGCTCTTTCACTTTTTATTTTCAATGAATTCTCCTCCAACTGTATTTCCAAAATTTATGCCTTTGTATCATAGTACATATAAATTTTTAAATCAATTGTCTCTTCACAATTTCTTCTAACATCACAAAGTCCACACAATGTCACATTTAATATTAAACAGTATTTTAATTCTTACAATATTTCTTCACTTGAGAATGATCTGCAGTTATAAATAATAGATAAAATATTGTTATCAAATGTCAGCCTGGATTCACAGTTGGGTTTTTTAGCATTTTCCGTCTTTGACCACTAATCACTGCATTGACTAGTGACTTTACAGATTGCTGGGAATAAGGGTCTCAATTTAACTTTGTCTGTCATAATTGTAATTATCCATTTAAAAAAAAAAGTTCATTCACACACAGATTTTTTCTGTCTTCAAAAGAATTCAAATTGCCATCTTAGTTAAAAGTTATAAAGACTATGATATTTCTTAATTTTAAAGTAAAAATTTCATAAAATTATCATGTAGTGAGCAATCCATCCATATTTGGATGCTATATAACAATAATAGCTGTAATGACAAGAACATATGGAGTGGATATGCATTGCTTGGTTTCTTTAAGACTTCAATAAGGAATCAAATGATAATTCTTTTCTAATCTTTACTATACATCAATTAGAAAATAGAATTTTTATACTTTGCCTGCAGTGGAATGTGAAAAGACTTTTATTATTAACTATATGAACATTTTGATGACATTAAGATATCATGATTTTTAAAATATTTTTTTAAATATCAAAATAGTAATAAACAAATAGTTAATTGTTCCCAGGAGTTTACAAAAACTTTTTAGTATCTTAAATAACATAGACTCTGAGCTCCAGAATTCACCACTTTACCACAACGCTTAAACACAGGATAATAAAACATGAATATCAAAAGCACTAATAATTAATTTCATCATTTTATAATAGTGTCTATTGACTAGTTATTCCAGCTAAATTCAGTTAATTAATTTAAAACATGTACACATATAAATAATAAATCATGAACTTATAATTAGATCCATAAATCTATTATGGCAAGGATTATATATTATGTATGTAATAAATACAATAAATATTTAATTTCAAGTTTTAAAATCAAGCTTTGAAGAGATAGTTAGTTTCATTTATTGTGTGTGCTGTATTTTTTTACTATATCAGCAACAGATTATCAATTTTTTTCATGTAATGTCACAGCTATGGTAAAAAATGTATTACACAAGATAAATAGAGATGACATTTTTTCAGATTTATTTACATAAATATATTAATTAGAAGGAATTTGAACTCAGACTTTCAGGCTCTCTACATCTATCCACTCCATCCTATACAACTAATACACATGATCACATACATGTAAAAAAAGATAAATGAAATGATCTCCAATTATATATATTTTGTGCTGAACCACCATTTATCACTTGGTCCAGATCATTATCTCCCCTACCTCCATACACACACACATATATAATCAGTGCTCAGTTTATATAAAAATAAAAAATCTTCAAACTTTAATGGATAAGCTTCAATTTTATCAACCTTCCAACTCTTCAGCTATTCATATCATTGAAAATCTGGTGACAAAATAGTCAAAGCTCTTGTTGATGCCAATATTGTTGTTATAACCATGTTGATTTTAAGTCACTCTGATCCCTCACACATCGAATCTTAAAATTTCCATTTAAATACACAGAAGAGGAATGAGCAGGTTGAAAGGTTGAGTTCAAATTCTTCTAATTACATTAAGTTCAGTATAGACAATATACTTATATTTAATTATTACATATTCAGCCTGTATTCTGCCCATCCCTCTTCTGAGTATTTAAATGGATGTATTAAGATCCTGTATATGAGGGATCATCATCAGATTTTCAATGATATGGATGGCTGAAGAGTTGGATGGTTGAGAAGATTGAAGCCTATCTATTAAAGTTCGAAGATTTGTTATCTTAATATATACTGAACATTAATTTTATATGTAAGATAATGATCTGGACCAACTGATGAATGCTGGTTCAGCACTAAATATGTATATTAGAGATCATTTATCTTTTTGACATGTATGTGGTCATGTGTATTGGTTGTATAGAATGTAGTGGATAGATGTAGGGAATTTGAAGGTCTGAGTTCAAATTCATTCTAATTACATTAAGTTGTACAGACAATATACTTGTATTTAAATATTATAAATATATTAAAAAATTTCCACACTTTACACATTCTTTTAAAATCATATACATAAGTGTACAATAAAAGACAAAGGACTCCCAAGATTCATTTCATGCTGAATCTGCATTCATCAGTTGACCCAGATCACCATCTCTTATATATATTATATGAAAAATATTTATCAATAGTAAATTGTTACATTTTGATTTACAAATGTCAAATTCACTTCTCCACAACTTTGATACCACCCACTTCAGATAAATACAGTAATGATTAACCTTAAACCATAAAGAATAAATGATTAATGATAATTATTACTGTATTTATCTAAAGTGAATGAAATCAAAGTTGTGGGTAGAGTAAGTTTGACATTTGTAAATCAAAATATAACAATTTATTCACAACTAACTCGTAGTATGTTAAATCTATTTATTACATATTTTAATGATGAATTTCTTAATTACGAATGTAAATAATATGAATATCTGATTTTGCCATAATTAGCATAAAATCATGTTGGAATATTATATAACAAGAACTCATAGTGACAAATATTCACACTTTGATACCAAGTTAGTGACTATTACAATATTATAAGTTGTGCAACTAATTAGTAGTTATATCACTGCTATCAAATATCCTTGCTTTTAACTTAATAAAGAGAAGGATAGCAGATTGAACTTTATAACACATCTCTAACTTTTAGCATGGCTTTCTGTTTAATAACTATCAAAGTATTTAAACTAGTTTATATTTTCAAGATGATAACTATCAAATTAACAAAAGTTGTTGTTTTTTCTCTCTAACTTATCAAGCTATGTTTTTGAATCTTAACTATTAACTAAAGTATTTACTTAACGCATTCAAAACATTAACTACATTCCATAGATTGCCTTCTGACTTGGCAAGGATAGCACAATTATGTGAATACTGTCAGAATCTAAGAAGATGAAGATCTATTTTTGATTTAGTCAATTCAATTTAAAAAACGTTTCAATAATTATATATTACATTTTAATGACTGTAGTTAGTATAAAGCAACCTATAAACTGTTGTATATTTTTGTACTTTCTACGATACTACCCCCCCCCCCTAACTCACTTATCACACCAGTATTAATTTAAGGTATTTTGCTGTTCTTTGTTATAACCTTCTAACTTTATTATAGTATCTTTAAACATTTTTTTGAACCATTCCCATATTTGATCTGAATTTCAATCAACTTAACATTTTATTTAATATGCTTTTCTTTTTATCAAAGATTCTTTTTTTTTTTTTTTAAGTGTCATAGCATCGGCCGGGACGCGAACCCGCAACCCGGGCAACTGCCTGCTAATGCAAGGCAGTCGCGCTGACCTCTCGACCACCAATTTTTGTTTGACTCTGTTTTTTTAATTTTTTTTAAAAAGTTAATATCACACTGAATTGGGAAAATTATATATTTTACTTTCAAAATAAACGCACAGATTTAATTTTACTATTTCTAAACTAACTTTGAAGCAAAATTAATCAACTTAAAAATATATTCTAATTAACTAAAACGAAATTTCAATATGGAATTTTTCCTTTAGTGATTTTTGGATTATAGGCACATTATTAATTAGCCTCCATCATTTTTTAAACATTTAAAAAAAGATAATATAATATTATTAATTGAAGTCTTATATTGGATACCAAAACATTATTAAGGCTCTGGAAAATAATAATTTAAGATAAATGCATATTATTTTATTAGAATTATGCGAAGAAGAGAAACTATGAATAGAAAAAAAAAACAGAATTAAACTTGGAATACTTCTTATAATGAAATAATAATAGTTGAAAATAATACACTTTTTATTTATATAAAAATATATCAAAAAAGTATAAAATCTGAAAGAAATACGACAATTAGAATTGATATTTAAAATTACAATTACGTATTTTAATTTATAAAAATGTCATTTTTTTCTTTTGCGCAAAATTAAAAAAAAACTAAATTAATTACATTTTCTTTTTGAAAAAAATAATAGTAATAAAAATTTAAATGAGAAATATTACTGTATAATTAAAAAATATAATGCGAAGAGGGGAATTGGGCTACCTAGATTTTTTAGATTATTGTTAAACTTGCTTCCAGATAATTTCAATGAAAAGAGATAAAAAATTCATTAGGAGTTAAAAGATTTAACAGCAGTAAATAATATTTTTAAAATTATTATTATATAAATCATAATGACAAATCATTTATTTTTTTATTATTCTATGTAAAAGATGAGCACATGCCGAGAAATGATTATTTTTTTAAATTCATTAATTTTCCACACACACACAGAGGTCTTATAATTTGGTCAATACATTTCTCCTATAGACCCATAACTCAACCTTAAAAAAAAATTCAAATAGAAAATTTTTTTTAAATAAAAAAAAATATGTTCAACTCAGATAGAATACCAATATTTGTGTAGTTATTCTTATCGATAAGGTAAAAACAATAATGAAAAACTTAAACTATAGTTATTGGCAAGTTTAACGAGCAATTAATTGCCTTTTGTTCACTGCACTTCTAAGAAGTGTTGGAGAGGTCTTTGTTTCTTTGCAGTAGAAAAAACTTCTATATCATGCAACGTTTTTAACCATTATCGATGTAGTGCAGGATGATCTTCAAATTTAATCCAGTTATTCTGATTCCTAGTTTCTTTTCTTCACAACTCACTAGAAAATTGTCGTATTTCATCCATCTATCTCACATGTGGTCTATTTCTAGGTCTTTTAAATCTTTTGGGATACAATGTAAAACTTCAACTGTCTATTATTATATCTTTCTAGCAATATATCCAACCCAATTCTATTTCAATCTCCTAACTTTTTAATGATATCAATGATACATGTTTATTCTCTCTCTAGTTAATTTCCTTTTCGATCTCTTCTTATTACTAAGCTTAACATAATTTCTCCTAACTCATTAAGTGGTCTAACGTTTCTGAATTTCTCCTTTGTAAAATATTCAAAAACTCAGATAGATAAATAAGAAATGGTGAAATATATCTAACTAAATTCTATTTCAGTCTCTTAATATTTTCAATAATATTAATGATAGCTGCTTGTTCTCTTTCTCCAAAGTTTCTGCATTTCTCTTTTGTTAAATATCCAAATGTCAGATCCATAAATAAGAAATGGTAAACATATCTACTAAAAAAATTCTTTTTCAAACATGTAAACACATTTCCTTTTAATATTTATATTAATTCTACCAAAAACATTCTATCCAAGATTATTTTTTTGTCTGTGGTACTAATTTAACCAAGTCATTTGCAGTTGTTACCACCATTTATGATTATTAATTTTTATTTTTTTATTTTGAGAAAATCCATTGAACATTATTTTAGATTTTTGAGCATTTGCATTTAGTACTACTTGCTTACTTTTAATTCATAATTCTTGCAACATTTCCTGAAGCTCTGAAACATTATTTTCAAAATAACCAACCGTCTGCAAAATCTAAATGATTTAAATACACTTTATTTACTTTTATTCTTTTAATTCCTCATTTTAATTCACAAAATACTTTTTATAAAACTGATGTAAAAGGTTTTGAATACATAGAATCATTCTGAAGGGCACATTTCTCAATGTTAATTTTCTTTATATCACAATGCATTCTAATTGTTGTTGTTGGATTTTGATAAATATTCTTCAGAAAATGATAATATCCTAGATCTATATCTTGATGATCCAATGCCTGAATCATCATAGAAATGATTATAGAATCAAATGTCTTTTCATAATCTACAATTTGAAGTATGCAATATTAATATTTAAGAAAGATGATAAAGTAAATATTAGAAATTACAGACCTATCAGCCTTTTATCAGTTTTATACAAAATTTTTACTAAGATAATTACAACTTGTCTAGAGAGAACATTGGATTTCCACCAACCAAGAGAACAAACTGGATTTAAAAGTGGTTTTAGTACAGTAGATCATATCCAGGTATTGAGAGAAGTTATAGAAAGGACAAATGAATATGAGTTGCTATTATGCGTTGGATTTGTAGATTATGAAAAGGCATTTGATTCTATAAACATTTCTCCAGTGATTAAAGCATTGGATCATCAAGTTTATAAAAATGCAACAGAAACAATTAGATTACATAATGATATTAGAAAAATTGACATTGAAAAGAGTGTATGATAGTGTGGCTCTATATCTCCAAAACTTTTTACAGCAGTGCTGCAAGAAGTATTTATGGATTAAAATGGAAAATTAAAGGAATAAAACTAAATAGAGATTATTTAAGTCATCTAGATTTTGCAGATGATGTAGTTATTTTTTCAAAAATGTTGCAAGAATTATCAGATGAAAGTAAGAAAATAGGATTAGAAGTAAACATTAAAATACTAAAGTAATGTTCAGTGGATTGTCTCAAAAGAAGAAATTAAAGAGAAGTTAACAACTACAAAATACGTTGCTCAGATTATTACTACAGATGGAAACATAATGGGTGAAATTAATTAAAATTAAATTTGTTTGGAGTGTTTTTGGTAAAAATAATATTAAAAAGAAATATATCTATGTGTTTGTAAAAGGAAGGTTTTTACTAAATGTGTTTTACCAATTCTTATTTATGAATCTGAGACTTGAACACTTAATAGAAGAACAATAGAGAAACTTCAGACCACTGAAAAAAGTGAGAGATACATGTTAGGAGTAACAAGAAGAGATCAAAAATGAAATGTATCAGTAAGAGAACAAACAGGTGTTACTGACATCATTGAAAGAATTAAGAAACTGAAGTGAAGTTGGGCTGGACATATTGCTAGAAGAGATGATAGTACGTAGATAGTTGAAATTTTAAAGTGGATTCCATGAGATTGTAAAAGATTTGTTGAGGTGATGTTAAGAAGAGAGACTAAAGATCAGAAAAAATGGATTGAAGTTGGAGAGATCTTCATCCTGCAGTGGATTGATAATGGTTGAAAATAATGAGGATGATAATGATATACTTTGTTACTGCATATGATCAAAAAAATTTTATGATTATTTATTGAACTAATTTTATGATTTATACTGTTAATCCCAGAACAGCATTTTGCAAAAGATAGTAAATGGAAAAGTAATTATATTCCCATTAAATTCTTTACATAATTATTACATTCTCTATCTTATTATGCTTTTTTTTTTGTGATGTGAATATTGTTATTTTACCTTAGGCAAATGATATTACTCTTATAAAATGATCTATCATAAGACAAAGTTTTTCGATGTGACTATCATTTAAAAAATGTCAAAACGTTTTTAATAATCTAATTACAGTGAATAGTTGATTAATCAAAATGACAGGGGTGTATTGATGATAATTTCTGTACTGACTCTACATGTAAAAATTTATTGTGTGTAGAAGGTAGGTTGCATTTATATAATTTAAAGACACTACCATAAAATTCTTAGATATTTATTTTAGAAATTAAGTACTCTTTCAATGCATCAGCATATACTTGTAATTATTAATGTTATAAAAAACCATTATATATAACATTTAACAGACCCAATGGTTATTTATTTGAATGCTCTTGGCTCTTTATAAAATAAATAAAGCTTCTTTGATTTTTTTCTTATTTTATTTTAAAAATATATTTATTGACATAATAAAATTGTACAGATGAATAATAAATACACTTTGTTAATGTTGGCTCATCCATTGATGACATTGGTCTGGTAGATGTATGCCAGAGCCATTCTCTGCACTAGCAGGTTGATATATGAGTAAATTCATTCCATTTTGCTGGTATTGACCACCCCTTTTGAGGTTGGCCCACTAATGCTAACCTATCAGCTGGGATACATGTAGTGTGAAATCAATGCCTCTCTAGTAGAATCCAGCATGATGCATCATAGACTATGATTTTTTTCTTTTTGTCAATTTTTTCTTTATAAACCATTTCAAAAAATGTGAATGATGATTATAAAATAATGATGCATCTGTAAAGATAGTTTTATATTTTCTATATACAATAACATTTGCTTATATATATATTAAAAACCAGTCAACACTTAAACAATTCAAATATAGATAACAATCAACAATCTCAAACTGTTGTCATGGCAACCTCCTTTTAACAATAAAGTTAAAATTAACTCTACAAATATATAAGTATTTTACAATAATGAAAAAAAAACATAGCTATAGATTCAATTCAGGTATTGTTGAAATGGTTTGTGAAAAAAGAAATGTTAGAAAGGAAATAAACAAGGCTTGGTTTATTGCATAAAATTAACATATAATAAATCAGAGAGCATTCAAATAAATAAATAAGGTGTCTTTTAAATGTTATTTAATAGAAATTTATTATAATATTAATAACTATATGATACTAATACTTTGAAAATAAAGTAGATTATCAAAATAAATATTAAAATATAAAATTTATTGTAATACTTTCTATATTATATATAATAATAAAAAGTTTTAGTCTCTTACATATATAAATAATTAAGTGGAATAAACCATTTTCCCTAAAGTTAAGATTAAGAATAGAATATACTTATCTATTTTTTAAATTTTTGATATTTAAAAATTCAGATTAAATTCAATATAAAAAGACAACATTAATAATCATTAAATAATAATTATAAATGGGTGAAAATCAGATCTCACTTTCAGCAACCTTGTTTTAATAATCAAATAGAAGTTCATACTGTAAATATGAAATTAGTAAGTTTAATGTATCTGTAATTAAATGGAATAAATCATCTTTCTTTATATAACACTTTGTTAACAAAGAATTGGAAATAAAATGCACCCACTTATTTTTTAGGTTTTGGTTTATAAGTTTACCCTTTCCAACATTGATAAAAATTCAGAGTGAATTTAATATATTATTTAGATGAAAACCTAGCATTATTAATTATTAAACTAAGAATCAGTTATATAAGAATGGAAACAGAATCTCACTTTTAATAACCTTGGTTTAATAATTAAACATAGATTAATAATTATAAACATGAAATTAGCATAGCTGAAAGAGTGAACAAAGCATACATTAAAATATAATTTAAAAACAACAACTATTAATTGAAAGACAAAACATAGTAAACTTTCTACAGATCACTAGCAGTTAATTACTAAACTCATAATTAACAAAATAAATATTTTTAATTTAGACAAAAAAACAAAAAACAAAGATAAATAGTCAAAAAAAATAAAATAAAAATAATGTTGAGTTTTACAGTGATTATGTAATTCTTTTTGAACCATAAATACATCCATATATGATATATAATGGTCTGTTAGACTTTTTATTTTTTTGATATCTCGGATGTTGGGTTTTAGTTTCTGAGGCAAATATTATTTTTGAAAAACTTAACACCTTGCCTAATTAAAACATTTCATGTACTCTGTTCTCAGCATATATTCTTCCAATAAACTCATTCAGTATTGTTTTTCTTTAGTTTTTTTGAGGCAATCTTTGTAAGGTCAATGGAAGCTGCCTCTTCCCAATAAATTATACTCAAATTTGTCATTTCTAATATTTCCGAACATTTATTTTTATAATAGAAGATTCAGACATTACATTCAGTAGGAATAGATCACACTACTGATTTGATCTTTTATATTTTGCCTTATTTTTCAGAATATTACAGCTGTCGTTAAATAAAATGACTTCCATTGTCTTATGTTAGATGATGGAAATCGTGTTTTCTTTCACACAATAAATTTAACAGAATGTAGTCTTGCACACAATTAATTAAATAAAAATATTTATATCATTATGGTAAATTACTTTTTTTTTTTAAAATTGTTAAATGCAGCGACTACATATCAGAATCTATCTGTTTTGCACTTAGAAATTCAAATCTGATTTTCTATATAAAAAAGCTACCAAAACATTTTTATTACTAAATGTGTAGGTGCTTTTAAATAAAAAGCATGGGTGTGTGTCCTTTGATACAGTGATAAATTGACAGAATCAAGTTCAGAATTAACATCCCATCTCCTACACACACACTGATGAAAGTGGCAGATTCAGAAATTAAGGAATTTTAGGAATTATTTCCATGAAAGAAGTAAAATAATTCCAAATATTTCAATTTGTTTAATTAATTGAATACAAATATACTCAACTTATTTTGATAAAAATTGTTTAAATTATAAAAAAACTGATCATAAAATTTGATTTTTAATAATACAGAAATCATATGAATTGAAAAATTTAACAATTTTTATTTAAAAGTAATTTTGTTAACAATATTTAATAATTTTATTAATAATATTTAAAACGGTTTAACTATTATTTTGGACATAGGAGATAGAGTGATCATATTAAAATAAAGTCGTTAATTTTTATTAAGTAATAAAAAGCATTTAAGACACCCCCCCTCCCCTTCACTTTTTTTTTTTTTACGAACGCTTCAGTTTAATTTTTCTTTTTTTGCAATTTAATATTTTATTTTAATGCAAATTAGCTTTTATTTTTCAAGTAAATTTTATTTTATTTTTTCTGTTTTTACAAGCCTATTTTATTATGTGCAGATATAAAAGTTTAAAATAAAAATATATAAATGATTTATGGATATTTTTTTAAAATGGAAATTGTCATTTTTTACTGCTTCTATATAAAAAAAATAAATTCAAATTTAAAAAAGTGACTTTTTTTTTAAAAAAAAAATATCAATTTTAAATTTCCGATAATTTAGCTAAATTTTCTTCTACCGGCTTTTTCTTCTTGAACATTTTCTAAGTTTTCTGATGATTGATTGCTGTTTTAAATATAGAACTAAGTATAAAGTTTTATTATCCACTGCCTCTTTTATTTTATATATATAGTGTACATTGCTAAAATTCAGCCTCCGTATTATTATAAAATGGGCCTAAAAGCTAGCATTTATTTGAATAAAAGTTTGTTTTTAAAAAAAGTGAATAATTAAATTTCGGATTTTATTCTCAAACAGATTTATTTTAATGAATAATGAAAGAAAATTTACGAAAATATGGAGTAAATAAAATATTAAATAGTTTATTATAAGGAAATCATATGATGTTTGAAGTGACGAAACTGGCTGTAATTCATAGATTTTAGTTCTCCAGAAGGCCACTCTGCCACTGCACTAAATGATACAGAGCAAAATACAAAGTGAAGCACGAAAACATGCATTAGATGCAGAAGTATGGATAGCAAAAAAGGCAATTCAAGGAGAAATGGGATGGTCAAGTTTTTATATAAGAAATGCAAAAAGCAAAATGAAAATGTTCGGTAGATAGCAGTTTATGGATAATAAAAGAATAGCCATAATAGTATTTAATTGGGTTATGAATAAAGGATAGGCAACAAGATGGGTGAGAAAGGTAATGCGATATGGAGAAGACTTGGATAAGACTTTATGTCAGTATACTTATACAAAAGGTGGAATGATTGTGTTAAGAGACTTGTTGAGTGTTATAGTGTTAAGGAATGGGATAGAAGAATAGATGCATTAATAAAGAATAGGGAGTTGGAGAGATCGAGAACTAGTATGGAGAGTAAAAAGAGTATAAATATTTATAGAAGTAAACAGAATATTGGGTGTGAGTTAATTTATGATAATAGGAAAGAAAGTACTTTACTGTTTAAGGATCTTTAGCAACAAAGGAATATACACATAAATGGAAAAATATGGGTGATTTAGTCTGCACATTGTGTAAGGAAGGAATAGAAAATATTAGGCATCTGTTACTTGAACGTAAATGCTTGAAAGCAAAAAGTCTACAAATAATGATGTTGTAGAAAAATAAATATAAACAACATAATTATATAGAAAGTGGCTTATTGGTTTTTATGCTGGTTTGGGAAAAGACAAGGAGGATTTTGATATAAAGGCCATGGAGTTGACAAAGATTATGTTGTGGAAATGGGATGGAGCATGATAGAGAACGATATGGAAAACTTATGGTGGAGAATGCAAAGGAAAGTCAAAATGGCTAACATGTTTCTCTGGGCATAGTTGCTGAGAGATTACCGACTCCATATAAGGAGAAGTCACAATGCATCACATCATATTACACAAATAATCAAATAGCTTTTGATTCGGAAAATTATAAATAATTTAGCACGCACACACACTCAAGCCCTAAACACAATGGTTACAGAGTCATATTTTCTTCAATTATTCTATTAATTAAATATAAATAGCAGTTAGTAATAAACTGCACTCATTTGTTTTTTAAATTTCAGTTTACTTATATATAATACCATAATGAATAAACAAAAGTTAAAACATTTAATGACAAACCAAGTTTGGGTTTGAAATACAAAAGAATTTATTTGAAGCTAAGTACTTTCAATATCATATAGTATCATAATCATAGCATAATAAAGGGGAAGGGAGTTATCATCCATAAATAATGTAAATGTTAAATAATAAATTGGATTGAGATGAAAATGAATATTCAAAGGTAAATTTGCATACTAATGAGAAAGTGAGGGAGCTATAAATACCATATTTTTAGAAAAAGGGGTGCTAGAGTCTTTTATGGATGGCATGGATATCTTTGACAATTGACAAAACTTTCTTAACCTTTCTGTTTTGATTGTCACACTCTGAACAAATGATATCAGCTGGGAAAAGATCAAAGTTATGACTAGACAGCAACTCATGATTGAGGAAAATGGAAGAATATTCAGTACTTTTTGTAGTGCAGTTATACAGCTTATTATATTGGGTGAGTCATAAAACTTCAGGTACTTCATTTTGTATTCCACACTTATGCAAATGTCTACATATGCTTATATACAAATTTCACTCTACATTGATCAGAATAATATATAAAAAATGTATATCAAACAAGCAGGGAGAAACAGTTTCCAAAAGATTAATCCAGTTAAAATTTTGTAAATGTTGGATTAGATTTAAAAGTTCTATTAACAGCTTTACCATTATGCATGTTTACTTTGTTATTAAATAGCTAGAAAAACCACATACACACACATATATATATATTAACATCTTTCTCATTTAATTTAAACAAATGGTTGCAGTTAAAGAAAGAAGGGACTTATGTTAATGGCTTCTAAGAATCACGTCAACCAATCAAATTTCTTGAGTTAAGCATAAACCATATTACACTTCAAAAGAATGCTGTGGCATACCATTGTTTTATATTTATCAAAGCATGATTCATGAATTTAGTTTAAAAGGTTGTTTACAGCAATAAATATAAAACAATGTGTGACTTATGAAATGCTATGTGAAATTTAGTCTAATTAAAGGAGCCTGTTTGATCAAATAGCACCTTAAAAGTCCATTACATGTTGTATCTTTTTTCTCATATCTGCAGTTATGCCTGAATGGGAAGCAGTAAAAACATAAATGATGGGGTTTTATATAAATCAATGTTATAGATATTAAATTTAAAACCTTTATTTAAAGTTAAATCAAATATAACAATTTATAATCCAATAAAAATGTTTTAATAAATTTATATATTTACTGAAAGATAATTGTGGTAAATAATTATTAAATGCTTTTCTATTAATTTTTCCTATATGTGTTTCTGTTAGTTTTAACAATGGAAAAAAATTACTTTCCATTTAGAACTTAAATTTACATTTTTATCCTTCCCAGGAAAAATCCTTAACTCAACCAATAGAAATATTATGTTTGTAGAGTAAATTTTGTTAATATTGATTTACTTATTTAATTTAAATTAAATATTTTCTATTAAAATCTAAATTATTATTCTAAAATAATTAATATTTCATAAAAATTTTGTGAAAAAAATAATAAATGCGTAAAACAGATTAGAAAATTATTTTTTCATCACCAAAACCAAAATGAAGATATAAAACTGATGATGCACAGTGACTTCTTATATGGAGTCAGAAATCTCTCAACCACTATGCCCAGAAAAACCTGTTAGCTACTTTAGCTTCCATTTCCATTCTCCACCATAAGTTTTTCCCATAATCTTCTCTATCCAGTTCCATCCCATTTCCACAACATAATCTTTATCAACTCCATGGCCTTTATATCTAAATCTCCATTATCTTTTCCTAAACCCAGCATAAAAAAACAAGAACACAGTTTCTGTATAATAACTTCGTTTATATTTATTCTTCTACAACTTCATTATTTGTACTCTTTCTGATTTCAGGCATTTTCATTCAATTAATAGATGCCTAACATTTTCTATGCCTTCCATACATAACTTGCAGACTAAGTCACCCACATTTTTCATGTATATATTCCCTTGTGGCTAAAGATCCTGTTTGAGCCTTAAACAGTAAACAACTTTTCTTGCTATTATCATAAATTAACTTGCAACCAATATTTCATTTATCTCTATATATATTTAAACTCTTTTAACTCTCCATACTAGTTCTCCATCTCTCAAACTCCCTATTCTTTATTAATGCATCTATTATATCTTATTCCTTGCTACTATAGCACTCAACAATTCTCCTAACACAATTATCCCACCTTTGTATAACTATACTAGCATAAATTCTTTATCCAAATCTTCTGCATATTGGATTACCTTTCTCACCCATATTTTTGCCTGCCCTTTACTCATAACCCAATTAAATATTATTTTGACTATTCTTTTATCATCCATAAATTGTAATCTACCGAACATTTTCATTTTGCTTTTTATATCTCTCATATAAAAACTTGACTATTCCAGTTCTCCTTGAATTGTCTACTTTACCATCCATACATCTGCATCTAATGCATGCCTTCCTACTGTGATGTGATGTAATTGGCTTCTCCTTAAATGAAGTCAAGAATATCTCAGCAATTATGCCCAGATAAACCTGTTAGCCATTTTATTCCCCATTCCCCACTCTTAAGTCTTCCCATATTCTGCCCCATCCCATTTCCACAACATAATCTTTGTCAACTCTATAGCCTTTATATCTAAATCCCTCTTATCTATTCACAAACACCATATAAAAACTAATAACTCACTTTCTGTATAGTCACTTTGTTCATGTCTATTCTCCCATAACTTCATTATCTGTACCCTTTCTGCTTTCAAGCATTTACATTCAATCAACAGATGCCTAATATTTTCTATACCTTCTTTACACAATTTGCAGACTAAATTATCCATAGTTTTCCATTTACATGTATATTCTCTTGTTGCTAAAGATCCCGTTCAAGCCTTACATAATAAACTACTTTTCTTACTATTATCATAAATTAATTCGCATCCAATATTCCATTTACTTCTATATATATTTAAACTCTTCTTACCCTCCATACTAGTTCTCCATCTCTCCAACTCACTATTTTTTATTAATGCTTCTATTCTTTTATCCCATTCCTTACCACTATAACACTCAACAATCCTCCTAACGCAATCATGGCACCTTTTATACAAGTATACTGATATAAATTCTTTATCCAAATCTTTCACATACCGCATTACCTTTCTCACCCATCTTGTTACCTGCCCTTTACTCATAACCCAATTGAACACTATTTTTGTTATTCTTTTACTATCCATAAACTGCAACCTACCAAACATTTTCATTTTACTTTTTGCATCTCTCATATAAAAACTTGACCATCCCATTTCTCCTCGAATTGCCTTCTTTGCTGTCCACATCTCTGCATCTAATGCATGTCTTCCTACTTCCCTTTGCACTTTCTCTAAATAATCTAAAATCCTTTTACTAACACATAATGCATCATTACCATATGTTAACCCTACTACTGCAACTCCCTTCCATACTATTCTAGCTACATCATATTTATTATATGAAAATATTGTTAGTTTCTTTACCAAACCCTTTCTTTTCTTTGTTTCATTTACCATTTTTTTCTCCCATTCATCCAAGCAATTTTCCTGATTACATAAGATGATTCCCAAATACCTATATCTATCCACCACACTTAACTTTATATCCCCCAATAAAAATTCTACATCTTCTCTTTCCCCAGTATTAACCATCATTATAAAATTATTGACAGCAGGTGCTCTCTTGTGGAGAAAACAAGAAACAATAAAAAAGATGATTAAAAAAGTGTGATGAAAATTATTTTATTTAAATTGAAATTATGTTTTATTTATAAATAAAAAGTAAAAAAAAAATTAAAAAAGATTTTTTAAAAATAATGCTTTTATATAAACAGCTGATTAAAAAGTAAAAAAATAAGCAATCCAACTAAAAACATATTGTCTCATTTTATAAAAGCATTTGAGGTCTTTTTGATTGCCTATTTGATTTTTATGGCCTCAAAAGCTTTTATGAAATGACAAAACGTGTTTTTAGTTGGTTTACTTTATTATTTTTCTATTTTTTATTCAGCTGATTGCATAAAAAACATTATTTATAAAGTTTTAATAAAATTAATTAAGCACAATGTGGTTAACATGCTTTTTTACTTAGTAAAGTTATAAATGTATCCATGATTGTAATGGGAGTTTAGGCATATATATATATTGTATCCAGGTTAATTTACATAATTATTGTGTTTTTGATTATGTAGGTTGGATAGGCCATTTTTTGGAAAGGGTGATGCAGAATTTCCATTTGTTGATGGAGTGTTTATCCAAGGAAATGTGACAGTCTCAGTGTAGATAACTTTAAGATGGGTGGACTCAAAGGCATGGCCAGTTGTGGATAAATGTTCAAAAAAGATTGAATGAGTATTAACATGCATTTTAGCTTTATTGTAAAGATATAAGTGCTAAGCAATATGTGTTGATAAGTTGGCCTGAGATTCTTCATAGTAGATGGAACAGCTGACCGAATCTTGGCACTTAATTTTGAATACTATTTGAGAGTAAAGTTCTGTTGGCAGTCTGTGCTTTGAGCTATTGAGTAAACAATACAAAATTAAATGCCAAGATCCAGCCTCTTATTCCATATATTATGGAGAATCTCAGGTCAACTTATCAATATATATTTCTCACACTTATTTATATCTTTACAATAAAACTAAAATATACACCAACACTTATTCAATCTTTTTGAACACTTAACCACAACCAACCATGCCTTCAAACCCACTGACTTTAAAGTCATCAGCACAGAGTGCAATAGTTCCAAACACAAAATCAAAGAAGTGAGGCATATTTCCTTGGACAATTACTCCATAAACAATTGGGAATCCTGCATCCCCCTTTTCAAAAAATGGTGTATCCAATCTATACAATCAAAAATGCAAATATTATGCAAATTAACCTGCATGCAATATATATGTACCCAAACTCCCATTACAATCATGGTTATGTTTGTGACTTCACTGAGTTGAAAGCATGCTAAGTATATCATGCTTAATTAATATTATTAAAGCTTTTCTCCATACATTTTTGCATATGTGTGTTTATTACATTTTTTAGAGATAAAGCAAGTATATTTATAATTATGAAAGTATTATTTTTTAAAAATCTTTTTTAAATATTATTTCATTTGTAGAAACAAGTTCTTACAAACAGAACTGGTTCAAGATCTTTTGCTGTTCTAAGTAAAATGTTCTACTCCCAGTGTTATAAATAGTTATTAAGATTTTGTATATATTGTCAGTTAAAATTCCTATTAATGTAAATAAAACTATTTTATATTCTGACTTATTAAAGAAATTTAGCTGTTAAATTTTTTATTATATATTCCATATAGAATGCCAAATGGAAATAATTACCCAAACTGATCTAAATTCAAAACGAAAAGTAAAATATATCTATTTGGAACTTCTGATGAATTTTAAAAAAAAAAAATCAAAGAAAAATGTAGTTAGATCTTTTATCAGAATGTATATATTTTAATAATCAATTGTAGGTAAAAAGAAATTAAATAGTTTGTCACTACATTTGAGTGATGAAAGTGATAGAATTTATCTTTGTTCTGGGAATTTTAGCTCTTGCATCTTTCGCTTTACTACTGGATATGGCTGACATTTTCAATTTTTATTGTAAAAATATATTGACACCATTTAATAAAGATAGTTTGTAAGTTATTAAACAAAAAATGCTAGGAATGAATTCTAAAGTCATGAAACTATTTTATAAAAACAAACAAACAATAATAATTGAATTTAAAAAATAAGTAAAGTTACATAAAAATAATTTTAAAAATTTATTTACAAAATTGATATAACATATATTTTTGATAAAGTTCAACAAAAATTTAGATATTATTAAACTTACTATAAAATTATTTTTAAAATTATTTTACCTTTCCCCCTTATTTTTCTTTATTCAAAACCAAGTTATAGACATGGAAGAAGTATATGCAACAAGCTATATATATATAATTAACTATTATGTACAGTCTTTCAATCTGCAGAAGTACTTTCTGTTAATTCTTTAACTCTCCTCAATTGTTATTAAATTCAAAAAGCATAATAGAAGAAAACATCATCAATTCAAATCCCATGAATCTCAAATTTTAACATTAGCAGCTTGAAAGAGAGAAACCATAATAAAAGAAAAATTATGAAGACAATTTTAATAAATAGAAATAAAATGAATATACTTAATAGACAAGCTGCTAATGTTAAAATTCAGGATTCGTGGATTTGAGTTGATGTTTGCTTCTGTTATATTTTTTGAATTTAATGGCAATTGAAGAGGGTTAAAGAATTAACCAAAAGTATTTCAGCAGATTGAAAGACTGTATATAATAGTTAATTATCATTATATTTATTATTTTTATTATTACAATAGTTTTTAATTAATGGACATTTTATTTCTATTATATATATATATAATCAGATAAAATAACTATAATAAACAAAACATTCTGGAATAAACTCTACAATATTTATTATAAGATAAAATAAATAAATAATAGGTATAGCCAGCTTGTGGCATGTATGCCATCCTGAGTAGCATTTAACTGCTAAAATTTCAAAAAATAAATCTCATTAAAGTCACAGAGCATTAATGTTCCCATGTGAATACCTAATTTTTCATAAGTTATGTACATTAATACAATTATATTGTTTATTTAATAAGTTGTCTGTCAAATTTATAAAATATGATTTTTTGATTTTTATTTTCTTCAAAAAATTTTCCATATACACCTGGGTCTCGTTTTACGCGATAGATAGGTTCCTCAGAAAACATGTGCAAACGAAATAGCGCAAAAATAGACATAACTTACATTGAAAAAGGGGGGATGCGGTCTGTGATTTTTTAAAATTCGCATAAAAGCAAAGCACCAATGTAAAATTACTTTAAAATTCATGCAAAAAATAAGGAAATAAAATATGACTAATAAAAAATTTCAAATTTGAAAAAAATTGATACAAGACAAACTTTTTTTAACTATAATATTTAATTTTATTCAAAATAATATATTTTTATGCATAATTTACAGTCAGTAATTTACATTTTTTTTATACACGTTTTAATTATTATAGCTATTTGCCGAAAAACATGTTCGTTTGCAAACAACTAGTGCCAACTTCACACTCATGTGGTGTCAATGGTTTTCTGGTGACAACGTAATTAGTAATTAATCTTTGAGATGATGATTTTATTAATTGTTTATGAAACTAACAACTAAAAATTAAATTCTTATTTTGTCTTTAATTTTCAATTCCGTTTAAAAATCAAATTTTACATCACATTAATTTCAAGTCACCATAAGTAATTTTTAAATTGTTAATTACAATTAAAAATCAGATTTTAATTTTTAATTGTCAAATTTAATTGTGCCCACTGCTATTACTGACCTTTTAAAAATAAACTTGTGGACACTAAATGATTAATAATTGATTACGTTCTTTTTTAAAAAGCAAAAACAGAATGTGATTTAAAATGCAAAATTAACACGCACAATGTTTGAACAAATTTACATTATAATCTTATAAAATTTAATGTGTGTATACATAAAATGTGGAAATCATGATTTTAATTTCATTATTGCATAAAATCTTACTATTATAAAGCACTGAAAATATTGACATTACTAAGATGAAAGTCGAATTCCAATAATGTACTATTACTTTCAATATAATGTAAGTGCGCGGAATTTATTATTTAAAGTAATAGCGCATTATCAGAGTTTGACTTCCGGTGAAACACGAATTGCGTAACTTCAAAATCGTGTTAAATAAGTCCACGTAAAAAGAGACCCAGGTGTATAAAGATATATGTGGATATGTGAATCGTGATTATAACATAGAATATACATATATAAAATGTAAAATTATATTTTCATCTATATTTGTACTCATGTATTTGTATAGGGTTTGTTATAGTTCTGAAAAAGACTTTTGGGGCAATTGAAAACACCAATAATGGGTTGTAATAATATGAAACATTGTAAAAGTAATAAAGAAAGTAAATGATATTAATATTATATGGATTTGGCAAAGCAATAAGAAAGATAAAGTTGAAGTAGTTATAGTTTGATATTTTATTTTTACTAAGTTAAATTATATTTTGAGAAAATAATTTAAAAGTTGTTCTATGCTTATTTTTTCAGTGGTAGAGTGTGATAAAACATGAGAATTGAAGGATCTCTGGATTGAACTCCACACTTAGCATTTTTGGTGCTTCAATGCCACACAACGATTTGATTATTTTTATTGGAAAATTAAACGCTAATTAAATATTTTTTAAGCATTTTAATATTTATTGGTTTTTTAAAAATAAACTATTATTCTTTATTTTCATTAAAAAATATTTTTTATACATCATTAGAATCAAAACAAGTCAAAATTATAAGAAACAAAAATGATTCTAATGGTTAAACCATTTACTTTGTGGTGACCTTGATTCTACTGCAAATCCCTAATACCTACTTAGTTCTGAAGGGTTTTCATCAGGATTATTGGAAACCTACTATTAAATTGCTCAATATTCACATCACTTGATGGCAGTTTGGCCCCTGGGTTTAGACCTCATCTCTTTATTCATCAGGGGTCTCCACTTAGCACTCTTTTCTTTATCACCTATATCAATCCCTTGCTCAAAGAAATTGAATGTAGTCTGCTGGGGATCTATGTACCTGCTTTGAGGGAGGAAGTACATTACATTTTCCATGTTATTAGTCTTTCTCCCTTCCAAGAAACATTTACCATGCTTGGAACATATCCTTCACAGATATTCCTCGAAATATAATCTTCACATTAACAACACAAAAACATCAATATGGAAAATAAGTACAGGCATCACCATACCCTACATATACACTTCAAAGCCTCAGAAGTTTTTGGGCTTTCCTATTGCTTCATCCGAGACCTCAATAAAGAAAGAGTTACAGCAGTTCATTCTGGATAAGACTAGCAAAATGGTGACGTCCCTTTCATCAATCTTGCTCATTTTCCTGAGGATAAACTACTATCTACCTATAATCAAGCCTACAAAGTCATTTCAAAGCAGTATCAACTCACTATGTTCAAAACTGTTCTGGAAAGACAAGTGTGTTGCAATTAGTATCGCCAAGATACAGAGGCCCAGGGAGTTAAATGGAATGGGCCTGAATTCTGTGCTGTCTTCTATGTGCAGAAAGCAATCAGTGTATATTGCATGCAATTTGCCTAGTTCTGACTCAGGCCATCATAAAATTACCATTTCAGCACACTGATACCTTCCCCTCGCTCACCATGTCCAAATAAATGGATCAGTGATATAATTCAGCATGCCAATGGACTGTTTGGCATCATTGCATAAACTTTTGAAAACAAAAAAGCTTACTGGGATGTATACAAACTCATACATCCCAATCAAAACATGCTTCAATCTGAACTTGGTATCACTAATAAACAAATAATCAAAATGTCCAAAAACTGGGTATTTGAACTCAAGTATGTGGACTTTTTCCTCAAATTTAATCCCTCCTCCCTGCCCACAAATCATTTCTTGATATGGAGGAGGGGATTTGCAAGTCTTGATCCCCAGTGTGCATTGTACAAGACTGATGACAAAACACTTCATCATTTGTTTTACTTCTATCCCTTTTTAGGACTGCTCAGGTCCCTGATTGTACTTTTCTATCATCAGACTAGCCATCTTTATAATGTTTGCTGTTTGGCTGACAAGGTGTAAACTGCTCTTCACTCAGACAAACCTCAATGGCTGTCAAGTCTATATTAAAGAGATAAATAAAATCAAGGACAGAAATAGACTTTTGGCTCCTCATAAGCTACATCGGAAGACGTGACACAAATGCTCCTTTCTAGATAAATGAGTGAATACTCATGTCTCCCTTTTAGTCTTCAATATTATGTACAGGATCACGTATGTTTCTCTATCATTATGTCTAGGCTAATCTAATTAGTATCAATGTAAACTCATGAATAAACCTTTCTTTTAATAAAAAATAAATAAATAAATGCATAATTTTGATTTATTTGATTCAGAAAGAAGAAAAAAGTTTTGTTAAAGAAAATGACGATAGATATTTTATTTTTATTTATATAAAGTGAATCAAATTTATTAAGAAAATGTGTGGTAGCCAAAATTTCATGGCTAAATAATTAAAAAAAAATATTTAGGAGGAGATTTAATAATAAAATTTTTGTTGAAAATTCTTTAAGTTATAAATTTAAGCAAATTGTGAATTTATATCTAATGCTAAGGAACCGATATCAAGAAAAAGAAGAGTAAATAAACTTGAACAATGCTAAAAAAAATCTTTATTTGAATGATATCATAGTCTCTCATTATAGAATTCTTAGAATGACAGAGAACCAATAGCCTAGCTTGTTTAATAAGTTGCTTTAAATAATAGATATTGAAACTGCTATGTAACTAATTGATTTATTTCTCATATAAAATACACACACATTTGAACCAGGAATATAATTTGAAAATATTGTAATACTTTGAAAAACGAAGTTAATATTTATCCAAATAAAAAATGGTCAACAAAATCAAATATATAATTTAATTATAACCATGATAATCAAAATAATATTAGAACTGGAGGTTAAGTATAATGATTCCAAAAGTATTTTTAATTTCTTTGCTCATGTTCAGTTTGTTTAAACAGAAAGTTTACTTCTGGATATCTTACTATCATCAATCATCATTACTTTAATATATTTCCATTATCTCTGACTTCCCCTAAGTGGATTGCATAGCTTCTCCAGGCTTAATGGTGTATTAAGGCTTATGTTTGAAATGAGTTCAAAAAGCAAAAATGAACTATATTGGTTAATAAAAAAATGTATTTACAATAAATAGTACAAAATCACTGCTTATATATTTGGAATTGTTACCATATGAATACACTACAAAATATTAAAAAAAAAAAGAATATTAAAAAAGCTCAAAGCCTTATGGTCAAATATAAACAAAGATCTTTCCTTTTAATAAAAATGTTTTAAACACTGGTTTTTGTAGAGAGGGTAAGTTTACAGATATATGTACACATCTTTAACAATAGTCTTATTCCTGTCCTAATCCAGTGATGATTGATATTGTAGATCAATTCAACTATATATATATATATGGTAAATCTTACAGAAGAGTTCACTTTTTATCTTACAGCACAATTTTCTTCTTTAAAGCAGGAAAAGTTGCATTCTTTGCAATTTCAATGATCATAACCAGATACAACTGCATTGTTCCAGGTTTTTTGACTAGGGTGTTAGCAATTTTCTAATCATTCACAATAGTTCTTTTCTGGCTACATCATCATTATTGCTGAAGTGGAAGGAGTATTGAAAATTATTTTAAAATAATCAGCAAGGTACTGCTATCTGTAGTTACTCTAAGGGAGACTGTTTTAATCAGTGGTTTTCTGTATCAGAATTTATTCCATTCATTACAAAATCAATCTGCACTGATTTCTTTTCAGTTGAAGACTAGACTATTGCTCTTTTTCTTTTCAGACCTATCTATAACTCATGTTCTCATTTTAAAAATATTTTTATCCAGATTTAATTTTTTTAACATAATGTTTTTTCATAAATACTTTTAATCTAATGCTTGAATATCCTAGCATCTCACTGAGGAAATCAGTAGCAGAAACTGGTCTGGGATTATGAATACACCTGGGTCTCGTTTTACGCGATAGATAGGTTTCTCAGAAAACATGCGCAAACGAAATCGCGCAAAAATAGACGTAACTTACATTGAAAAAGGGGGGATGCGGTCTGTGATTTTTCAAAATTCACGTAAAAGCAAAGCACCAACGTATAATTACTTTAAAATTCTTGCAAAAAAAAAAATAAGGAAATAAAATATGACTAATAAAAAATTTCAAATTTGAAAAAAATTGATACAAGACAAACTTTTTTTAATTATAATATTTAATTTTATTCAAAATAATATATTTTTATGCATAATTTACATTTTTTTATACGCGTTTTAATTATTATCGATATTTGCCGAAAAACACTTTCGTTTGCAAACTGAGGAAATACAACTAGCGCTAACTTCACACTCATGTTGTGTCAATAGATTTCTGGTAACAATGTAATTAGTAATTAATCTTTGAGACGATGATTTTATTAATTGTTTATGAACTTAGACTTACGATAATTAAAAGACATTTATTCACCACTGCTGGGAAAAATTTAATTAAAACTAACAACTAAAAATTAAATTCTTATTTTTGTCTTTAATTTTCAATTCCATTTAAAAATCAAATTTCATTTCACTGCTATTACTCACCTTTTAAAAATAAACTTGCAGACACTAAATGATTAATAATTGATTACGTTCTTTTTTAAAAAGCAAAAACAGAATGTGATTTAAAATGCAAAATTAACACGCACAATGTTTGAACAAATTTACATTATAATCTTGTAAAATTTAATGTGTGTATACATAAAATGTGGAAATTATGATTTTAATTTCATTATTGCATAAAATCTTACTATTATAAAGCACTGAAAATATTGAAATTACTAAGATGAAAGTCGAATTCCAATATGTGCTATTACTTTCAATATGACGTAAGTGCGTGAAATTTATTATTTAAAGTAATAGCGCATTATCGGAGTTCGACTTCCGGTGAACTTCAAAATCACGTAACTTCAAAATCGTGTTGAATAAGTCCGCGTAAAAAGAGACCCAGGTTATTCTGCAAAGCTTGTTAAGAGCATATTTGTGAGCTCTTTATATAATACTTTTACATTATATGTATTATTTTATAAATGATTGTAAAAAAGATATTTTTTCTTTATTTATATTATTGATTGAAAGTAAAAAAAAATCAAATCTTGAAATTCATTCTCCAACTTTATCAATTTTGCTATATATTTTAATAATGTATTGAGATTTTTATTCAATTTATTACAAAAAGGCAAACTCTTTATGCCCCCCCCCCCATTCAGTAGGTAAATCGGAAAGAATCACAAAATGGGATACATTTTCTTAAACTATGCAATTTAAATTCCTTTGCACATACTAAACAAACAAATTATCTAATTTTGTTTTCTTGACTTTCATTTCATGAGTTATCATTTTACTAATTATAATTTTACACAGTGAGTTTCTTTTACCAGTTATAGCTCTTCAGATGGATTTTAAAAATTAAATATTTAATAGTAGTATTAACTCTGCAGACAAATTTTTTTAAAATTTCTTACATCATTATAATTAAGTTACATGTACACACACTGCAATCTATAAATTTGCTAAACAATCTATCAGTTTTTTTATTTTTTTTATTTTTGATTATGCAGCTTTGTAATATAATTAGAGTTGCAATCCGATTTGTTCTGTTATAACATTGTATCATGTATTAATTCAAAACTTAATTTAATTAATAAAAAAACTGAAATATAGATGCTAATGTTATTTACTTTCTATAGATGCCACAAGGCTATTCAATTTAAGTTCATAAAAATGTTTTATATTTTTAAATATAGATAATAAATTTTGTTAAAACTGAGTAAAAGAAATTTATCTATTTGTAAATCTGCAATAATTAAAAATATTGCACAGGAACCTATAAAAATAAGAATACATACTATTTTTAATGAATTATATTGATTTGATACTGTTAAATTTTTATAATTTTAATTAAAATTTATAACTTTTTTTTTTTATAAATATTATTATTTTTTTTTTTAAATAAGTAAAAGAAACTCACCTATTTATAAAATTTAAAACAATTTAAAATATTGTCAAAGGGCCCCTTAGTAAATAAATTTTTTACTTAATTCAGTATTACATAATTGTAATTAATATTTATGTTGTAGGAATTTTTGATATTTATTGCCAATTATGTATAAAAACTACTATTAACCTAAACTTGTTCCTAGGGCTTTTTGGGGGATTTGTAAATATTTCAATTTTTAACAATGCCTTTTCCTCTTCCCACCCATCCACTCATTGTATACCAAACTTTGTGAAAATGTAAGAAAAATATTATCGTATTATTTATAATTTATATATTCTGTAATATTTTTTGTATACTGTAAAAATTTATTATATTAATAGCAATATAATATTTTAAAATAGAAAATATGCTTATATTTATGTCAGCACAATTTTTTATATGGCATTAATTAAAATGATAAATCAAAATGATACTTTGTTATTTTGTTCAGATAATAAACATTTTTTGAATTAGAAATAATTAATGATAGGCTATCTGTATATTCTGGATTTTAAGTATTATTTTTTTTAATAGTAAAATTATACTTTATCATACTAAAATAGAAAATCACTTAATATTAAAATAATATCTAAAAACAAATTTATATTAAAATTCTATCATGATTAACCATTATCAATCCACTGCAAGATGAAAGTATCTCCAAGTTTAATCCATTTTCTCTGATATGTGGTCTCTTTCTGGGTCTTTTACAATCGCTTGGAATACAGTTTAAAATTTCAATTGTCCATCTATTATCATCTCTTCTAGCAATATGTCCAGCCCAACTCCACTTCAATCTTTTAATTTTTTCAGTGAGGTCAGTAACATGTGTTTGTTCTCTTACCCATACATTGCATTTTCGATCTCTTTGTATCTAGATGATTTTTACATAAGATTTATTTGCTAATAGATGAAACCATGATCATGAGAGAATTTTAATATAAATTTGATTTTTAGCTAGTATCTTAATGTTACATGATGTTCTATTTTATTGATTATTACTAGTATAGAGTTAGATAGTATTTAATTTTCATCATACTAATATAACATATATACAATAGGTTGAAGCTATATCAAATAAAAAAATGTTATTAGTTTGGGTTTCAATATACAGGTATGCTACTATTAATCCAGTCATATATAATTTAAAAATATTTATTATCTGAACAAAATTACAAAGTATTATTTAGATTTATCAACCTAATTACTGCCACATAAAAATTTTGGTTAATAAAATATACACATATTGTCGATTTTAAAGTATTATATTGGTATGTAATCAGAATAGTAATAATACAAACTATTCACTCAGTCAATAGTCTTTGATATAGATAGTAAAAACTTATTTTATAAAAATATTGTAGAATGTCATTAGATATATTCAGTTTGCAAAAATCTTGATGGCAAACCATTGATAATTAGAAAATGATAAATTTCAACTTTTGTAATCTAAATCTTTTTCGTTTGTATTGACTTTAGCGTCATATAATAATGTGGAGAAAAGGAATATGATCAACAATTGATGTTGAGAGGATTTGATAATCTATTGAAGAAAAATAAAATATTAAAAGTAATAGAAAAAAAAGATAATAAAATGAGCTCAAAAAGTAAAAGTAAAAGAGATATAACTATTAGAATTGCAAGCCAAAGGAACTTTTACACCGGAAATGCTAACCATTAATATCTAAAAATATATTCCTCAATATTAAAAAGCAGTTCATAAACCAACATCTGAAGTGTGGTCTTATATGGATTTGAGATAAGAGTTTTACTTAGATTAGAAATAAGAAACAGATTATGAAGATTTAAGATGTAAAGATAAACAATGATTAAAAATGAAAAGATTCTGAGTTTTATTGAAGAAGGTAAAAATATTCTGGAGGTTATTGTTCAAAAAAGAAACAGCATAATTTGTCATTTGATGAGATATTTGAAGTGGCACACATTGTTTTAGGGGAATTATGGAGAAAAGGTAGCAGGGGGAATCAGGATAGAAAAACTGGATTAAGTTAAAAAATGAATTTATTTATAAAATGTTTGTCAATAGACAAACGTTTGTAGAAGCATGCTGCTCAGAGAGAAGTTTTGTATATGAAAATAAGTTGACATTAAATTAAATATTCCTTTATAATTCAAATAGCAATGGGAAGAAAAGTATATGAGATCATCTGGTACTGTAGATATTAAATGATAAATAAGAACATTTAAAATTATAATTTTAATTAATTACATAATTATGGAATAGCATAGATTTTGTAAAAGTGCAGAATAATATCATTAGATATATTCAGTATACCAAATTTAAGATAACAAATAGTTATGATTATTGTAAAATTAAACTTTTGATAAATAGAAAATACTTATTTATTAAAATGTCCTGAAGGTGACACATTTAAATAGATTAAACAGAAAAATATTAAATAATAAATATAAAAATAATACGTTTAATAATTGAAACAACAGAAGTATTTCTATGTATAAGTATGTAACAAATATAAAGAAAAAGTATAGCATTTAAAGTAGGATATGCTGAATTAAATTGAATTAAATTTTGAAGTTATACTTTTACAGTAGCATAAACTTTTTTGCCAAGTGTATTTAAATACTTTATTGTACAGTGTATTTAATGATTTTAAACAAAAATCATAAATGGGTTGCCATTTACTGATAAATTGTAACATTTACCTTAACAATAGATTTATGATAATCTATTAGTTTGTCTAATCTTGAGAGATGTGGTGATGCAATTTATATATGTAAAAATAATTAATAACACTATAAATAATTTAATAAATATAAGTGTAAATAATTTAATAAAATGACTGTTTATAAACTCTTTCTTGCCAATTTCTATATAAAAAAAGTACTAATCTACATTAAGTGTAATAATTTTAGTACAATTTAAATATTACTATAATCATTTGATATTAAAATTTAAATTTAAAGTTAGATATCTTATTTTAATAATATCCATTTCACAAAACTCAAACAGAGCTACATAAATTAACTCCCTTTGCCAAATGTTGCATGATAAAATGCCACCTACAAATTATAAAATGTTTTATCCATTGTTACATAGTTGAAAAAAGTGTTCAGTCTTTGCATACATTTTAAACTCTATTATTCTTGTCAACTGCCATGAGAAAAGATCAATCTCATATTAAACATAACAACGCAACTGAAACAACCCTAATATGTTCCAACGCAACTGAAACATCCCTAATATGTTCCACTTGATATTAAAGTTTGAATCTTAAATTTATTACCTTATTTTTAAAATTCCATTTTCACTAAGACTCATACATATTCAAGGCAGAGCTGTGAGATTATATAGTACTAGTATTTGTATAAAGCTTTTGTAAAACGCAAAATAAGAATAAATTTAAGATTCAAATTTTAATATCAAATGACTTTTATTACTAGCATTTAAAAGAGAAATGAGATTGGCATGTTTGCTGTGGTATTGATCTTCTCTCATACCACTTAATAATTATAATTGACTCTGAAAAATATGTTCTGCAGAAATTTATCAAATTTTCATTAATGTAGCAATAGAGAAAATTTATAATTTGTAGATGACACTTTGTTGAGTTTATATCTCTTAATCTCAATATATATATATATAAGTAAACAGAATATTGGTGTGAGTTAATATATAATAATAGCAAGGAAAGTAGTTTACTGTTTAAGGTTCAAGCAGGATTATTATCAACAAGCAAATATATACTTAAATGAAAAAAAAGTGTGGATGATTTACTACTCTGTAAGTTGTACAAAAAAGGCATAGGAAATATTAGGCATTTGTTAATTGAATGTAAATACCTGCAAGCAGAAAGGGTACAAATAATGAAGTTGTGGAAGAATAAATATAAGCAAAGTGATTATATAAAAAGTGGGTTCTTGGATTTTATGCTGGATTTGGGAAAAGATAAGAGGGATTTAGATATAAGGGTCATGGAGAATGGGATGGAGCAGGATAGAGAAGAATATAAAAAAAACTTATGGTGGAGAATGGAAAGGTAAGGTAAGGTGGCTAACAGGTTTCTCTGGGTAAAGTGGCTGAGATATTCCTGATCTCAATAAAGAAAAAGCCAAAGTGCATTGCATCACATCCTTTAAATTTGTCATATATATATGATGAGATATCTAACTGATATTAAGTTTTACATTCTCGATTTTATTTTCAAAATTTCTATTTAACCAATTTATCAAAGACTTTTATTTGTAGATTATTTTTTTACATATTTATCTTATTTTTTAAAAAATCTACCTCATTTATAATATTCTACAGATTTCTGCTGCTGGATATGAATAAACTATAAGCTCTATTATTTAACATCACACCACAAATGTCATTTTATTTCTACAAAATTTATTACACTGTTTTCAATTTATGTTATTTTCATTTACTTTTTTTAATATTTTAAATTTAAGTATATTTTATATACCTGAAGTCTAGATACTCTATTTTTTAAATAAAAATAATGTTTAGATAAAATTCGAACTTAGAAAGTGATAGATTTAAACTGTGATTCAAGAATATTGAGTCAACAGTCCATTAACCTCTTACTGCACTAATCCACGCAGGTCACTAAAATTCATTTCTGTTGCTCCTTTTTTTTTTTTTTTAGAATTCATAATTTTAGATTCGCAAATGACAATACTTCCAATGATTGCCTTAAAAATAATATTATTTGATGTGATTATAAATATCCTTTATTATTTTACATTTTAACGTTTATTAAATTTTCTACATTTATTTTATCAGCGCTGTGATTTAAGTAGTAAAATTTTCTTTTAAGTTTTTCTTTTCTTTTAACTTGTACATTTTTTATTATTATTAATTTTTTTTCTAATGTATTTTTAATATATCTTTTTTAAAAAATTAGTTTGTCTTTTTTCTTTTTAAATATTAATCTTTAATTTTTTTTATATGTTTTCATAAATATTTTACATTTATTTAAATTTTTCCAGTGCTTGACTTCTGAACTTTTAACATTTTTAATTCTTTTATTCATTTCAAGTCATAATTCACCTTTTTTCCTGTTGCTTTTAAAGATCGAATATTTTAATATAAGAAATTGATTTTTTTATATCTGTATATTCAATATATATATGCGAATATATATCAATAGTATATCTTAAAAAAAAAAATAGTGAAGATTAAAATACAGCAAGTTCTTAATTTACACGAGCATTATATTTTATAACCGCAATTCATGTGTAATGAGTATATCATTTTTCAAATATTTTTGATTGTAATTAAATTAAAAGAGACATTTTGAATAGTTTATTGGCTGGTGGAGTGCAAAATTCTGGAGTTCAAAGTTTCTGGATTGCAGTTCCGGTTCATTCACTTCCGGTGCTTGACCTTTTTATGAACTAAACTCCCAATCAATAAAACATTTGATGATTTTTTGTCTGGCATGATTACTGCTGTCGCAGACTCCAGTTTGTATTCTTCTGATACTCGACGTTTTTATAAAACCCCAAGCAATAAATGATTTGATTATTATGATTACCGCACAGATACACACACACATACACACGTAACTGAAACGGAAGTAAGTGTACTTTACTGAGTTAAAACTATGTCAAAAACTACGCTAGCGTTGATGGCCTTGTGGTTAGCATAGCTGCCTTCCAAGCAGCCGGCCCTAGTTCGTTTTCCGGTCAATGATTTGATACATGGGGGAAAAAAACTAAGCTTATATAACAACAAATCTAAAAGAAGATTAATATCATTCTATATTTTCATAGCTGTTGACATTTTACATAATTAAATGGTAGATGAGGTTTCTTCCATTTCAATTACTTTTATTTAAAAATTATAATTATTTATTACTATCTAAAGTCAGATTGAGAAACTAAGTTTTAGATAACTAAAAACAAATTTTAAAACTTTATAATTGATTGTGGTTTGTGATTGCTAGTATTCTCTTAAAGTTTATTATAACATTACAGTTTTAAAGGCTCAGTCATAAAGCTTAAGGATTCTTTCATGCACATATATATATATAATGACATTTAAATATCTACACGTCCATATATATATGTAAGATAGACAAACAATTATAAATTACTTGGCTAAAAATCTTTTGTATAAAACCACAATTAAGAATTTTAAAAAACTTTGATCCTATAAATCCAATTATAAGTCCTTTTAATGTATTTGTCACTTTTTTATAACTATCTGCTTATTTCACATATATATATTAAAAAGGATTTGAATCTAAATTAGTAAAATTTTGAAATGTTTTCTGGCATCAAATAATATTAGGATTTTTCTTTTAACTAGACAATCTATCAATAACTGTAAAAATCAATCAAAATTGGTTGGAAAATAGATCTCCAATTATATAAAGAAAGATGAGGGAGGAGATAATAAAACAGATCATAAGGTTTCCCCCCTTTGTTAGTTTTTGAAAAAAAAAAACAGTCTGAGAAATTGTTAGTTTTTTTTTTTTTTTTAAAAAAAAAAAACAGTCTGAGAAACTTCCGCTCTCAAATGTATTATTCCACCATTGCATTAAACACCATGAGGAAATATTAATTGACTTATAGTTCTTAGTGTTTTAAATGATTATTTAATCACGTTTTGAGTCTAGCATTGCTTAACTTCAGAGATCAGATAAAAATTATGTATTCAATATAGTATTACTCATTTATATTTTATATATTTTTTAGATAAGAGTTCACTTTTGAATAAAATCAAAACAAATCTGGGATATTTTTATGCTTGTATATTCTAGTGAATTTCATTAAAAAATAAATGGAATTGCGATTTACAATTGAAAGTCTTGCTAGAAAAAATGATATCATACTTAACATAAACACTCTTATCCTAGATATACTTTTTCTTTTTGTTGGAAAATTGATGCAATAGAATAAAAATAAGTTATTGAAAACATCATTCATCTTTTCTGATCATCATTTAACATTGTTTTGCAGGGTAAAAATAAGTACATTTTCATTTTTTTTTTACTTTAATTTGTTCTCACAAAAAGAACTCTTTTCCAGACATTTTCATCTGCCTGCTGTAATTTGGTTTGTTCATCAAAATTGCTCATTTAATTAGTTATAAATTTAGTCAACTTGAAAACTATTTAATATGATTTAATAAAAATTATTGCCAATGATTTACTTATGACTTATTAAAACAATGATATTTATTAAATTATTTACGTGACAATGTCTAAGAAAAATGAAATCAAAATCAAAGTAGTTCCAAAACTAATCAAAAATGAAAATAACTGTCAAGCGCTTTTAGCCGAGAGGTCAATGCAGTCGCCTTGCAAGCAAATAGTTGGTTGCAGACGGTTGTGAGTTCGCCTCCTGGCAGATGCTATGACATATGGGGAAAAAATGGAAATAACTACTTAATTTTATAGGTCACTGGATTCAATTTAAAATGCATTCATTGTATAGTACAACTAGTAATAGAGACAATCTAAGAATCTAACATTGTTGGAAATCTTAAATTGCATACTTTTTAATATTTTTAAAAATGCATTAATCAACAAAAAATTAGATTGTGCTAAGCTTTTCTGTACTAACATTTACATTGCTGCATTGGTATTGCATCTGTCTGCTTATCCAGACTCAGAAATATAAATTTGAAAATCTTCTAAACAGGTTTGAGGTTTTTTTTTGATAACTGTTCCGTAGACAGTTCAAAAAATTCCACAATATTGATTTTTAAATAAGAATCTTTTTATTCTTTATTAGAGAAAAAGAAGAATAAAAAAACTACTAAAATTTTATCATCAAAAAAATTGTCAAGCTTTGTAGACACAACCTTGTTCTTCACTGTTTCTCTGGTAAACTGTTGGGAATATTTTTATTCTGCTGTGGATTATTTAAAGATTGTTTTATTTTACTTATATCGGATAGTTTTCTGGAATGCCAAGGGATTATATCAATATGCCTATTTGTATTAACATATATTTACAGAAAACTTAAGCACAAACATGGAGCACAAAATCACCAGAAGTTATATAGAAATAAAACCACCTAAGATCAAATTCAGTAATGATTTTATAAGTTGTAACTCAATATACATAATCCAATGATAAACATAGCTAAATGAACAACAAATTCTTTTGCAACTTTTTAGGTTTTAATATTCTTTTCAGATGCTAATTATTTATCATACTTGGGTGATAAAAATTTCATGTAAAGGATTTAAAAACCCTTTCATAGAATTATTAGTCAATTGACATTATATTCCACAACTGTTCATTCTTACACCTCATTATGAGTGAAGTATATGAAAGAAAAAAAATTTAATTTGCAGAGTAATATTTTTTTCCCCATCATATATCTATAAACTGAACTTTATTATTTCAAAATCATTAGCTTTATATACAGTGAAACTATCACATCCACTAACTCAATATCCATTGATTCATTTATATACTTTCCAAATAAAAACTTTAAAATGCACTAATTAATTAAAAGGTTGTAAATTTATTCATTTATATATATTATTTTCCAATATAGCAGACACCATTTTTTTTTGTAATATTATCTGTATGTCTTATACTGTCAAATGTCATATTTTCTCTAAAGTTAACTTATTTAGTCATGTTATTTAAAAGTCCCAGCCAATAGGACAATGACCCCTAGAAAACATGACAAGTCCCTAAATTAAGCTATACTTTTATTTTATCTAGGTACAATTTTATACTCTCAATTATTTCTAAATTATGCTTAATTTATACCAGCAATTATGAGACCCATTTACCCTATTAAACAAGACCATATACCCTTTAACATTAAACAAAATACCAAAGTATTTGCTCAATGGCATAAGAATACAAAGATACTCTTCCTTATTAAATATCTAAATATTCCCATGAGTAACAATAATATTTAAATAAATATAAAATATTTATAACCATTAACTTTAAGTTAAATTAATTAACACATTTATACTATCATTTTATTGTATATCTATCTCTTATTACTATTTTAATAGGATTATAATTAATAATAACCATAATAATAATATTATACTAAGGAGATCTCAGGATTATCATTGATTTTTAATTAGCTATTACTTCCACCTATAAGATATCTAGAGAGATTTTACTTAAATCTATAGGAAGTATATTAATTAAGAAAAGGCTAATCATCTGAATTTTTAATTAAAATTATATTACTATCTTATATTGTATGGTCACTAATATTTTAATAATAAGCAACTATTTTATTTCCACTCAAAGGATAATATATCATCTCAATAATAAAAATTGATAATTTGATTTACTACCAATAAACATACTTTAGTATACTTAAATTATATATTTTATTGATGACTTCTGTGATCAAGGCAGTTTGCAATAATTTAAGTTCCCTTTTAAGAAATGTTTTCTTAAATAATTGTTATATACTATCTTGTACTGAATTGATTTCTTATTTAAATCTTAAACTTTATGCTTTAGTTAATGTGTATGTTACAATTAATATTCTCTGAAGATGGTATGATGACTCCAACAAAAGAAATGCAACTCTAAATACTTAGTTTAATTTTTAAACATTAACTTTAATAACATATTATTTACAAAATCTTTTAATAATTATTTTTGGACTAATAAATAAATTAACACATAACAATATAAAAACATTATATAATAATATAATAAAGTAAAATATTTTCACATTATAACATTTATATTTTCTTTCATTATAACCATTTAAATTCAATGCTCTATTTCTATAAGATGTTGTTCTATTATTATACTGAACTTTATTTTGTAATACAATAAATCATGTATATTTATTAAATAATCACTCCCTGTCTTATTTATACCCATTATCCCATATAAATTATATTTCACAGATATAAGAAGATTTAAAAATATGTATTATTGTTTTCTTTCTTAAATAAAATAATCTAATTTTAATATTATTAAATATTAAACATTTATCTTTTATATATCTCATGACATGTATCACTTGATCTCTCTTTCTATCTTAAGCCAATAAAATAATAATTGAATAATTATTGAATCATTGGTTTTTCACTATATCACATTCAATTTTCCCATAGCCTTATTATTGATTCTATGGCCAAATAAAAAATAAAAAATATTATATGATGTAATTTCAAGTTATTACTTATCTTATCCTGAAATAATTTATATTTAAAGTTTACATAGTATCCTAAATGTTGATATACCACTTTTAGTACATCTTAAAATAACAAAATCATAATATTTGTTTTATCTAACAACTCAGCTATTAATTTTCTATTTCTAATTTTATTAATGCAATTTTCCTCACCTTCACCTCCAATATCTATGTATTTCTTACATCTCTTAGCCATAATAGAATATAATGACTTATGAATTAGTTTTAGTTATAATCCCACCATAATTATATTAAATTATTTATAATTGAATATAAAATCAAGATTTAAATATCACAATCTATTGTTTCAATACTATATTTGAACACATACAGATTCCATCTTCTTATAATAAACATATGTGATTACTTTCATATGTATATTTAACTAGCTTATTGTTTATCCCCTTTTATCATAACTATTTAATAATATTTATTAAAATAAACAAAATTTTAAACAATTAATTACATCTAACTACATAATATAGATTAATAAATGTTATACATTTACATATACCCTTATTAATAATAATTCTATAAATTATAAAACTTAAATGAGATTCAAACACTTTATTAACAGTTTTTTTTCCTTTTAAAATATAATATGCTTTTACCTGGTTCATCATTGAAGATCTTTAATTTTTATGGAAACCAAATCATTGCAAACACTTTAAACTAATGAAGTGTTAGCCCCCTCCCCCCACACACTTCTGCTCTTCTTATTCTTATGATAATATCACAAAATACAAAATTCCATTACAAACAGATTATTTATAATTTATCATTTTTTTCTCTTAACAATCAAATATTATTTCAACTTGTATATTATAATTTTATTTATAAGTTTCTTGTGTCTATTATAATATAAACATTTCACCAATCTACCACTATATTTCAGTCTTCCCATTATTCCTTACATATTCTTTGTCAATGATATTCTTTAGAATATAGCATTTTACACCTTCTCTTTAAATGTACACTGACATTATTTTTAATCTACATTTTATATTTTCAAATAAGATGTTTATTCCATTAATTTATTCAATTCTTTTTCCTCCAACACCTATTTATTCTTTGTTATTTGTCCTCAGTAATTATTTAATTTTTTACACTTATATTATTTTTTCATTTTATGGTTTTGATAAATAATTCTTCCATTTTCAGAGCAGACCACTATGATCTTATTACAAGCATAATATAATCTTCATTTAAATTTTTTCTTTTACATTTTGCTTTGTACATGATCCATATATCCTTTTAACTTTTTATCATTCATCTACTATATACAATTTATCCTTAAAGTTAATTATACATGACAGTTGTATTAAAATTAATAACTATCTGCTCATATATTTTATACTATTGAAATTATCATTCAGATATACTTTTATATGTTCTCTTCTAATATTAAGTCCACTTTTTCATAGGCAAATATTTCCACTATCATTCTTTACTGTTTTAGTTTTAATCAATGGTCAGTATTTATAATCAATGACCTAATTCAAGTTTGAAAAATGTACATCTACCATCCTAAACTCAGAATTAGAATATCTAAAAATGGGTATTTGAAATTTTGATACTAACAAATGTTCAATACTTAAAAATAATTTTTTCATAATAACACTAATAAATAATAATGACATTCTATTTCTCATTGAAGAGGGCAATACTCAAAAACTAGTCAAACAATACAAATATATTATTACCATCTCATAAGTTTTCAATAAATAGTTCTGGAATAAAACTGAGTACATTACTACTCCTAAACATGTATGACTTTTTGATATTAAATAGTAAAATATGACAACATTTGGAATCTCTATCTGTACAAATAAAAAATACTCCTCTAATATAATACAGTATTTTACCACTAATGAAGAAAAAAATATAATCTGATTGTAACTGATTCCATAGTTACACTGCCATCTTTATTTGATAAAATATGTTTTTTAGTTTAAATTTTTAATATGATAAATATATAATTAAAAAAAATAAAACAATCATTTTAATAAATGGCCATCTGCAGAACAAGGGCATATCCAACAATCCTACATGAAGAAGCAGTGAAAAAAAGGCAGTACTCTCGAGGATTGCCAATTGCTGGAAGCATAAGTTGAGCAGTTTTTTATCCTTGTTTTATTCTTTAGATACGAATAGCCGGATATTCATTTACTGGTTTATGTTAGATGAATAACTAGCATGGCAAAGGGTCAGATACCTGAGAAGAAAATCCTAAACCTCTTAAAAATACTTTATTTGGCCCAGATTTAAACACAAGTCATAGATTTGGCAGGTATATATAATCTTTGTACGACTAGCCTTAAGTATTTATTTGTAAATATAACTATAACAAACAAAAGCTAGGTTTTTTTTAAAGAAAGTATGAAAAATCGCCGGTTTAAACAGTGTCAGAAAAATTCGCTTTCATTTTTTCATTGATTAAAATGGTAAACATAATAATCAGTTTTTAAAACAAGCTATATCTTTATTTTACAGATTATTTATAAAAAAATGCCAATTAAGCTAATTTTCTTTTCATTTTTTAAAAAAAGATGATTCAGCATTTCAGGAATTCTAAAATTTCTACACAATAGAAGTCATGTTTGAGAAAAATGACATCGCTTTGCGATAGAAAGGAACGAAAATGTCATCAACTTTCTATTATTAAAATTATAATAGAATAATAAATTTATTACTAACACGTTTGTGTTTATATATATATTTTACATAAAAGGTGACGATTTATGGGTTAAATTAATTAACTCAAAAATGGTGAGTTAATTATTCTAATAGTTTTACCTATGATATATTAATGCAATCCAATTACAAAGCTTTGCATAAAAATTGCTTTCATTCAATGTGAGACAGAGTAATAAAGCATATGTATTAGAAGTAATAATTCATTCTATGTACATTCTAAAAAAAACATCTATTAAAAATAATAATCAAATAATTAATTGCTCCAGAGTTATATGATGTTTGAGCATTAGTAATTTGTGGTTTAGCTTTCATCTAAAAACTTTTAACTCTGAAGGCTACCACTTCACCAGTATACAACGGAACAGAAACATATTGTAAGCTTGAGTAATTAACAGCTCTGAAATGGTAGTCTCATCTAAATGCCAGATTAGTTTCTGACTAAAGGAAATGATGTTTTAGGCATTATTTTGAGATTTAATACATTCAGAAATACTCATGGCTTCTGCATTTATCTGTTTTCAGAAATAGAATTTAACAGCCTTTGATTTATGTTATTAAATCAAACAGAAACTATGATCAAATCGATCTCTACAGATTCTTTTGTAATATAGATTAATAGTTAGTTATTTAAAAATAAAAATAAAACATTACATGCCAAGCAGATGAATAATAAAAATACTGCATTGTACTTTATTTATTTTGTTATATAATGAGCATGCTAATAGCTCTAAATAAGTTTTTTTTTGATAAATGCCGCAAAAGAAAGCATTTAAAATCTCTATCTAAAATTATCCCTATCCACAAACCAGTTTTAAGCTGATGGCTCTCATCAGTGAGAGATAATTCTAGATAGAGATTTTAACTGCTTTCTCTTGTAGTATTTATCAAAAAAGGCTTGTTTAGAGTATTAGTATTGTAACGGTAAGAATTGTCTTTCCACGTAACAAAATCTAGAACATAGGCAAAATACACTAAAGCAGATTGAATCTGGTTGCTGGGATCCAGAATCTGGCCAAACATTCAATCCTTTCACCTCTGCTCAATGATCTAATACCCTATGGATGACATTTTCCAAGTTACACGGACATTCAATTTAACCACGGTCCAGCAGTCACCCAGGGTGGAACAAGAGACTCATAAATTATCTAACTTAACACTAATTTGGTCAGATATACACACATATGACTAAGTGAACCTCTAATACATCAATGATTGATTAGGAAATCTAATAGAATGATGTACATATAATGATGTATGAGCAAATAAATCTAGAGATGGATAAAAATGAACTCACGAACAATAAAGATATGAAAACGAGTTATATTTTAAATAATATTAATTTAATAAATAAAATAAAAGATAGGGAAACTAAAATATACAGAATTATATAATGAGAATGTGAAAGATTACACACACAGGCGTCACATAACTAATGAGATTAATGTTACATGTTGTCTCATCATAAAGTGTTCAATCAAGTGTAGTGTGGTATTTAAGTTTATGCCTATATTAATATGCCAAATTTCTAGCTCTTGTGTAGTCTGCTAAATCATATAGAACTTCATAGCCAAAGTTATATAACTAACTTAATAATGCTTTTGTGGCATCTACCTATACAAACTTACGTCAAGCACATAATTAGGCTCAGAGATATGCAGGTTAGCATGTTAAGTCTAGGGTATATACTGATGCTGGATAAGCATTTAATATAAAAAGAGAGAAAACTGGTTTATTATAGGTTTACCTATATACTCTATGGCACATATCAGAATATTAATAAAGCTAGAAGGTGCAAATGGGTCATTATTCATGGGCTTCAGCCTCAATGGCTCAGTTGCCCTACAACTGATAAACTTGCTATGAATAGGAATATTAGTAGTTCAGGGTGTCAGATAAGCATTAATTATGAATTAATCTAGATCCTTGTGCCTTATTTCTAAAAGAGTGTGCTTTATGCAGCAAGCATATAATTGTACATTGCGTACTTAGTAAGAACACCTCTGCAGCTTATACATATATAACGCAAATACGTAAAATTATATTAGCATGCCTTAAAAATAGATAGCATCTATTTGCATATCTATACAACCCAGTTCTCAAATTTAGTATTTCAAATATACTATTTAGGGACTAAATTAATTAGTAACTAGGTTAAGATTATCACCTGCATCTCAACACATATAAGGAGGACAACGCATATTTGAGAGATAATTACGAATAAAACATTAAAGTATGCTTTGAGAATATCTCTGTGGCTAGTTCCTATGATTTATGAGTTACATATATAAATAGTTATAATTTATAACTAGAGTTAAGCAAACTACAATTTTAAATAGAGAATATCTGATTATTAGAATATTAATACACAAAATTAAACAGTAAAATAATAACATGATCTCGAAACAGTGAGTGAGAAAATTAATAATTCAATTATTTACTATTTATTATCATGAAGTTTGAAATTCTCTTCACACAGCAATAAGCTAAAATTATACTTATAAATACTCATGGTTTTGAGTTATTTGGCATATCAAATACATATAATATTAAAATGATAAAATTATAGAATAAATTGAATAGATCAGAAATAGGCATAAAAGGCAGAAAATTATTCATTTAGTTTAAAATAGTTTAACACAGTTTTACATTTTAAGAGAGAATTTAATATTACAAATTTTACATTCAGACAAGATTTAAACATTAGCATTTAACCGTTTTCTTTGTAGATTTGAGAAATGGTGTTTGGAAAGGCAGGTTTAATAAATAGCTAACTTTAAAATAAAGAATTGAAAGTCACAGTTTATGAACAGAGATCTGAGTGAAAATTTACTGGCCAGTTGTCTTAATTGCAGTTCTGGGCACTTGGGATGATAATAAGTTGACACTTTTGATGATGATTAAATATTAATAGAGAATCTTCTACCACGATTTACTTTGCTGGTGAACGGCATTGTTTTATCGGACCAAAGTTCTTTCCTCTCTGGCAAGGGCAGGAAGCAGTGAATTATGGCCTACTTTACCCTGTCATTTTAAAAGTAAAACAAACATGAGTTCTGTTTACAATTCACTTACTAAATATATATTTCTTAAACTAGAAATCTTTTTAAATTGAATACATAATATATACATATACTATTAAATTACCGACTTACCATTTGCATATATATGTGTGATCCTGCATATATAGTAATTTAAGGTTGTTTCAATGGGTACTCTGAGGGGTTTAAACCTGGCATAAAAATAGGTATGGGGGGTAAAATACATGAAACAGGCAGATGGATGAAACTGACTGTTTTAGTATACTCATCATATTACATTTCTAAGTACAAGCTTATTAAATTAAGTCACATGATGAATGACTTGATTTGTTTATTATTCTATTTATTTTATATAATTCAAATTAAAAAAATGTGACTCATTTGTTTATTACTATTATAAAAAAAATTGAGCAATATCTAAAAAAATATTAAACCATTCAGTATTCTTCAATTTTTTAAGATTTTTGTGAGGTGTTAATAAAAATTCGTTATTGATCTCTCATTCATTTAAAAGAATTCATAGATATTCAGTAATATATAAAAAAGTGAACGAGGAAACTGGAAGTTATAAAATAATATTCTCATAAATTTTGGTGGCATACAATGTATAAACAGAATTGTCATCTTGAAAGATGACAATATTATTTGAAAGCCATATATTATTCAAACAGTACTTTTTTTAATATTGCATTATTATTTTTCAATGTAAACTAAATATTTGTTTTTCATGCTTAAATTTTGCTATGTTCTAAAATTTTATTGATTAATTGCTTAACAATCTTATTCAAAGTTTTCAATAGAAAAATAACATGTTATTGTGAAAGTACACATTATATATTTTATAAAGTAAGTTTTGATATATAATAGTTAATTATTTCAAGAACAGTTATCTACACTTTACTTTAGAACCATGTAAGGAAAGCATGACTAATCGATGGACACCAGACGATTTATAACTATAAAATATCCATTTCTAGATCAGTTTCTGACTTTTGTTTTCAATAATAAAAATTAGGATTAAAATCTTAAGTAATGCACTACTTGTGCATTCAGCAGTTACTTCTTGCTTTTTTTATTTCCCTCATATGATTCAAGTTAATATTTTGAAATTAAAAAAAAAAGCCTACAAATTTGAACCAAGCTAATTTATTTGAATAGTTATATACATATGATAACAGGTTAGTTTCTACATATTTTACCAGATTTTAATTTTATGACAACTATAGAGTCTTTTTATTTTTTAGCTAGGAAGTTTAATACCAACAACAATATCACATGAGTTTTTCATATGCTATTTTGAATATATATATATTTTATAATATATTATTGTAATTATTATATTAATTAAAAAAACACACGTACATATATATTATATCCCATTATAATTCAATTTCAAAAAATATTTAAAATTTATTTAATTACTATACCCCCTCACACACACACATATATAATAAAAACATATACAAATATACACATACATAAATTCTATTAATTTTAACCCAGTAAATAAATAACAGCTATTAAATATGTAGATCTCAGAACATTTAATAGTATTTATGAAATAGTAGCTTCAAATGCTTATATTACTTCGTAAGCCAAACTCATTTTAATAAACTTCTAAATAGCACTATCCCATATCAATATTAATATAATAAATAAAGAACATTACACCTGGGTCTCGTTTTACGCAATAGATAGGTTCCTCAGAAAACACGCGCAAATGAAATCGTGCAAAAATAGACGTAACTTACATTTCAAAATTTGCGTAAAAGCAAAGCATCAACGTAAAATTACTTTAAAATTCGCGCAAAAAAAAAAATAAGGAAATAAAATATGACTAATAAAAAATTTCAAATTTGAAAAAAATTGATACAAGACAAACTTTTTTTAACTATAATATTTAATTTTATTCAAAATAATATATTTTTATGCATAATTTCCAGTACAGTAATTTACATTTTTTATACACGTTTTAATTATTATCGCTATTTGCCCAAAAGCATGTTCCTTTACAAACTAGTAAAAAATCAGATTCTCATGTGGTGTGATGTGATGTATTTGGCTTCTCCTTAAATGAAGTCAAGAATATCTCAGCAATTATTCTCACAAGAGGAAATACAACTAGTGGCAAGTTCACTCTCATGTTGTATTAATGGTTTTCTGTTGACGACGACGATGATTTTATTAATTGTTTATAAACTTAGACTTATGATAATAAAAAGACATTTATTCACCACTGCTGGGAAAAATTTAATTAAAACTAACAACTAAAAATTAAATTCTTATTTTTGTCTTTAATTTTCAATTCCGTTTAAAAATCAAATTTCGTTTTACATCACATTAATTTCAAGTCACCCATAAATAATTTTTAAATTGTTAATTACAATTAAAAATCAGATTTTAATTTTTAATTGTGCCCACTGCTATTACTGACCTTTAAAACATAAACTTGTGGACACTAAATGATTAATAATTGATTACGTTCTTTTTTAAAAAGCAAAAACAGACTGCGATTTTAAATGCAAAATTAACACGCACATTGTTTGAACAAATTTACATTATAATCTTGTAAAATTTAATGTGTGTATACATAAAATGTGGAAATCATGATTTTAATTTCATTATTGCATAAAATCTTACTATTATAAAGCACTGAAAACATTGAAATTACTAAGATGAAAGTAGAATTCCAATAATGTGCTTTTACTTTCAATATAACGTAAGTGCGTGAAATTTATTATTTAAAGTAGTAGCGCATTATCGGAGGTTGACTTCTGGTGAAACACGAATCACATAACTTCAAAATCGTGTTAAATAAGTCCACGTAAAAAGAGACCCAGGTGTATATTTAAAATAACTTTAGAAAGTCTAACTTATAAAAAAATTATAAGGTATGCATATTTGAAAATTATTTCACATAAGTGCAAATATTATTTGCTTATTTTTTTTATGTCATACATTTCAATAATTAGTTAATTAATTTTATATAAACCAAAATTTTACCTTTTTTTCTTTTAAATTTAACGTGATTTTTTCACCACATCTTTCCCCTTTTTTTAAAAAAAAACAAACAAACTTGTTTTTTACTGAACAATACTTGATATTCATAAAAACATAAAAAATAAATCTATTAATATAACTTTTTTTGAATCTTTATAGATAAATTTATTCGAAATATAAAACAAAAAAGCTAAAATATAAAAATCAAATATATATATAAATAAAATAAAATATATTAATAAATATATAGATTTTAATATTTTTCATAAATTTAATTATATCTTTTTATCATTTTTAAATATTTTAAATAGAAAAAAATAATTTTAAAAATAATAGATATGCCAATTATAAAGGATTGAAAATATTAAAAAATATAATGAAAGATAGATTAAAGAGAAACGTTATATAGATAGATCTATTCTGAATAGAAATTAGATTTAGTTGAAATTTTATTGTATGGGATTTAATTCTTTTTGGTTTCTAAATATTTTTTTTTTTTATCAAGATATAACTTAATTATAATAAATTTGTAACAAGTTAGGAAATAATCACAAAAATCTTTCTGTAAATTAATTAAATATTGATAAAAGGAACTATACTTATATATAAAGGTTTGTAATTTTTAGTTAATTTTTATAAAATAATATCTTTAAAAAATAGATTTTTTTATTCTTTATTTAAGAAAAAAGGATATAAAAATGAAATTAACTTCAAGAAAAATATAAAATTAATATATTATGTAAAATATGCCTTTTGGTATTTTTTAATTTACACATATTTTTATTTTATATTTCAAATAAATTTCTGAATTATGAATTGGTAAGGATTATAAAAACTAATTGAAGCATTGATACAATAAAAAATAAGTTTTTTTTTAAAGAAAAAAAGTTATATATTTGATGCACACATAAAAATAGTAGCAGAAAATATGGCAATTGAAAAGTATCAAAAATATATTTATAAAGAAAATATATTCAAAGAGAAAACAAACAATTATTATATAATGAAGATATAAGCATTAGTATAAATTGATTTATATTTTTCTTGAAATTCAAATTAAATACTTCTGTTTAAAACATTTGTCTAAAATTTGAAATAATTGAATTGAGTCTACATTGAATATATTTTATTTTTAAAAGAATATATGAAAAATAAAATTATTACAAATTTATTGTTATATTTTGATTTTTCAATGATCAAATTTATTCTATCCACAACTTTGATATGATCCACTCTAGTTAAATACATTAATGATTACCATTAATCATATATTAAACAAGACATTATATCTAGCTCAATTAAAGCTTAATATATATATATATATATATATATATATATATATATATATATATATTAAGCACATGGAATAATTCATCTTCAATTCTCTTTTTCCATGTGTAATGCCATTTATAGATGCATTTAATATCCTCCACATTACCACGTATTCTTGAAATACTTGAATGAAGACATCTTAAAAGACAAATGACTCCAAGATACATTTTGTGCTAAATCAGCATTCATGATTTGTCCCAGATCATTATCTTTCACATATGTACTTCCATATGTATACTTAATTAAAAACAGATACATAAATCTTTAACTGAGGTTTAAAGTTTATATCTGGACTTAAGATAATATCTAGTTTAATATATAATTAAAAATAATTATTTCTATATTTATCTAGAATGGACCATGTTAAAGTTGTAGGTAGAGTAAATTTGACACTTGTAAATCAAAACATAATATAACTATTGATAAATACTGAATATATGATAAGAATATATGTGAGTGAAGGATATTTCAAAACATGTCTTTTATTAACAAAAAGGACCTTAATTTCTAATATTGGTAATATATAATAATAAAAAATATACATCACATGATCACCATCTCTTATACAAGCACATAATTGTTTATAAACAAGGCAAAACTCTCCATACAGTAGTTCCACCCTGTGCCAACCAGAGTAATCAATGGATGCCAAAAGCCCATCCCTCATATATGTATTGAATAGATTATATCCTGTACATGAGGGGTCAGATTGACTTTAGGCTAACATGGGTGTGATAAGAATCTTGGTCTCAGGGTGGCCTTTGAGCATTCCATCATCAGATTTTCAATTGGATGGATGATTGAATAGTTGGAGTGTGGAGTGGATTGAAGCCTGTCCATTAAAGTATGAAGATTGGCTATCAATATATATCTGAGCACTTACTGAATGTATGTATGGAGGTGATAATCTGGATCAACTGATGATTGCTGGTTTAGCATGAAATACATATATTGGTGATTATTTTTTTGACATATATGTGTTCAAGTGTATCAGTGTTATGAGATAGAGTGGAGAGTGGTGGGGCATGTGAAAGTCTGTGCTCATATACCCAATATATTACATATATTGATACAATAAGCCAGTGTATCAGTTATTATTGCATTAAATAAATTTATAACAAATAATAATAACATATAAGAACATTGGTTTTGTAATTGTATATTTAATATTTAAATACCAATATATTGATCATACTGAAAATGTGATTAGAAGAGATTTGAACTAAGACTGTCCAGCTTCCTACAGTTATGTACTCCATCTTATATAACTTATACACATGATCACATATATGAGAGAAAGGCAAATGATTTCTAATATATGTATCTCATGTTAAACCAGCACTCATCAGTTGGTCCAGATCATCTTTCATATATATATAATAATCAGTGCTCAGTTTATATTAAGATATCACAAAATACGTATATTGGAGATCATTTGTCTTTTTCACATGTATGTAGTTATGTGTATAGGTTGTATAAGATGGAGTGGATAGCTATAGGGAGCTTGAAAGTTTGAATTCAAATCCCTTCTAATTAAATAGGATATTAAACAGCAAAAACTCTCCATATAGTAGTGCCACCTTGTGCTAATCAGAGTAATCAATGGATGCCAGAAGGCTTGTGCATAAAATCCCTATCTAGTGCCTACTCATCCAATATCTCCAGACTAGTTTCTGGCTTGTGGCCTTCATCAGTGAGAATTTTTGGATCTGAGAGCACTGCACCTAGATATTAGGATCTAATGCAACCCTCCAGCAGCCACCTTTTATCTCTACTTCACTACAAAAACTATGAGAATGAAATTGAAAACACAATAATATTTTCAATCTAAGCTCAATAGCTTATGTAGTCATATGAGTCTGAACTCAATTCAGCACCCATACATTTTGGTGACTTTGGATCTTGTGCTAACCAGAGTAATCAATGAATGCCAGAAGGCTTGTGCATAAAATTCCTATCTAGTGCCTACTCATCCAATATCCATTGATTACTCTGGTTAGCACAAGGTGGCACTATTATATGGAGAGATTTTTTGCCTGTTTACTAACAGTTATGTGCTAGCATGAGATGGTGATCATGTGATATTTAGTGGTTTAACACCAATCCTGCCTAATAGGATAATGGTGGCTGTGGTTGTTAAAGAGCCAAAGTCATCAAAATGTATGGGTGCTGAATTGAGTTCAGACTCATATGACTATATAAGCTATTGAGATTAGATTGAAAATATTATTGTTTTCAATTTCATTCCCATAGTTTTGTAGTGAAGTAGAGATAAAATGTGACTGATGGAGGGATGCATTAGATCCTAAGATCTAGGTGCAGTGCTCTCAAATCCAAGGCTCCTCACTGATGAAGGCCACAAGCCAGAAACTAGTCTGGGGATATTGGATGAGTAGGCACTAGATAGGGATTTTATACACAAGCCTTCTGGCATCCATTGATTACTCTGGTTAGCACAAGGTGGCACTACTATATGGAGAGTTTTTGCCAGTTTAGTAACAGTTATGTGCTAGCATGAGATGCGTGTGATGTTTAGTGGTTTAAATTGGATATTGTTATGCGAAAATGAAAATAAGAAAATAAAAATACTTATTTAATGAATCGTTTTTAATATATATATATATATATATATTAAAGATAGATAATATATATGTACTGATATTAATAATTATTAGCATATGTTATAAAAATATCATATTTACATGTAAAAATAAATATTACAAATAACTTTGCAGCTTAATATGGGTAATAGCTTACATTATTGCTAAGCTGATTTTTGTATATATACAATAATAGAGATCATGATTCATATTATTGTACAATAAATATTTTAAAAATATTCTCTAATTTAGCTTAAAGCAATTCTTGACAAGAATATAACAGCCATATATTGTTGTTAATTACTGCCTTATGCTTGAATGAAGAGGATTTTTAAATATTTATTATATAATGATATGAATCTTAATCTCGATTACTATATATATATCAAAGGTATTATATTATATATATTTAAAAAAATGAATACAAATATTTTAATAAAAATAAACAGTAATACATAATTTAAGAAAGATGTGTAGATGATTATTTTGTGCTATTTAAAGGTAATAAATAAATATAGTAAAATTTCATATGATTATATAAATAATAACATAAAATTCAAAATGAAAAAGAAATAATATTGAAGCAGTCGGATCTGAGTTCGATCCTAGCTTCATGTTATTTACCCTAATACTAACCTTAAATTTCCGATGCAATGGGGCTTTATACGTTCAATCCACGCTAATTTCCATAATGAATAACTTGTTTCAAATACGTAGTAAAATTAATTAGTTTAGTTTAAATTGGATCAATTCTCTAAATAAATTCATGATAAAATATTCATGAATTTATATATATTAAATTGCGTGGATTGTGCGTATATATATTTGTAAATATTAAATGTATATAATTGTTCGAAAGTTGCATTGCATCGGGAATACTTGTTTTTTTTACTTTTAAATAATTTGTAAAGTTTTGCGATTAAAAGCTACATTCCTTCCAAAGGCTTTCAAATTCTCAAAAACAACAGTAAAGTTTTATTAATAAAAAAAGATAAGAATTCAATTTTTAATTAAAATCATTTCAGACTTTAAGAATTCATTTTCTAATTAGGAAAGGAATTCAAAAATTAGAAAGCCTTATCGAAGGAATGTTTCTGAAAACAACTAATTATAAAAAAAACGAGATTGATAACAAAATGAGCGCTAGCGAGGCATCAGTGAACAGTAGATATATAGCCCTGAAAAGTAAAGAAAAAAACTAGTTTTGATTGTAGAGTAGTGCAGTGAACTCTGTGTGTATAAAAATTGTATTTCATCATGATAGAGGGCTAGAACATCAGGGATCTGGTTACGGTTCCTAAAGTCCCGAGGAATCTTCACTGGAGCTGCTGAACCGTTTTCCGGATCGATCATTCTGCTAAAATAATGAAAGCTACTAAAATACTGTTCCAATAATCAATCAATGGTGCCTACATTTTCAACAACTTGGAGGAGTAACTTAAAGACAAGCACAGAGGGTAATATATTTCTATAATGAACGTTAAACTTTCTGGCCAGTTCGAACAGGCTCTTCCGATCTTCCTATTTAAGAGCTCTTTATTCTTTAATGTAACAATTTTTTATAAAACCTTTTATTCATGCTACTGTAAATCTATCTCGTAATTCTTTAAATCTCTAGTCTTTAAACTTTTTCTTTTCTTACTTGGCGGTTCATTTAATATATATATTTGTGTGCTTTATTAATGTCGTATTTAAAATTATATGCCAATAATTTTTCGACTCGATGAACTCCTTGGTTCTATTTGCCTCACGCAAATAATATAATATAAATTTTAAATAGTTATTCTCGCCCATTAGAACTAAATTTATAAGTTCTATTAATCATCGAGTCGAAAGAAAATATTACATGTTTACTATTTTTTTTTCTTACCTTTAGCTATTAATATTTATAAATTCTTTTAAAGACTAGAGGTAACTAATACAATCTATATTTTATTGAACAAAACAAATTATTATTATTATTAAATATTTTCTAACATACTTGGTTTCTTAATTCATCATTCTTTTTATAATTATTTAAATGTTAATACTCGCTGTCTGTGTTGGCAACCCGAACATACATATGATTCGATTTAAAAAGTATTCAAAGTAATTAATTATTAGATATTCGTGTCTGTAAAAGGGTATCTAGTCCTCACCAACCATTGAGCTAGTTTCTTGGCACATAGCACTGTGCCGTCGATTTCTGCTATCTGAGCTGTTGAGTTGGGTTTGAATTCAGTTTTGGTTCAGCTGAGTTTGAATCCGATTTGACTTGCGGTGGTGGTGGATTTAGACAGGTACAATATTAACTTATAAATATTAAAATTAGTTTAAAAAAACATCGGAAAAAAATACTGATTTGCATAGAAAAACAATGCATTGTTATATTAACAAATGGAGTTCAGCCATAAATAAGACAATTAAAAAAATCTAATTACAAATAAAAAAAATTTAATAATTAAATATATGCAAAGTAAAATAATTGGAAACAGAAGCATATAGTAATGATGATGCTATTGAAACAAACTTACAAATACTAATAAAATAAAAGATAAAATATAATAATGAATCAATAAAAATGACTTATGCAAATTTTATGATTAATAAAAGTAATTATAATAAAATTAGAGAAATTATATTCTACATAAATAAAAATCATATGTTTGATACTAAAATAAAGTCAATATACAAAAAGAAAACTAATATAGGTGATTTACTTAATGACAATAATGAAGTAAAAATGATTAACAAAATTATACAAACAAATTTAGACATACTATTAATAGAAATTGTGTTTAGTTTGAAACTTTATCTTATAAAATTAAATAATTTTTTTAAATTGTGTATTTTATCAAGACAGGATTTAATTATAATAAATTTGAGAAGTTGGGAAATAATTACAGAAGATTTTCTGTAAATTAATTAAATATTGATAAGAGAAATCTATATATATTAAATTAAATATTTTTATAAACTTGAAATGTAAACATTAAAATTATAAGAAAAATTTCCATGTATTAAAGTAAATTAATTTTCAGCTATTATGTAACCAGGCAACTACCAATTAAAATCAATAATCCAGAATAATGACATTTGATTATTTTTAAGCTAGAAGATAGACTAAGACCTGCTTTTAGCTTAGCATTCAAGATGACATACAAGTAGTCCATCAAACCAGATACATTTTTTTTATAAGAGAGAATTTAAAGAATAACATCTCTGAATTAAATATTTTCATTTAAATTAAGATTAAAATTTTTTATGTATTAAATAGAAATTACCTGATTTATTTGAAACTAAAACAACCAATTAGACAAATGTAGCAATTTTAATTGATACTTATCTAGTTACATAATATGTAAATGTTTATTTTAGTTTAATATATGAAAAATTTCCATAATAATTTCAATATTTACATATATGTTTTTAATTTTTTGTCAGTTTTTATAAAATAATGGCATAAAAATAGATTTTTTAATGTTAATTAATAATTTCACTCTTTATTTAAAAAAAGGATAAAAGGTAAAAAAATATAATTTATTTATTTATGATGTATTTTATATTACATAAAATGGTTTTATTATTTGTATATTTTTTGTCTCTATTTTATGTTTCAGATAAATTTCTGAATTATGTCTTGACAAAAACTATAAAAAATAAGTGAAACATTGGTGGATAAATTTTTTATATTTATATATATAAAATTTAGTTCATTAAAAATAAATTCTTTAAAAGAAGAAAAAGTGTGATGAAATTTAATTGAATTTCTAGTTTTTATATTTATACATATATTTATATTTATAAAACAATTCACTAGAATAAAAACTACAAAATTTAAAAAATGCCTATATAAAATTAAAGATTAAAATTCTTTGCTATAGCTAGCTTCGGCGTTTTCTGCCATTTTAAGTAGCAATACACCGAAGCTAGCTATAGCAAAGAATTTTAATCTTTAATTTTATATAGACATTTTTTAAAATTTTGTAGTTTTTATTCTAGTGAATTGTTTTATTATACTTATATTATTTGATATTACATATTTATATTTATGTAGAATAGTTTAATTATAAATTTTTAAGTATTTACATTTTATTTTTTCTTTGAATAACAAATATTTTGATGACTGAAATAAACTCAAAGCAACCAAAACATCATGAAAAAAATAATGTGAAAAGAAGATATGTATATTCAGATGGTGTATAAGACATGGGATAAACCTGATCATTCACAGAATTCAAATATTTTGCAGTCATGATGTGACTATGGGCAGTATTGCCAATAGATATTTCATAATCATTTAAATTATGTTATTCCACATTTGAAAAAAGCTACTGATTGATAGACTAATTTTTGAAAATTGCCAATCATTAATTCAATATTTGAGTTGAGTGAACAATAATTTATCTCATCATATTACTGCTTTCTTCCACCCTTAGCTGAATGTTTATGCTAACAACATCATACTTTTACCTAACAACAGTGGTTTTGAATTGGAAGATTATGTGTGATTTTTTCTTTTTTTTAAGAAAGTGAAGTATTTGATATGTTTACAGAGATTTCCTCAATTTTTTTGCCTATTATTTTTCATATTGATTTTCATTATCTTTGGCAAACTATTAGATAATAACAATTTGAGTTTTTTTAAACTGACAGTTCCAACATGATTCATAATGGACTTATAAAACTGATATCAGTTTTTTAGCAACACGACTTTCTAATGCTACTTTGAAAATAAATCCTTGAAATTTTTCGTGGAAATAAAAATTACTTTAATAAGCATTCTGTTTTTATTTTATATGAAGACAAAATATTGTGCTAATAATGGAAATATAAATCTCGATCATCATCATGCACAATATTTTTTTACTGATACTTATAAATTTTCTAGACATGTTCAGAATAGGTTTAAAATATGGATTAATAAAATGCTATCTAGTCATTTTTATTAAATATATATAATTAAAGGAGATTTAAATGCAGACTTCAAGGTCTCTACAATCATCCATTCTATCCAATATAACTGATAGACATGACCACAAACATGTGAAATAGATAACTAATCTCCAATATATATTTCATGCTGAACCAGCACTCATCAGTTGGTCCAGATCATCAGCTTCCACACATACATATAATTAGTGTTCAGTTTATATTAAATTAGCAAATCTACACACTTTAATTGAGAGGTTTTAATACTCTTCACTATCCAATTCTTTAACCATCCATATCTCTGAAAACCTGATGAAGCATATTGGCATCCCCATGTTGAAGTCAATATAAACCCTTATATGTAGGATCTTAATATATCCATTTAAATATACAGAAGAGCGATGAGCAGAATACATACTAAATATGTAATATTGAAATACATGTATAGTATATGTACTTAATCTACATGTAATTAAAGGAGATTTGAAGATAGACTTCTCTACTTTGTCCAATATAACTGATACACATGACCGCATACATTTAAAAAGATAAATGATCTCTACTATATGTAATTTTATGTTGAACCAGCACTCATCAGTTGGTCCAGATCATCATCTCTCACACATATACATTAAAGTAGCAAAACTACACACTTTAATGAACAGGCTTCAATCTTCTCCACTCTCTCCAGATTTTCAGTCATCCATACCACTGAAAATCTGATGATAAAATGCTCAAAGCCCTTGATGATGCCAATATTATAATCATAGCCATGTTGACCTTAAGTCAATCTGACCCCTCATATGTAGAACCTTAATAGATCTATTTAAACATACAGAAGAGAGATGAATAGAATACAGGCTGAATATGTAATATTGAAATATAAGTATATTGTACATACTTAATCTAGATATAATTAAAGAGGATTTGAACTCAGATTTTCAAGCTCTCTACAATCATACACTGTATCCAATGTAACCAATACACATGACCACATAATGTGAAAAAGATAAAATGATTTACAATATACATATTTTATGCTGAACCAGAACTCATCAGTTAGTCCAGATCACCATCTCCCACACACATATATAATCAGTGCTCAGTTTATATTAAGATAGCAAATCTACACATTTTAATGAAGAGGCTTAAATGGCTGAGAGGATTGAAGCCAGTCCACTAAAGTGTAAAGATTTGCTATCTTAATATAAACCAAGCACTGATTATATATATGTTTGAGAGATGATGATCCCAACCAACTGATGAATGCTGGCTAATCGTGCAATATGTATATTGGAGATCATTTATCTTTTTCACATGCATGTGTGGTCATGTGTCTTACTTATATTAGAGTGGATTAGTGTAGGGAGCTTGAAAGTATGGGTTCAAATCAAGAGTTGGAAAATGGAGAAGATTGAAGCATATCCATTAAAGTATGTATATTTTCTATCTTAATATAAACTGAACACTGATTATATATATGTGTGGAGATAATTATCAGAATCAACTGATGAGTTCTGGTTCAGTGTGAAAGAGGTATATTGGAGGTGATTTATCTTTTTCACATGTATGTGGTCATGTGTATTGGTTAGATAGAGTGAATGACTGGAGTGATTTTGAAAGTCTGCATTTAAATACCTTTTAATTACATATAGGTTAAGTATTTACACTATTTCGATGTTAAATTAAATATTTATAATCAAATGGACATTTAGAAAATATGTAATACTTAAGCATTAGAAATGACAGGTTGAGCTTTAATATGATAATTTTTAGATTTAAAGTCTATCAATCTATTGCATACAAAAGTTTTTTTTTATTGATATAGATCATTAAAAACTTGTGCCTGGCAAAAAAATGTTAATGTCTTAAACATAAAAAATTCTGATTGATACGGGATGCGATCTTATCACATAGTTAAAAAAATTATTATATAGTTCATCATAACTATAGTTTATCTTTACATTTACACAGAATTATTAAACTGCAGAATAACTTATTTAAGTTTAATTTGTTTTTTCTTATCTACATTATTCTAATAAATTTTCTCATCTTATTCATTCACCTCACATATGATCACTTTCTAGGTCTTTTACAATGTTTTGGGATTCTGTTTAAGATCTTAGTTATCTATCTATTGTTATTTCTTTTATGACACCAGTTCCATTTTGATCTTTCAATTCTTTAATATCTATTTGATTCCTCACTCATGGATTTCACTTTCAGCACTTTCAATAATCATCTTTTTATATTTTGTCTTTTACTGTAAAATCTATATAGTGCTTTTCTATTAGTTATTTAAGACTCACATTTATATATAAAAACTTGCAAAATATAAATATTTAAAATCTTTGTTTCAAACACATAAGTATTTTCCCCATGTTCAGCTCTTGCATGCACCCATGATGTTATGTTAGACACATATAGACAAAGTGGCATTTCCCTGAATAAAATCATAAGGCTGAGATGCAATATAACCTGTCCATGCAGCTATCTTTCAGTTTTTATGCTTTCTAGTGTGTTTGCTGTACTTTTTTATCTGATAACAACATCAAACATCACCCTGCCACCTATTCTAATAAACTTGAATAGCTGAGATCTAGGAATGGTAGAAATACGTACTCTGATATTTTTACTGCCACATGATCATACCTAAAGCCACAGTCCAACCTATAACCTCCTAGCACACCAAGAAAAAAATCCTAAAAGGTACATAGAAAACTTCTGCTGCAACAAGACTGACTGTTCTAGGATTACAATCCAGACTCATAAGAGAATTATCCAATGAAGTTTGTCACTGATACAAATTTTATAGACATTCAATAAAACTGTTTGGCAATGCCAAAACATAAGTGATATAGCTCAACTAGATTTTTAAAATTGAGTTTCTTACAATAAAACTTGCTAATTTTATGTGACTGGTTGAATGTCTTCCATGACTGAATGAACATTTGGTTGCATTTGAAACTAATGGCCATGTGATATATGTAGATATAGACTCTATATGATTGTATTCCAACAATATAATTTTTTTCTATGATAAACTATATATAATCATTGGCATAATCCATACTTGAGTAATAGACTTTATGTATATGTAATTTGTACAAAATATTATTATATACTTGTAATTATTCTTATAACCTGTGTAATATCATTATAAATTTTATGTAACCACAGTACTGTATAAAGTTCATCTTTGAAACATCATCATCATCATAATAATCATAATAATAATAATAATAATAATAATAATAATAATAATAATAATAATAATAATAATAATAATAATAATAATAATAACAACAACAACAACAACAACTGCTCCTCCTCTTGCTGCTGCCGCAACAACTATGACAACAACTACTACTACAGCATCAACAACAAGTTATAACAACATGGCTTTATTGCTTGAGAATTTACATGAAATTCAAGTGCTGGAAATGTTTTGAGGACTTTATACTCCAGAATCTGATATTCTACTGCTATCACACTTCTCACAATACTAATAAATTATTTCTTCTAAAATATTATATCCAAGCTTAATTCTATGATCAGTTGTGGTACATCTACAATGATAACTTGACCAAAAAAAATTATACTTATTATTTTTTAAAAAATTCATTATCATCAACCTCCTTATAAAAAACTGCTGAACATTTTAGAATCTATTTTTATTTCTACTTTTTTTTTTGCCTTCATCTGATAACTCTTGATGGATTTTCTGAAAGTCTGAAGCATTATTTTCAAAAACAAGCACATCATATGCAAAGATCTAAATAAAATAAATGATTTTCGTTTATTTTTATGCCTTTAGCTTTCTATTTTAATCCACAAATACTTCTTATAAAACTGCTGTAAAAGATTTGAAGAGATGGAGTCATCCTATTGTAAAATCTTATAAAATGTTGATCTTAGTATCATCATTTATTCTAATCATTGCCGTTGTATTTTGTTAATACTTTAAAAAAATTTGAGAATATTTTTAATCAGTAGATTGTTGTTACAAAGTTCTGATTATTACACAATATTTATAGACTCAAATAATTTTTTTATAATATTTAAATCCAGAAGATTATTCAGATCTTAACAAACTCTCATTGTGATGAAAAAATAAAGGTTTTTTATATAGATAAAAATAATTTTTATTTTGACTACACTAAACAACATTTTAAAATTAATATAACCGATTTTAATTCTCGAAGCCAAAAATAACTAAAATATTAGTATTGTGGGAAGTTTAGTTATAGAGATAGAAATAAAGAATTCTGATTTGTGAAATTTATATATAAAAAAGGAAGATAATTTTTAATTATAACTTTTTTCTTTGACTAAAAATAATCACAGAAGCATTCAATGAAAGTACAATAAAATTAGATAATTTCATTAGCTGAAAATATATACTTCGGGATTAAATAAGGTTCTTAAAAGATTTAACACAGAAAGTGATTATAAATTAATGAGATATAAGAAATATATATTAATGAAAGCTAAAAGAACAAATCTATTATCAAAGACATACAATTTTGACTTTCTAACATTCAGAAATACCCTAATAAATTTAAATTAGAACTTTCCAATTGTTTTAAATTATTTTAGAATTCAAAGATAGTTAAGATGTGAATGAGATAAAAACAACAGGAATTAGCCAGCAAATATCAACTGGGTTGAAACAGTATTTAATAGAAAAAAAAAAGTAAAGTACCCAAAAGGATCCATTTAGAAGAATTGAATACATGGAATTCTGTAAAATGATATGGAAAAAACGTTAATAAGTAAATATAATTGTGCAATAGTAAAAAATGTTCTAGATGAGAATAAAATCTCAAAAGTATAAGATAATATTTTGGTATTAAAATGGAAATTGTTTCAGTTATAAAAAAGAGATAGTAATAATTTTAAAAAAATGACATTATAAAGATGAGTGAAATTTTTTATAAAATCTTTATAGTAATAAAAAATAAGACTATTTAAACAATTATAACATGTTTTTTAATTCTAAATAAAGAATAAAACAAGCATTTAAATATACAAATAATAGAAAGTTATAGAATATGATAGAATCATTAAAGACATTTTAAAAGAAGCAGATATATAAAAAAAGAACTTGTTGGCAAACTTTGTATCTAAGCTATAAAGATGTACAAAATAATTGAAAGATATAATATGATAGTAATATTGATATTTTAAAAAGGTAAAAAAAGTATAAAAAATTACAAATCTATCAGTCTTTCATTTCCCTATAAAAGTTTTACTAAACTCATTCCAAGTGAATTAATAATAACCTTGGATTTAAACAAATCAAAAGAACACATTGAATTTAAAACTATAATAACATAATAGATTACAAGCAAATACTGAAAAAAAGTTATAAAAAGGAAAGTTAAATAAAAATTGCTGTTATGTTATATATATATTAAAAATATAATATATTTTATATGTGATATACATATTAAAAAAAGATAAATGCCCTCTTAAAGTTCTAGCTATGTATTAATGCAATGAGTTTACTCCTATATGTTACATATTGTTTGTGTGTAATTGAAATGAAAGTAACTGTACTTTCCACTGAGTTATGTAATATCAACAACATGAAAAGATAGAATGATATCAAGCTATCTTTTAGTTCTCTTGTTATGTAAACTTAGTTTTGGAACTCTAGGATGAATTTTGTTTATTATTTTAATTTATGTGCAGATGAAATAATCTAAAATCTATTGACATAATCAGATAATTAAGACTGAGTCTTAGTTTAACAACCTCTAAATATCAAATGAAAAATCAATTTAATAAATATAGTTATAAATAATCATCAACTTTAAATACAAATAATTGAAACAGAAGTAGTTGTATCTTCCATGGAGTTATAGAACATCAATAACTACAAAAGGATAGAATGATACCAATCTATTTTTAGCTCTGTTGTTATATAAGCTTAGTTTAAAACAATAGGGTGAATTTTATGTATTGTTTTAATTTATGTGCAGACTAAATAAACTGAAAACCAATATCATATTCGGAGAATTAAATCAGAATCTTAGTTGTAACAATCTCTAAATATCAAATGAAAAATTTATTTAATAAATATAATAATATATGAATTTTAAATATTATATTTGCAATAAATAATGCTATCTAACTATTATTATTTATATATATTCTGATCACATTTGTTGCTTATTACACATTTAATCTAATAATGGATAACATTTATCTATTTACATAATGTTACAAATACAATTACCATTGATTAAAACTAATATATGTAATTGTGCACATTAATATGTTCATACTGTGAAATCAGATTAATTTAAGATGCTTATATATAAAAATTAGGCTGCTTTTCTAGTATGACTGTCCATCTGTCCATGCTTAAAACTGTAGCTCAGCTGATAAGCTATGTTTAACCACAAAAACATGTATAATGTTAGATTATTAGTAATTGTTTTATATCAGATAGTAATTAGTGATCTTAAAATTTATGTTTACAATATAGTACTTCAAAATTCCATTATTGTTTATACATATTGAAATGAAGTTTTATATAAATCTTTTGAATTCAGCTATGATATAAGCAATTAACTAATAAAATCTGAATAAAAAATTGAAATGACATCAATCAGTATAGTATTTATTTGTCTCTCTCCCTATATATCAAAAGTGAAAACATTTTAAACTCATTCCCTAATTTTATCAGACAGTATTATTTTATAAGTGTGAAAAGTTATAGTAATCTTTCTATATAAATATTTCCCATAAAGGGTCTATATAATAATTAGAAGATTTTTTCTGACTTAAGAATGTAAAAATCATTTAAGATAATATATATATATCATGATTATTTGCATTTACTAATATGTAAAATCAAAAGATGATTTGTGTTGATCTTAAAATGAATATTGATAACTATTATGATAATACGCAAATTCAAAGATTAACGATAAATACCCCCTAGTTTCAGAATACACAAAAGTGTGACTTCTCCCCCACTCATTCACCAGGAGATACATCTATATTTTTTAATTTTTACAATCATTACATTCATCATACAGCTGGGCAATCCAGATTAACCTAACACTTTTGCCAGATTAACCTAACACTTTTGCCTTATATCTAGGATTAGTTAGATATTTATTTATCAACTAGTCAAGAAATCGTTAATCTAAAGGTATTCTAAACCTATTTTGACTTAAAATTTTTTAAAGCTTCTTCAATGTAATCTTTAAGTTCAGTTGTGAATATAATAGACCGATCCTGCCAACATTTAAATGAAATCACTACATATTTTCTTTCTTTTTAAGGAAAAAAGTAATTGGATTTAAATAAAGAAGTTTGAATGTAAATTTATAAAGTGCCAATAGATTCTTTTATACATATCAAATTAATCAGTAAAAGAGGAAAAATAGAGAAATAAAAAATGGTATATAACCATAAATATATTGGTAGAATGTTTGTTGTTTAATCTGTTTTACATTTGTCTCTATATATACCTAGTATATTATATTAAGATAAAATAAATATAGCCAGAAATGTGAGGAACTTTTCTTTTTCAAATAATAATAATTTTTTTTTCATGTGTCAAAAGCATCAGCCGGGAAGCGAATCCGGGACAATTGTTTGTAAGGCAGCTGTGCTGACCACTCGGCCACCAACGCTTGACATAATAATTATTTTTTGATTTGGAAAGAGTATTAAATCTTTTAATTAAGTCTATAGATGATTTTAAATTTATATTTATTAAGAACTTTATTAATTTCATCTGTTGTGCCTTTCGTATAAAATAAAACCGAAGTTTCATGTGTTTTTTTTTTTTCTTTAGCAACATCCAACTTATTACATTTATTTATACATTTATCTTTATTTTTGCTTTTGAATATCTAAACACAAGGAAATTAATTATTATTTCATTGAATTCAATAGATTTAAAAAATTGTTTTTATTTATGTAATTCAAAAGTAAGATAATCTTGTACTAAGGCCTAAAAACAATGACTTAAATTAAATAAAAAAAGTTGAAAAAAACGTGATATAATGGAAGCATTTAAAATCATTTTAGTTGTATATCGATAACCAATTCAATTTTTAATAAACAAATATTCAAAGTCACTATATATGACTGATCTCATCCACACTGCCAAAAATACTGTTTCTGAATTATTAATTAACAATCTGATAATATACTTTTACAAACTATTATTATTTTTGTATCAAACTACATTACTTCAATATTACCATATTGTTTGATTAGAATACTAGTTATTATTTTTTTATCATTATGTAAATTAAGGCATATTCAAAATCCTACCCCCCCCCTTTCCAGTTTTATAAACTTCTGTTATTTTTAATTTTCATTATTAACTGCCCAAAGACTATATAAAAATCTTTAATAATTAAATTAATCATCAGTTGATAGTTTGAAAGATTATGGAATTTTTGAGCATCAGTAGTGATAAAACTGAGTTCGAATTTAGGCTATCTCTTTAGTTTTCCCTCTACCAATACACTAAAAATGCTACTGCTGCTATGGCTGCTGTGTCTGCTGCCACCACCATTGCCATAATGTCTGCTTCTACTTCTACTACTACTACTACCACCACCACCACCACCACTACTACTACTACTAATAGTAATAATATGCTTAGTAACTCAGAAGGAAAAATGATATTTAAGCTCTCTAGGAGCAGATTGAGTACAATTCACTTCTATTATTTCAGGTGTTCAAAAATCACTTGATTTTCTATTCAGTGAACCATTTGATTATGAACTATTCACTTGTTTATTCTTATTATAGACTTAACTAATTTTTGCCTTGCTTTAGTACAACTTAATACAAATTAATGTTTTTATCACTTCTTCTTGTTTCATTTAACCCTATGTTGAAAAAAATAATTTTTCACAATTTGTCTCTGCATAAATGATATTCACCAAAACATTATTAACATTGCCTTAATACAGTCCTACATGTAAAACATTTATCTAATTACTCACATATACTTTGATAAAACTAGTATCGTAATTATATATATATATATATAAATGAAGTCTTTTTTGGGTTAAACCATATATTATTTTGAATTAATTCTCAACATTTTGATGAAATAGCATCAACCATTGTCAAAGTTAAGTTTTTAAAGAAAAACTGTTAGATCTCAAGTAGTAACAAGATTGAGTGTAAAGTAAATGATGAGATTGAACATAAAATAATATATGAATTAACAAAATGCTCATTTCCTTCAGTTTAATTATTAATTGATTTTTTATTTTACACTAGAGCTACTTATTACTTGAGATCTAACAGTTTTTCTTTTAAAACTTGACCTTGACAAAGGTGGAGGTTATTTTATTGAAATATTGGAAATTAATACAAAAAATACACAATTTAAAACAATAAATATTTTACTTACATTACATAACTTTGAACATATTAAATATAATGTTACCTTAATATTAAACCTGCTATGAAATATCAGAAGGTTAGCATTAGGTTTAGGGTTGAGGTCAAGTTTAATCACAGCAGGTCTAATACTAAAACACCAATATATATATAATCTTATAATTGAATATTTATAAATACAGTAATTATATATATGTAAAGTGTAAGTTTAAAAATTTTATCTGCTTAGGAGTGCTTTCGACTATCAATAGTCTTTATCAACTAATGCTTTGAAAGACTAACCTACTGGAAAAAAATGCCAAAATAAATAAATAAAGGATATACAAATACAAACAATACTTAATTAACAAACAGGCAGCAAACATTAGATCATGGAATTATGGGAAGGTTAGCCTTTCAAAGTGTTAGTTGACAAAGACTACGAGGATAGTAAAAAGTGCTCCTAAGTAGATAAAATTTTTAAAGTTATACTTTACATATATCTAATTACTGTATTTATAAATATTTGATTATAACATTATGTATATTGATTTAAAAAAATACAGACATTGAATTATAATATTATTACATATTATTATATATAAGCTTATTATATTTACTTGTCAATAATATTTGAATCAAAGTTGCACCATTTCCTTCACTTAAAATATTTAAAAAATATTTCAAATTATATTTTTAATTTATTACACGTTTCATGATTGAAACATTTTTCTTTGCTTAATCACAAGAGAACTTAAATAAATATAAATTCAATGGTACTTTAAGAACTATTTCCCACTAATAGGTTCAAAATAAGTGTCATTTAAAAAAGATAATGATTATAGAATGAATTATAGTAATTATCTCAAAAGAAGTGATTTTATGATTATAATATTACTTACAAGGCTTTGAGAGCATGCTTGGTAGATTACATTATGTGTATATAAAAAAGATCTCACTCTAAGGGAGTTCAAATGTCTTTCTTCCCAGTAAACAATTTTTGAGTTTTTCTTAACCTTGTATCTTCAAGCGCTTATACTTAATTATGAGATATATTGTATTTTCTAATTAACATATTACTAAATTAAAAATTATTTGAAGTTTTTTAAAAGAAGAATTGAGATAGAGTGGGAGAAACAGAGCTAAATATCTATAACTAATTTTCAGGTAAGTCATCATCATCAACCATTATCAATATACTGCAGGATGAAGGTATCTCCAAGTTCAATCCATCTTTTACTATCTTTAGCTTCTCTTCTCCACATCACCCCTGCACACTTTCTTATTTCATCCATCCATCTCACATGTGGTCTCTTTCTGGATCTTTTAGAATCTCTTGGAATCCAGTTTAAAATTGTAATTGTCCATCTATTATCATCTCTTCTAACAATATGTTCAGCTCAACTCCACTTGTCTTTTAATTTTTTCAATGATGTCAGTAACACCTGTTTGTTCTCTTACCCATACATTGCATTTTCGATCTCTTCTTGTTACTCCCAACATGCATTTATCCATACTTCTTTGAGTGGTCGGAAGTCTCTGTATTGCTCTTCTATTAAGTGTCCAAGTTTCAGATCCATAAGTAAAAACTGGGAAAACAGATTTATTAAAAATCTTCCTTTTCAAACACATAGGCATATTTTCTTTTAGTATCAAGTTATTTCTACCAAAAGCACTCCAACCAAGTTTAATTCTATGATTAATTTCATCCATTATATTTCCATCTGTATTAGTAATCTGACCAAGATATTTGTAACTGTTAACTTCTTCTAACTCATCATAATCAATCTTTATTTTCATATTTTGAGAATATCTATTAAACATTACTTTAGTCTTTTTAACATTTATCTTTAGTCCTACTTTCTTACTTTTATCTGATAACTCCTGCAACATTTCCTGTAGCTCTAAAGCATTATTTGCAAAAACAACTCTACATCATCTGCAAAATCTAAATGACTTCAATAATCTCCATTTACTTTCATCCTTTAGTTTCCCGTTTTAATCCACAAAATACTTCTTGCAGCACAGATGTAAAAAGTTTTGGAGATATGGAGTCATCCTGTCTAACACCCTTTTCAATGTTGATTTTCCTACTATCATTATGTAATCTAATTGTTGCTGTTGCATTTTTATAAATATTCTTTAAAATATGACAATATCCTGGATCTACACCTTGATGATCCAATGCTTTAATCACTGAAGAAATGTTTATAGAATCAAATGCCTTTTCATAGTCTACAAATTGTAAGCATAATGGCAACTCATATTCATTTGTCCTTTCTATAATTTCTCTCAATACCTGGATATGATCTACTGTACTAAAACCACTTTTAAATCCAGCTTGTTCTCTTGTTTGGTGGAAATCCAGTGTTTTCTGTAAATGAGTTGTAATTATCTTAGTAAAAATTTTGTATAAAAGACTGATAGACCTGTAATTTCTAATATCTTCTTTATCATCTTTTTTAAAAATTAATATTAATACTGCATGCTTCCAATCATCTGGTACATCTTTATCATTTAGACATTTGGTATATAACTTTGCTAAATTTTTTTCTATTTCTTCACCTGCTTCTTTTAATATATCAATTATAATTCCATCATTACCTGGAGCCTTCCCTTTTTCATAAATTTAATTGCGTGTCACACTTCCTCATTCAAAATTCTGGGCAATTTGGAAGATATAATATGTATAGGAGGCACTTGTTCTTTATTACTATATAATTCTTGATAGAAGTCTTCTACACATTTCATGATGTCTTCTCTCTTTTTAGTAATAATGCCATCTTTTTTTCTTATTGCAGATATAAATTTCCTACCAATACCAAAATGTTGTTTTACACTCTTTAGACTTTTACTCGCTTCTACAGCTTTCCTCGCTAGTTCACAATTATACTGTCTTATATCATTTTCAACTCTATTCCGCACCATTTTACAAAATTTGAGATATTCAATCTTTTTTAATGCATCATTGTTGTATATACTCATATTCCTTTTTTTCTTCATAAATTCTCTAGTCTCAGTAGAAATTTTATTGGTCAATTGCTGTTTTTTTCTACCACCTATCTTTGTTGCAGTTTTTAAAAGTGTATTGCTTATTTTCCTATTAATGTCATTCAAATCTGAATCATGTTCAGAATCTACTAATACTTGAAACCGATTTGTAAGTTCTAATTTAAATTCATTAAAATGTTTCTGAAGATTAGGAATATCAACTGTAAATATTATTTTTCTTAATAATTTTTGTCTCTCTAGTTTTGCATTAACATGTATCTTACATCTTACTAATCGATGATCACTTCCTGTGTTAAATTTATTAAGAACATTACAATCTTGAAATATGTATTTTCTGTTAGTCAAAATATAATCCAATTCTGCTGTACCTTCATTTGGATGCTTCCATATCCATTTTCTTTTAATATTTTTCTTAAAAAAAGTTTTTCTTTTTCTGCAAACTCCATAAGTCTATGTCCTATCTCATTCCTATTACCATAACCAAAATTACCTACAGCATTTTCATCTTTCATTTGTTTACTAATTCTAGCATTAAAGTCTCCCATAACAATTTTAAAATGTTGTTTACTCTGATCAAGAGCCTTTTGTACATCCATATAAAAATCTTCTATAACTTTATCACTATGAGAACTTGGGCATAAACCTGAATTATCTGCATTTGGTATCTGCTATTAAGTTGTAAAACTAATCTTGCCACTCTGTCTGATATACCATCAATCTCCACAATGTTATTTTTCCATTTTTTATTTATAATGAATCCTACTCCACTTTTATTTCCAATATTTGTGCCTTTATAGCAGAATATACAGCCACTTTTTAAATCAATTGTTTCTTCACCTTTTCTTCTAACTTCACAAAGTCCAATAATGTCCCATTTAATATAAGACAGTTCTTCTTCTAACTCTTGCAATCTTCATTCACTTGAAAGTGATCTGCAGTTGTAAGTATTCTAAATAAAAAAATAAAAAACTTAATTTGAGTTAGCTTAAAGATTTGTTAAATATTCAATCTCACACTACAAAGTACATATAGTATGAACTGCATTTTAAAATATTTTTTTAAAGGTTTCTCTATTTTTATTTTAAGTTTCTAGATTGTTTTTTTGGTATTAAAATATTTTGTTCATATCAACAATAAATATCACATGACCTCATACTCTTACATACATGCCGCTATTTTTACCCTACTCTAGAGTCTTATATATTGTAAGCTTGAGCAATCAATGGACACTAAATAATATGAAATTCTTATCTTCAGTCCAGTTACTGGCATTTTCATCAGAGAACACCAAAATTCAATGTCAGAACTAAAGCATTTCTAGCCAGCTCTTGCATAACTGTATATATCTGACATTATGCCAGTTTTGATTTATTTTAGAGATCTCTTACTTATAAAAAATATTAGTAATATCTAGTAAATTATTTTTAAATCACTCTTTGCAAAAGCAGGTTTATATCAAATACTTATTTGTTACACCAATTAATTATATAGTTAATTGTCCCTGTGTCATCTTAAATATTAGGGTTCATGGATACAAAATTTTGAATAATATACAGATGAATAGAAAGACAAGTCTTATATAAGTGACATATAATTAGATTATATATTAGGGAAAATTTTAAGCATTTGTTATGGTCAGAGTTATATCTCTTTTATTATCAAGTTCAGTTTGAAGTCTATTTTTTGACAATTCTTGTATCAGTTTTTCCCATTTCTGCAATATATAATAATATAAAATATTTTCTTCATTTAAAATATTTTAATAAAATCACTTCTTTACTAGAGATTCTGACATGATAATTTCTTTATTTTTCTTTTTTGAATTTGAAACTTATTTTCACTCTGATTGTGACATCTAAAAGAGTCAAATTTCACAAATGTTCCACTTTTTCATAAATATTTGAACTTTATCACAAAGGTTAAAAGATTTATTTTTCTTCAGAAAAATCAGCCATTTGCAATCATGGCTAGGGGCAGACATTTACACATTAAAAATAACCAAATTTTTGCAATATAAGCTATATAAAAAAAAAGTCTCGCAGAAATTTAAAAATTATGTTTATGCAATTTTTTCTTTAAAAATATGAAATTAAAATATGTTTCCGATTAAAAAAAAAATACACTTTTTTATATGAAAAAATCTGTTTATGTTTAAATTTTAAAATTTATATAAAAACATATTTAAAGGTGTAAAATAAATTTCAAGCTTGAAGCTAAATCAAGTTTTTACTTCTATATATAAGTGTTGTTGTAAAGTTGATGCATCTGGAAACAGAAATAGAACGATTTTGCTGCTATTAAAGTATTTAAAGAAAATAAAAACATGATCAAATTTGCTGGATTTAAATTTTTATAAGAGAGAGAAAAAACACATTTTTAAATCTGTTATTATTTATTATTGCTTAACTATAACTTCTAGAGAAAAATACTATAATAAACACTAAACAAAATGTAATTGTCAATAACCTGAGCACGGGAAAAAAATTAAAAACTTCATGCCCTATGTGATGCTTTTATATTTTCCCCTTTTGTTAAAATTGTAAATAATATGTAATTTATTGAACAAAAACTATTTTGTATTATAATCTCTTTTTTATACTTATTATGTAATTGTTTTCAAAACTATGTTTTATACATGGTTATTAAAAACGAATTTTTAATAAAAATAAAGTAGAATTATTAAAAAAAAACTATAAAAATATATAAGAATAAATCTCAAGAAAATAAGAAATGAAATGCTGTAATCTCAATGTGATACTTTGTTTAAAAACTGTTTGTTTACGAAGATAATGCTTCAGAAAATTAAGAAATATAAATGATCCATCCAATAAAAATAAGAAAGTAAAATTAAAATATACATTAAAAAAGTAAAACAATGTTTAATGGAATTAAAAAAAATAAAACAAAGATTAATTAATAAATTTTAAAAATAATTACAGTCTTTTGCCAGATTATTAATACATGGAAACATAATGCATAAAATTAATAATAGGATTAAGCTTGAATGCTTTTGAGAATAATTTAATATTAAACTGCCTATTGCTTAAAAAAGTTTTAAATAAAAGAGTTTTACCAATATTAATCATGGACTTGAGACTTGAACATTTTAAACTACACCATAATATATAGATAGATCTAGGTTGGGAGTAACAAAGAGAGATCAAAAACAGTACATGACTGAAAGAACAAACAAGTATTATTGATACCATTAAGAAAAAAATATAGCTGAATTGGCAATTGAAGTGTTAAATTGGATTCAAAAATTCATTAAAATTTTAAAGATTGAAAGATATAGAAAAGAAAAATTACAGATTATGGAACTAAATAAAACTCGAAGACATTCATATTCTGTGATGGACTAATAATATTGACAATAGTGATGGTGATGGAACTACATATTTATGATGATAAATTTCATAAAATAAATTTTTTTATTAAAAAAAATCAAGAGTATAGTCAAATAGATGCATTCAAACTCTTTAGATTTTATGTAAACTTTTTCTATGATTATTAATAAGGTGATATAAAAACAACTTAAAATATCTGGTTATGCCAAGCCTTATAAAAGACATTGAACAGTGTACAATGGTTTCACTTTTTTAATCAAATTGCATAACATGATAAAAATACTATGGAAAACATTATCATATTATTGTCAAGGTTTCTTTTATAAAACTTTTTTCTTTTTGAGAAGTTCATTATCATGCATCAGCATTTATCTTTCAGATTTATAGAGGTCTAGAAAGATATACCTTTACCCCCCTTAGTGATGGCAATTAGTCCTCCAAAACTCATCGTTAAGCAATAATATCATATACAGAATACATATTTATAATGGGGGGAACTATGAGAAAAAAATTGGTCGGTTCCTAAAGCTAAAAAATTACACTTACTTGTAATTGAATATATCTCCGAAGGCAAATTACCTATGTATATTTTAATTATTCAGGCTTAATTATTAAGTTAAATTACTTATTTTGATTTCCCATAGCATTGCTGGGTTAAACAACTTGTATGAAAATAAATAAGTATTAAAATAAAATAAAAGGAAAATAGTATTTTGCAATAAACAAGTTGAGTCTGTAGCTTTATAAATGCTTAGCATTTTATTGGTATTAAAATAAAGAAAATACTGTATACTGTATTTATTTTCATACAAGTTGTTTAATATTATTTGTGCTGATATCATTATTAATTACATTTGAAAACAACATTATGGACAAATTAATGTTTGACCACTGTTAAGATTTACAAAAATAAAATACTACAATATATAGTATTATAGATTCATTAATTATATATATTTTAAGTTTAGACATTCTATAATCAAAATACTGAATGCAGCATTAACATTGTGTTTTATGAATAAAATATTGTATGGGTATATGTATTACCACAATGTACTTTTGCTTTTGGATAAAATGACTTTAAAATACCTATTCTCTGACATCATCAGTGATGAAAAATTCAAGATGGCTGCCCCAAAAAAAATTAAAAAAATTTTTCCCTGATCGTTATAGTGAATAATCAATGGTAAATGAAAGTAGTGGGTATAAATTGATGATGATCACTATTGTGAAATATTGCTAAGTAGACAATTGCTAAGTGAGGTTTAGGTGTATTTTGTAGTTCATTTTCCATTACATTAGAAACCTTGTGTCTAACTTATTTTCATAATATTTTAAAATCATATTGGACATTTTGTTTACCCAGATGGCATAATATAAGATATTTGCTGTGTTAAACATTAATTTTAGTATGAATCTAAATTGTTGCTTGATTCCAGGAATTTTAAATTTATTTTAATTTCATCTGAGAAATGGACAACAACTATAAATTGATTTGTCATGAAGGTAAAAAATTTGAATGGTTGAGTTGACCAATAATTGTTTTTAAATAAATTTTCTTCTGCACTTTAATTAAAGATTGCTTATTCTTTATATACATTAAGCTTTGTTTATTATCAATGTAGTTATATAAAGGTTTAGATAGTCTCAAATAGCATATTAAATATAGAAATTAATATTAATATTTGCTCTAGATTGATAGTTCCTGATGTGCTGTGAAAAAAAAAAATCATATATATTTTCAAATTTTGCCTCAATTATAACTTAACTAACAAACATCATCTTATGTACAACACATACATGTTCAAATATGATGTATTTTTAAAGATCAGTATTGAGTCTATTTTCATTTATCATTATTTATTTTTGTGTTAAGCATTACTTTTTGTATGAAATCTCTTTATGAAATTATGTAACTTCTTATATTTTAGTTTACAATAAATTTTCTAAAGAATGCTTCAGAGATATATGGAAAACAAATATGAATATAAATAGTTTAGAGTTTTACAAGAACAAAAATTATATAAAATATGAAGGAATATATGATAACACTAAAAGGAGGGTATTATTTGATAAGATACAGATTTTAAGGAAAGAAGAAAAAATAGAATAGTGATTTGGATTATAGATGTAATCATGTGAAGACTGAAGAGATAGAGTGAAAAATAATGAAAGAGAATTAAGATAAATTATATGGTGATTGGGAAAAATTTAGAGGTAGAAATTTTATGATTATTTGTTTAGGGTTTTATAACGAGATTTGGAAATATGGGCTGAAAAAATAATTGAGTAATAAAGAATTAAAAGTTATGAGTTTATTTATGTTAGAATTTTAGGAGAAGCTTTAAATTTATTATTATTTTAGACTATTTATTATTGTTTATTGCATTTTTTAATCTAATAAAACTGTAATGTTATGTAATTTTTGCATTAACTTTTAATTTATTAGAATCATAATTATGATTCTTGTTTGTATATATGTACTAACGTTTTTATAAAACCTGATAATGAATACATTATAAAAATCATTTTAAAAATAATTTATTTTTATTACAGCCCTAAAATATCAGTCCATCATTAAGTAAGCTTTAAATTCACAAAGGTTTAGAGCTATTATTTTCGTGCTGAATGAATGAACAAAATAATACTATTATTTATTATGATTTCTGATTCATTGTAGATTAATAATCTTAACATGACCACATACCACTTATTTTATGAATATTAATTCAGATTTTTTTTTTTACTTCATGCTTTTTTAAAAAAAAAATTTTTGTCGAATATTTCAATTTTCTTTGACAAATATTATAACTATATAAAGAACAAATAATATATATACAAAATTATTATATAGACAAAATTATAAATAATCAGACTTAAATAGTTCACAGCAGAATAAAGTTCGTTACTATACTAAATAAACCTTTATTTTTATTATTTATCATATTATTACTCATCAGTTTGATTTATGATTTTCTTATTCTTATTTTAGCTAAAAATATTTTCCAATAACTAGATGAATGTCTAACTTGATTATGAGTTTGTTATATAAAAATTCTAAACTTATATAAAAATTTCCACCTATATCTAATAAAAATTTTTAATTTCTTCTTGAATTTCAGTCATGTATTTCAGAGATAGATGTGTTAAATGATACATTAGAAGTTATATATCTCAATTTTCCTTTGCAAACTGATGATATCTTTCAAAATCAGTTGAAACATTTTAGAATAAAGCTTAAAAAAGTTTGGAATTATTTTATAAATGATTTTAAAATTATATTTAATGTATAAAAAACAATTATAAATTATAGATTGTAGAAAATATTTATTTTCTTATTTTTATTTACTAAGGCAATAAACCTAAAGCTTGTGCAGTTAAAAATGCGAAGGTAGGGACCTTTACAAGTCTTAACCACAAGCTTACGCATTGGAAGAAAAGAGGGGAACCCTTCTTTACTTCAACCTACTTTCTATATAAATAGGTGAAGCTGAAGCAGTTAGATCTGAGAGCGTGAAGTCATTTAATACTTCACTGATTAAGTCCACAATTCTTATTATACATTAATACTCATGAAATCTTTCGATTTACAATGAGTCAATGGAAACATCTTATAGTTAGAAATATATTATGATAATTTAAAGTTGTAATTATAAATTTATTTAACGCACATTGATTACATAAGTAATATTTACTAAGGCAATAAACCTAAAGCTTGTGTGGTTAAAAATGTGAAAATTATTATTGTAATAAAAAATTATTATTACAATTATAGCTGATTTTTTATTATAATGTTATTGATAGTTAATTCTGAAGACGGCCAATGAAATTGTTGAAACATTATTTATAATTTTAATAATAAACTTTTTTAGTAAAAAGAAAAGAACAGTAAAAGATCTTTTTTATAATCGTAATAATTTATCATTATTTATAAATGAAAAAGCAGAATGGAATATTTTTAACATATGAAAATGGATTTATATTACTTATATATTATGAAAATCAAAGTAAACTACTCTTTCTGTCTTCCCAACAATGATAGAAAATTAAAGCTTATAAACATTGAAAAATAAAAGAATAGATGTATTCAGTCTATTCTTTATCATTTGTTAACATATAAGTGTTATTTATTTATACCATTATAGTTTGCAGGAGAGTAACTTATTTTAATTTTTAATTTTAGATAAATTACAATTGTTTATCTGATATATCAGAATAGAGATAAAAGTAATAGAAAAATATCTCAGACTTAGATATTCAAAAGATCATGACATATGACTTTCATAATGGATTGAGGCAAATGTTTTATTCAATTAAACAAAGTTTTTTTTTTACTATTTTAAATGAGAATCAATTCAGAAATCTATCTTTTGAATTAAAGGTATCGGAATCAATTAAGTTTATCAGAAACTTAGTAAAAATTTTATTTATATATTATTTTATCAGGTAGCAAAAGATTTTTCCAGATAATTGGGCCATTATCAAGTTGTCAGTATATTTAAATATTGTCACTATTCTTAGCCAGAGAATTTCTAAAACAAAAAAGATCAAAATGTTCTCAGTACTCATCTTTATATTAATGTCACAATAAATATGAGAATAAAAATATCCCCCAAAAGAATTTCTACTTTGTATATTTATCTGAAGGTTTGTAATGATGGTATATTATTAGATGTGATATATTGGACTATGTCTATCATCTATGAGTGAATGTTGAATGTATAGAAAATTTTAACCTTTATTTAAACTTTCCAAATACAAACAACTTGTTAGTAATAACATACAAATAGACAACACAGGTTAGTAATAACACGTTTTAAGTAGTATTATTCTCCACTCTTCTTCAGGTGTTGCTAGCCTATATGCACAGTGACAATATTCACTTAAAAAGTTAAACTCACACATTTAGATTCTTGAATATTGAATTTAAGGCAAACGCTCTATCAACTGAGATATTTTGTCAAAGGCTCAGTTGGTAGAGCATTTGTCTTAAATTCAATAATCAAAAACCTAAAGGTGTGAGTTCAACTTCTAAGTGAATATTGTCAGTATGCATATAGGCCAGCAACACACGAAGAAAAGTGGAGAATAATGCTACTCGAAATGTTGTGTAGTTACTAACCTGTGTTATCTATTTATGTGTTATTACTAACAAATTGTTTGTATTTGGAAAGTTTAAATAAAGTTTAAAATTTTCTATACATTCAACTTTTACTCATGGATGATGGAAATAGTCCAACATATCATAACTTTCTACTCTGCATGTTACATTTATCGATATTATGCTGTGTATGTGTCTTTTGATCTTTATGTAGTGATGTTGAATATCAAGAGCAAATGATATATTTTCCTTTTCTCTCCCTTTATAATTCATTTAGCTGGGCTTTCAGTTTTTCAGTAAAATTAAAAACTGGTTTGATATGATAGATATGCAACAATAGCTTGGATAAAGTAATCCATTGCAATGAAACTTTGATCATTGTCATCATCATCATTTTCAATGATTATCATCAATTTACTGCAGACCATTTAAATTAAAATAATTTAAATTTAAGTGCTTTTTTCAGTTGAAAAAGACTAAGAAATTAATTGAAAGCACTTCTGTTATAGTTATTTATAAAATATATTATCACCATTGGTATCCATTATTTTTTTATTACAATGTTATATATATAAACAAAATACACTAGAATAACTCTACAAAATTAAAAATGCCTATATAAAATTAAAAAATAATTATATATATATTGTAACCTTAAGGTTTGCACAGATATATTTTTTAAAATGTTTTATATATTTTTATTTTCTTTCAATAAGTCATTTTATATATTAGACATGGCAAATAATTTAATAAGTTAATTTTTAGATGTAGAACTGTTGTTATAAGCTATTTCTTTAGATAAGTCTAAACAAAAAGAAATTTAATTAATTTTAAAATATTAGTTAAGTTTGTAATTTATTTGTTTTAAATCAATTGATTTAACATTTCTATTAATGTATAGATCACTCTTAATTTAAAATACAATTACACACTAGATGTAATTTTATAAAAATAAAGTAAGTAAATTACATTAACGCAAACATTTTAAAATAGTTTGATAATATTTTCATAGTATTTTATATTGCAGATAAGAAATTACAGTTTATTTAAATATTTCTAATTAACATTTTCAATCTTACAAGTGTGTGCATGAATATACTAGTTATTTTAATTTAGAGATGTTTAAACGAAATTGATTATAATTAAAGTTGATTGTTTAAAAGATTTAATAATATTTAAACTGCAATATTCAAGTTAAAATTTTATTATTCTTTAAAATATTATATTTTAAATTTTGAGAACTTCTTTTAAAAAATGTATTTAATTAGATTATCATTATTGTAATATTTTAATTATTGTTAAATAATAAATTATATTTTAAATGTAATGTTAATTTATTACGTCTGGAAATCCAGACAGTTTAAAAAAAATCTATTATTAGAATATTCACCTTGATTATTAATTAAAATCACTTTAATTATTAATTAACAATGCACCAAATCCATCAATCATCAATTTCATTAAGGACACATGATTTGTCTTATAAAAATGACTTACCATGTGTTGATACTTATTTAATTAATGGTCTAACTAGCAAACTAAATAATTATTAATCTATTCGGTTGATTGTATTTCTAAAAAATTGAATGGCAAGAAATAATCTTCGGTGCCTCCTGCAAATGGCCCACCTATCTTACTGCACTATAACATTTATTTGCAGGGGGGGGGTATATGTAAAAATTGCATTATTATAAACTATATCAATTATCAATTTATTAATATACTCATGCTGAATTTAAAATGAACATTAATGCTGATATTCTTGAAATAAGAAATTAAGTTTAATTTTGTAAATAATTTATTAAGTCTTAATCCTGTAATTAGTTATAACCTTGACCACAATATGTTGTTATAATATTTTGTTCATCATGGTGAATTTTTGGAATAAATAAAAAATTTGAACTATGTGCTGACTTGAGAAATATTGCTTTTTAAATTATGGATATCTGTGATAGGTTTGCCTTGTCTTTATTATAAGTTTTTTTTGACCACAATATGCTTTCATAATTTCTAAAAGGAAAGATATACATTCCAAAGAATTGTGTTATGTTTTCCAAGGACAATGCAAAACAGTTATTTTGCATTTATTTCAAAATAAAACATATTTGGTTAAATGTACTTTATTGCAATGGAATATATCTGCTGTGTTATATAAAGAAATAATGTGCTCTAAACTCTGTATTGCTTAGTATTGTATTACTGCTCTATTTGCTTGCCTTGAATTTTAAGAATGGCTTAAAAATATTCTGGATTATAATGGAATGATTATTTGAACTGGAATGTTTTAAAATGTGTTTTAGAATAAGTGACTTTCTAGGAGTGATAAAATAAATTATTTATTTTTTAGGTATAAAATTATCTATAAAGTTTTTTTTTATGCTTGGAACATTTTTTTGCTAGTAATTTATGTATGTGTATTATGTATGAATATGAAAATGTATATATATATTATTAATAAATATTTGGTATGGATGAATGGATATGCATTTGGAGATGTGATTTATAATGCTTATGCGTTATTATTTTTACATTAAAATAATGTGTTTTATCAGACTTTCATATCAAGTTTATAGTGTTACTATTATATGGTAAATAGTATGTGTTTGAAATTATTTTTATATGTTATTTTGAAGTATGCTTTGATGTATAATTAATTATAGATGACTTAAATATTGTGCTGGAAAATGTTTATGGTGGTTTATTCTCATTTAGATTAATGATATGATGCTAATTTTGCACTTATAGATAAGTGTGAATGTTTAATTATCCCATCATTTTGCTGGTCATATTTAAATATTGGTGCTAGTGATAAGATGTTGAAAGCATGTGTGTTATGGCCTCTGTATTTATTTGATCTTGATATTAGCAGAGTAATTTTTTAAATGGTAATAATGTTGATATTCATATCAAGAATAACAGCAAAGATTAACATTCTTTGTTTAAATTTAAATAGTTATTTTGCATAGGCATAGACAATTATATATCCTCCCCAATTTTATTGTTGTTCTTTTCTTGGCAACATAGTTTGTTAAACATATAAATGAAAGTTTTTTTATACCAATGACATTTTTAGAAGGTTAGTCAAATTTTGAAATAAAGAGAGAACTTTACTTATTCATAAGTGAAAGATATTTTCTTTAAGAATTTAAATTAATTATTAAAACATATCAATTATTTTTATTTTGAATGTATGAACTCATAAGATATTTATAATTTTTATATCTGATATTATTAATAAAATGTTTATTTCATTTTTAATTTCTGACTTTGTTTTCATTATCATCTGAATAAAGAGCAAATACAAATCGCTATTATAATAATATTTGAGTTATAAGAGTACATAGTAACTAAAAATCATTTCATCAAAGACAATGTTGTGTAGAATTGAAGTCATCTCAATGTTTTAAGGTTATTTTGATTGGATTATCTTTATTATAATTATAAGAAAGCTTAATTTGATCTCTGAATATGAATAAAATCCCTTTCTTACTCACTGCATCACTAGTGTTATCACATATAGTTGGATAAGAGTAATTGAAATAAAATATATCATTATTATGTTATAACTGGATCTGTTTATTTATAATTCATGTTTAAAATAACTGTATAAGAAGAAATAATGTCTTATGCTATATGATATTATAGTTATGATATGATTCAAACCTGAGATAAAAAATTTTTTTTATATTTTTGCATAAAATATAATAGTAGTTGGCTTTATTTTATGAATGCAGGTTAGGAGCAGAAGCAGTTGTGAAGGCTGTCTGAAGATTACAATATATAATATTAAATGAATATAAACCAATGTATATGCTAACAGTGCTACCTGTATTTAAAAATATAAAGTCTGAAATAAGTATCTTAAGTAATTCCTATTACCTATATTGCTTGATTAAGATTTTGTGTTTTAAATACAGATAACATTCTTGAAATATTCTATCTTAGTTTTTGTATTCATTTGTTACATCTGAATTTCAACTAGAGTTAAGCATTCATTAATTTCTATATAAATGTTTAAAGGAATTATTATTATTATTATTATATATTTGTAATTTTATAAGTCTTCATATAATTTATAAATCTATATGTATTTTCAGGGAAAATAAGATGTATACATTGAAAATGATGGTAAGTCATTGATGATAATTATAAAATTATGTGTATGAGGTCAATAATTTTTAGTATTGAAAATTTGCTATCTTCTTTGGCACTTTAAAAAAGAAATTAAAAGGATCTGGTTGAAAATTAATTTCAGCAATCTCGTAGATATTAACGTTCTTCAAAATTAGTAAGTTTGATACTTGTAAATCAAAATATAACAATTTACTATTAGTAAATCCTGCACATGTGACTGAAATATATGTGAGAGATGGTGATCTGAGCCATAGGATGAATGCTGGTTTAATACAAAATGCATCTTGAAGGTCATTTGTTTTTTAAAATATTTATATTCGTTTGTTTTAAAAAGAATCTTTGAGGTGTGGATGTTATTGATTATATCTATAAAAAATCATAAAATAAAAAGTAAAAATGAAATAATATTTACAAACTATGTGTAAGATTAAGGTAACTGGTGTAGATTGGATAAGAAAACCCTAATGAAAGATTATAATATTTTATTTATTCAATCATTAGAAAATATCTAAAACGTAAACTGAATTCCCCCCCCCCCCATCTTGGAAATCAATCCAGAAATCTTTAGCTCTCAAATTAAAGGTTTCAGAATAAATGATCAAGAACGTTTTTATTAAAAGATTAGCAATAATAACACTCACAAGTTATTTAGAAAATCAAATTATTAATAACTATAATTCAATACACATGATAGGAATTTGTTAGTGATTTCATTCTAAGTCATAATTCAATTACATTTAAGAACAGACCTACTACAATTACTGCATTGTTTAGTTCAATGGCAGTGACCAATTCAGGAGTTAAAGTTCTAGGAATTGCAGCTAAACTCTGTTACTTCTGGTGCTTAGACATCATATGAATTTCTTAGCAATGAGGTATTTAATTTTCCTATTTACTACAATTATTTATTAATTTTAAACTTTTTATTTGACATGTTTGTTTTGATAATGTCTAGTGCAAGCATCATATTCCATTTGAAATCGTAAGTACATTGGATCATTAAAGTCACATAATGGTTTGAAAAATAAAATAAATAAAGTCTTATTATTTACAAAGGTTTATAATAATAACAATAATAGTTATATAGTCAGTTTCTCAAAAGATTATGTAATTCATGAGTATCCAAATGGCAGGTTAAACACAAGAGTTTCATTCAATAGATCACACTCACCTAAACAAAGAATAGAATCCAGAAGCTTTTAGCTTTTGAATCCATTATTCCACCTATGCACTAATACACTTTTTACAGTATGTTTAGAAATGGATTTTGTGGAAAAAAGATATTAAAGTGGTTTTTAGTAATATATTGAAATCCTATTACTATTTGATATATATATTTATTGAGTTATTGAAAAAGATTTTTGATGGAATCAAAAACAATTATTAATATTCTTAAATAATTTTTTATTATAAAATTTACTTGTTTACACTGCTTCTTTATTTAATTTAATTATCTTAAAATTTCAATAATCTAGCAGTCTTCTTCAGAGCAGTATATTTTTCCCATTTCAATTTACTTTAAGTATGTGAATTAAAAAGAGAAAGAAAATAAACAGCCTTAAAGAAGACTGCTAAATAACTAAAATTGCAAGATAATTAAATTGCATTACCAAAAATATAAAAAAAGGGAATACAATTTTATTGAGAGATTTATTAATATAAGCAATGCAAAAAGAATAAAAAAATTAAAACTATTAAAACAACTGAAAACTGCATTGGATGTATATAAAGACTTTCACCATTTATATTCTAATATTATCAGTGACAAAACATGTAATAAAAAAATATAAAAATATGATTTGTAAAGATAGGAAAAACAATATAAAGTAATGGTTAGCACTTGTGCGTGTCATATGTAAAGACTTGAGGTCTGAATTTAGGTCATGTCATATCTGACCTTGCCTTCAAAAGTGGACTAGTCCAGATTTTTTATCTGATCAGATTGAACACTCATTGCTACTAACCAATGTGTAAATGTGTGTATAAAATCCTACCATTAATTAGGCTCACTGAATCAGTCTGCTGCCATTAAAAAAGGTGATCTAGCAATAAATATTTAGCCTTTTTGGATGCAAGGCAGAGAACATCTGTCTACCTGATTGACAGAATGTGCTCTCCATTGAAACCACTTCCAACAGTGAAGGTGTTTTCTACTATATTCACTAACAATACATCTATGCAGTGAGACAAGTCCAAGATAGGACTGGAAGCTGTTATGACTATGGCAGATTTGAGGCAAGCTGTCTTTTCAGCCAGAAGAGTCATTTAACAACCTCAAGGCAAGTTGTCCAGCACAGCTGGAAGAATTAAGATTAGAACTCATGAGGCAAGGTAAATGTACAGTGAGTCCAGTCATTTGGCATGACTAGCTCATTATTAACAAAGTTACACATCACATTGTATTATTTTATTGTATAATATTGTATATATATATTTGTTCTAATAAATTATATATATTAAATAGTGAGTGTTTATGATTTTTAATATTACTGTTGGTTTGAGTCTGAAACCTGCAATTCAGCTAAACACAAGAGGTCAAATAAACCTCGAATATTTTTTCAGGTTGCATACAGACATAGGATTTTTAAAAATAATTGGCTTATAGCCAATGGCTATATTGATGAAGAAGCAACTATTTATTATTAGCAATGTATTTAGGATCATAGTTAATCTGTGTTGGTTACATAAAAACTGACATGCTTTCAGTGAAAACAACAACAAAAAATTGTAATATGATGTAACATTTCTTCTATCATCAAAATAATAATAACATGTCATTTGATGGAAATTTAAATGCACAATAATTTAGTAATCATAGAAACAATGCATAACACTAGCTGAAATCTATACACAAAATATTTTAAATATCTTATTTTCAGCCACACTTCCCCTTTAAATAAAGAAAAGCTTGAATTTTGGAGACCATTTAAAAGAAATCCTCTTGAATGTTAACTGCAATGATATTATAATTATTAAAATTCCATTAATTTAAAAAAGGAGTGTGAAAGTAAGTCATCAAAGGTCTTAAATTGCAAATAGACCAACATGTTTAATTTTAAATATACTTATAAAGAATATACAATAGTCATTTTTACTCACCAAATACTAATATAATAAAATAAACCATACAGAAGTAAAAGTGGCTAATGTAAAGTCTTTATATGTATGTTTAGAATTAGCCATGTTTGTTTATTTGCAATTTAAGATCTTTTCTGACTTAATTTCACCTCCTTGTTTAAATTAGCTAGAATGGAATGCAAAATTCAAGCTTCTTTTTTATTTAAAGGGAGAGTGTAACTGAAAGTAATATAGCTATGGAGCATTTAAAATGTTTTAAATATATATTGATAAAACTATGATACTATTATTCATGTTGTGATATAATGGTACAGACAGGTTATAAGCACAGTTTGTTTGCTTTTTTCCTCACACATATTTTTAAAAAATATTTTTTCAATCTCTCTTTATATTGCCATAGTTTATTATTGTATATATAATATTTAAATATACATGTAAAACTATAACATAGTTTATGTTCAATGTTTGTTCAACTATAACATAGTTTAGAGTAAAAAATCTAAATTTTGATAAATATAGAAATCTATGATTTACTGTCAACAATTATCGATTCACTGTGAGACAATGATATCTTCATATTTTAACTATTTTCTTCAATTCTAAGTTTTTCTTCTTCATATCACTCCAGCAGATTTATTTACTTCATCGATCCATTTCACACATAGTTTTCTTCTAAGATTTTTTTTCAACCTTTTGAAATCTAATTTAAGTCATTATTTTGTCCACTTTCTATAATCTCTTCTAGTGTTATGACCAGTCTATTTCATTGCAGCCTTTTAATTATTTTTAATAGTAAAACATCAGTTTGTTCTTTAGACCAGTGAATTAAATTTTATATATATTTTTTTGTTAAATCCACCAATACATGTCTTTATATTATTAAGCTGAGTAAAATAAAATAATCTCCAATGATCAAATAATAACTGCCATACTCATATGCTACTTAGTTATTTGAATGCCAATGGGTTGTTAAAACAAACAAATGCTATCATTTTTATAAACTTGTCAGAAATTCATAAATTCTCTGTTGATTAATGTCAAAAACATTTTGCAGAATTTTCAATATTAAACATTATATATGAAGTTAACTTGGCAACACTAAAAGTCATTTTTAAATTTTACGGACTTTCAGAATGTTCATATACCAGTTATTCTTAATGATTTTTTTCAAATTCTTTTGATTCCTAGTAGTGATTACTATTATAAAGCTCATATTAAAAGGTTTAACTTTAATGAGAAAACAAGAGCAGCTCTCTACTCTAATGACATCTATATTAAGCTTGAGTAATCAATGATTACTAAATAATACTGCATTTGAGTATCCATTCCTAAGCCAATTCATATTTTTTTTTAATAAATGAGGTTTGAGATATAAAGCATTTACAACCACCTTTAATTCTATTATATTTTTGGGTTAAAATTATGAAATTCAAAATATCCTATGATTTGTATCAAACCAATATTTTGAATAGGTTTGAAAAACAATGGTAACCTAATCCCAAATTAAGAAGTAAGCAATGCAGATTGATTCCATGAAGGAAAGTTGTTAATTAAACTTGTTTCCAACAGAACATCTTGGGATAAATGTGCTTTGCTGTTTGACAATATTTTTCAATATTTCATCCACCTTAGCAATTATGATGACCTTAATTAACAGGAAACTACTTGCCACATGTGACCAATTGAACTAAAGACACTGATCAAAAGACCTGGAAATATGCAATTGTATCCAGAGACAAATATTGAATTTGCATAGAATGCAGTGTGGTCTACTTTAAAGAAGGGAAATAAGTGGACTCTGTCATAAGACTGATAATATATCTATCTCTAGTGGGACTCATCTATCACCAATACTCAAAGAATTAAAATGAGGACTGGATTGATGAAGACTATAATTAAAGATGTGTACATATATAGTGAACTGACACTCTCTACAAAAAAACCATAGTTTAAAACATTTTTTATTATCTGATAAGATTATCTTTATATTTAATTTTAACTTTAAATATATTTATGTTATTCAATTCAATATTTTGTATTATTTTTTATTTATTTAATTTCCATATATTGTGGTAGTTGTTAATGCAACAGTTTCATGTTTTATTTATTTATTATAAATAATTTATTTTTATTACCTGATTTAATTTGTTTTTAATTTTTGAACTCATCCCAGACCTATGTCTTAATATACCATTAACCCTGAGAAAGCATGCATTTCACTAAAGAACAGATAGGATAATGGATTATATTAAAATGATAATGATCAGTGATAGTAAAATATCCAGATATACTCTTTCTATTTAAGATAGATTGACATATAAAAAGATGAATTTTAAATTGAATCGAAACAACGAAATTAAAAATACTTTTGGAATTATTATTTGTGCTAATGTGTGGTTATAATAACGTATATATTTTTATTTTGTTAATCATTTTTTATTTGAATTTATATTTTACTCTAAATCACATCATTATATTTGAAAGATATTCAGTTTAGTAGATAAATTTTTTTTGTTACAATATATATCTATATACAAGAAATAGGATCAGTGCACGTCAGTAGCGGAAAAGTCAAACATAAAGTTTCAATCACATTCCCACTGCTGTTTTTTCAAAAAATAAAATTCAGACTGTCTTTGTTTATCAGATAGTGCTGCTGAAAGAATGCAGCAGTGGGGGAATGATAGATCTAAAATATATTAAATAACTAAAGGAAATATGCAAATTAATAAAAATAAAAACAAACAGTTACTTTTCTACATAGCTGCTTTAAGCAAAAAAAAAAAAAAAACACAACAAAAAAACAACTGTTATACTTTCTGATGAAAACCAGTCTCTAGGTTGAAATATTAAAATGAATATGTAAAGAAATAATGGTTTTTATTTGTATGTATATATAAAAAGCATAATTCAGGGATCAAAGTCTACATTTTACTATGTCATCATTGCAAGTGAATTGTAAATAAGTATGAACATTCTCAATCCAGATAAAAAAGGCAGACAGAAAAAATTGAAGGAGAGTGTGATAAATAGAAATCAAAGCAAACTAGTCCATAAGCCACAAAACATGTTTATCTAGCATTCTTTTATGTTAGTGTTTTTTTTTGTCCTTTTGTATGGTAGATTTTTTTTCTTAAAACCTGTAACACTGTGCCTAATCAGCACTCTTCATGTTACATATCTATATTGAAATACAGGTATAGTGTATGTACTTAACCTAGATATAATTAAAAGGGATTGACTCATCCACTCTATACAATATAATTGATACACCTGATCGCATACATGTGAAAAAATAAATGATCTTTAATATAGATATTTCATGCTGAACCAGGATTCATAAGTTGATCTGGATCATCATCTCCTAACATACATACAAGAAATGCTTGGCTCACATCAAGACAGCAAATATACACACTTTAATGAACAACTTCAATCTTCTCTACTCTCCAAGTCTTCCACCATTCATGTCACTAAAAATCTGATGATGGAATGCTTGAGTGACTTAAGATAAACATGGGTATGACTATAATATTGGCAGCATCAAGAACTTTGAGCATTCCATCATCAGATTTTCAGTGATATAGATAGTTGAAGAGTAGAGAGGATTGAAGCTTGTCCATTAAAGTATGTAGATTTGCTATCTTGATATGAATCAAGCACTGGTTATATGTGTGCACGGAGAACAGACGAACTGATGAGTACTGGTTCAGTATGAAATATATATTTGGAGATCATTTACCTTTTTCACATGTATGTGGTCATGCGTATTAATCATATTGGATAGAATGAATGACTTTAGGAAGTTGGAAAGTCTTAATTCAAATCCCCTTTAATTACATATATATTGTCTATGTTTTTATATGTATATATCAAGGATTATTTATAATCTGATCTCAAATTTAAGTTGAGTGAAACTTGAATCTTTTTTCAAAATTCAATCAGACAGGATTTTTTTCGGATAGTTAACTTGTAATTAATCAAATCACACACGCCATCCGATCAACAAATATATATATATATTTAGCTATTTTTAAGTAATAAAATGCTCACTATTTGTCAAGCCTAGTGAGTAATGCAGTTTTCATAAGAGACTCCAGTAGTTTAACTTATATATCTTTAGTAAAATGTGAATAGAACATTATCAAAACAAACTTTTATTTATTAATATAAATATTTAAAAACCAGACACTCTTCACAAACCTGAAGCTTAATTGTAAATATAGGGGATTTAAAATCAAACTTTCAACCACCCACCAACCATCCACACTATTTCATACAACTGATACACATGACCACACACATATAGAAAAGAAATAATCACTAATATATGTATTTCATGCTAAACTAGCACTCATCAGTAGATCCAAATTATCATCTCCACATACACACACCTATATATAATCAGTGCTCAGTTTAAATTAAGATAGCAAATTTTCACACTTTAATAGACAGGCTTCAATCTACTCCAAGCTCCAACTCGTCACCCATCCATACCATTAAAAATCTGATGATGGAAGCAGATTTTCAATGATATGAATGGCGGAAAAGTTGTGAGGTTGAAGTAGATTGAAGCCTGTCCATTAAAGTGTGAAGATTTGCTATCTTAATATAAACTGAGCACTGATTATATATGTATGTGGGAGATGATAACCTGGACCAACTGATGAGTGCTGGTTTAGCATGAAATACATTACTGGTGATTATTTATCTTTTCTACATGAGTGGAATCATTTGTATCAGTTGTAAGAGATAGTATGAATGATTGGTGGGTGCTTGAAAGTCTGAATTCAAATCATCTACATTTATTAATATAACAAATATTTTCACATAATGTATATTTAGTATTTTTTTATTATCTATTTTAAACAATGTTATTTAAAATGAGTAAAACTATTATAATTATATGAAATGTTCATGTAAAAAAACCCAGTAAATAGTGATTGACGTAAATAAAAATTATTCTTAACCAATTGTATAAATAAATGCAAATTAAAAGATTATAATATAAAGATAAAAAATATAAATTTATTTTAAAATAATGACAATTTTACAATTTAAAATTCTAAAATATGAAAATAATGACAATTTCAAGAAGAAAAAAAAACAATTTAAATCTACTAAGTAACAAATAATAAACAAACTAATTAAATATAAAGCTAAAACAAAAACTAAAAATAATTGAATATTTAAAAAAGTTCAAACAATAAACTGTCATACATAAACATTGAGAAGAAACTACAATCATCATCGTGTATCATAGACAGAGGATATTAAGAAATAGAGTCCAGGAAAAGCTTTAGGGTATCACATGTAGGAGTGCTGTCTCCTATCATTTTTTCTTCAGAGAGTAATTTGATTTATTTTTGAGCTAGACACTTTATTCATAGTACCTAATTAATATTTTTACAAATAGAAAATTTTATGATAAATGATGTTACTATTGTAGCTAAGAACAGGAAGCTCTACATTATAAGATTTGCCATTGTAAGCCATATTTGTCCTTAGTTACTTTTTAACGTAATGTTATTTTAAACTATATTATTATGCTATTAGATTGTCATCCAATCAATTTACATTTAATAAAGTAATGGGTGATGCGGTTGTAGCGTTCAGTTGCTTAAAGCAGCTGATTCATTGAAATTTGATAACAGCAGAAATTGTGGCATTTGTTGCTGCTTAAATCTCTCTTTTAAATGGCATATCACAATTTGAAATCGGATAAAATTTGAATTTTTTTATTAATATTTTTATTAATAGGTGCATTTACTTTTTTTCTTTTCTGGTCACTTTACTAGATTACATGAAGAGGACAAAGGTAGAATTACTTTAGCGGCCACATTCAGTAGTAAAATGAATTAAAAATATGCTGATGATTTACATTTCAAAGCCTTCAACACGATAAAAATGTAATCACAGAATATCAGTCATAAGTATTCAGTTTTAATTTTTTAATTATTTGAATAATATTTAAAATTTTTTAATTATTTGATAAATGGTATAATTCATTAATGTGTTTGTATTGGTGTGCCTGTGTAGTATATTATCATCATCATCAATCATTATCAATCCACTGCAGAATTAAGGTCTCTCCAAGTTCAATCCATCTTCTCTGATCTTTAGCTTCTTTTTTTCACACCATCCCTGCACACTTTCTTGTTTCATCCATCCATCTCACAGGTGATCTCTTTCTGGGTCTTTTACAATCTCTTTGAATCCAGTTTAAGATTTCAATTGTCCATATATTATCATCTTTTCTAGCAATATATCCAACCCAACTCCACTTCAGTCTTTGAATTTTTTCAATGAGGGCAGTAACACCTGTTTGTTGTTTGGTTGTGTAGTATATAAAATATATAATATTAAATCATTTATGCTCTTTATTATACAGCATATAAATTTGTATTTAAATATAACAAAAGTGATTTAGGTACGATGTATTTTTGGGTCTCTGATCCAAGTTTGAGGCAACATTATTTTATAGACATAATGATTCTCAAAATGTTTAATGTGTTTATATTTTATAAAAGTATTTATGTTTGCACTTACATGTTTGTGTTTGTATAACAAGTAATGATTTACATAGGTAGAGCAGTGCAATATAAATTTTAAGACTGATTATCAGATATACAGAAAGGTTGCAGTTGATAAAGCAATCATAAAATTTACTGGGCATAGTACCATGGGAAAATATAAACATTTAAAACCAATAAAGAGAGATTTTAAATGGTGTGTGTGTATTGTGATAGCTACAATGGTTATGTATATACAACATGGAATTGTATGCAGACAAAGAATCAAATTCTGATTCTCACCTATGCCTTGATACTCATGACTATAAAGTCAGTAGGTTTTCCAGATCTTGCATCACATTAATTTTCAAGTCTATAGCTAGTAAATGAGCTATATGTACATAAATTATATCTCTGTGGGACAATAAGTATAACAACATAGTATCACTGGTGTACATAAAAAATATCATTGGTGTACTCAAAAAAAATAAAATGAAGAGAGGAAACTATGAAGCAAGGAAACTCATTTATCATTGATACAGACAGTTGCCTACAATTTCTAGTTTTAGATAAACAAGAAGCCAATTGGTATGATGACAAATGCATATTCACCTTCTGGAAATGATTTGTTTTGCATCTTTTATTAGAATGAATCTTTTTCTTATAGCCGCCTTTGAGATTTGTTAACTTTTGGGATACATGATAAAAATAAAGAATTCTTATGTGACTAGTTTTGGAGATTCTGAAGCTATGGATTATCTCAGGTAAGAAGTATTCTATATGGTTTGAAAGATCATTTTGTGAGGAATGCAAATAAATTATCAATAATTAATGATAAATTAGAAATTATGAACAAACAATAAAGTAAATAAATAAATAAGTAATACTTCTGTATATGATATAAAAATAATATAAAATAACAATTCAGGTCAATTGTTAATACAGAGTTTAATATAAATAAATAAAAACAAATAATATTTCCAAGCGCTTTCAACTCTTACGAGTCCTTATCAAGGCAGTGTAAACAATTCTATTTTCTTCTAGGTGATGAATCTAACATTTCACTGTATTGGCCAGGAACAACTAATCGGAAAGCTGGTTAATTTTGAATTCATAGCACAAGATAAATTTTGTATAATATATGATTCTTTAATCTTGCGTTTTTTATCATGTGTTTCATTCATTAATATTGTAAAATCCTTTGGACTACATATATGGGCTGTATTATTTTGGTGAACATAAAAAGCTGAATAAACGGTATCATCTTCTCTTGCTCTATTATAAGTATATTTATGTTGTTGAAGGCGATATTTAATATTTGTTTTGGTTTCTCCAACATATATTGCACTACAATTTATTTGTGGGCATCTAATAGACTATACAACACTGCTTTTATCCTCCTTATTTATTATTTCCTTAGAATTATTTATTAACCTATTAAGGTTAGGTGGAGTTCTCCATGCTAATCGAAAATCTTGACTTAAAACTTTTATTATATTTTTATTAATATTGGGAATAAAAGCTAAGGACATCCATGGTTTATTATTCATATTTATATGGTCACTATTATGACGTTGTTTATAATGCTTCAATACAGTAGATAATAGCATTAGTTTATTATAACCCACTTGTATTAAATATTGCATATAACATTTTATATTATCTTTCATAAACATTACATTTGAACACAGTCGTTGATTACGTGTTAAAAAAGCTCTAAAACCAGCTAATTTGTGTACTAAAGGAACATTAGATGTTGTATGAATGTAACCTCTATTATCTATATGTTTTACAACCATTTTATCTAATTTATCATCTACCCTTGATATTTGCAAATATTTTAATAATATTTTATATTATTTTTAAACAATAAAGTAATAATTATTTCGGATGTTGAAATTTCTTTTTTTTTTATTATTTAGTAATCATTATATATCTTAGCCTTATTGCTTTTCTTAGTATTTCTAATTTTTATCAATGTAAAGCTTTTTTCTCTAACATTATTAAAGCTGAAGTTATTGTTAAAATTGTGTCTCAAGTCAGTTTTTTTTTAAAAATTCAGTATGGCTCCAGGACATTCAACTACTTTTAAAAATAATGTTTTTCTTTTTCCTAGCTTGGTGATTCTGAATAAGAAGGAAAAAGGATAAATTTCAAACTTCTTCAAAAACTTATATGAAGCTGTTATTTCAACCAGAATAAAAACACATATATACTGTAGAGTAATGCTTGACTCAAGAATTTAATGTTTATTTAAATGCTATATTATGGGTTCTCTTCATACATGAGAGGCATGTAGTGATTTCATCTTAGCCAAAATCAACATCAATAAATATCATGGATTCATGGAGCAGTGAATTATTTCTGATATAAAGATATTTAGACTAAATATATAATTATCATCTACTTCTAAATAGAAACTATCTAATATATTCACAAACTTTTCAAAACAAAATTTTAAAATAAAATATAATTTATATAAGTTACAGATGTAAACAATATTGTTTCCATGTTCATCCATGTATAATTTTTATTTCAAATATACAAACATTTCAGCTTAATCACACAAGCCATCAACTGAGTGATGAACAGAATACTATAAAATGGTTGTAAAGTCATTATAAACAGTGATTTATAACAATGTTAAGGTTCCATCAATAGAAAAAACAGATATATAAAATTGAAAAAGATAAAGATCAGAAACTATCCAGATTAATGTAATTTAAAAAAAAGTTTTCCAAATAGAAAGAAATTGGCGTATGTTATTATATTTGTTAATACAATTTAGTTTTTAAAGTAACTCAGTGGCTTGTCTAATCTTTCACTGCTAGAGAGTATCATGTTTAGATGTGATCCTGATATTAGAAAAATCAATATTGTGACCTGAACCCATAGTATGATTTTTCAAATACCATGATCCTATGCAGATGTAATACTCACCACTTATGTACAATCAGAGCCGTTGAAAAACTAAGAAATAAATTGTATCAATAAATGTAATGATGCAATTTTTTAAAAAACTATTTATCTGAATGCTTTCTGACTTTTATTTTATTTTTCAATTCAATAAAGGGGTTTTTCAATTGATGTAACTTTAACATTGTTGTTATAAATCACTGTTTACAGCACCTTTACAAACATTTTTATACTATTCTATTCATCATCCAATTTATGGCTTGTATGATTAAGCTGAAGTAGTATATTTATAATAAAAATCATACTAGATGAACATACAAAATATATCATTTATATCTGCAGTCAGATTTTTATTGAAGATATTTATTGATATTTTTTTATATACTATTTAATTTGGTATTTATATAGAAATAGCTTTGTATATTACATTGGAAGAACCAAGCTGTGGACTTATAAGACAGCAGAAGAGCAGTGCTTATTCTATAAAACAAATATTTTGTAGAATCTGATTGGTTGGTTATTTTGGCATAATGCCAAAATTGATAAATGTACATATTTGTGAAGTAATATACACACTTCATAGTTTGAAAAATATATTTTTCTTTAAGTAATTAAAAAAAATCAGTTGTTCAATTTTCCTAATATATTAAAAATATAAATTTATGCTAAAATATAATAAACTTACAAAAAAAAGATTAGAGAAGATAAAGATAGAAGGCAAAAGTAATACAGCCAGTCATCATGGGTTAATAAATAAATAGCCATTTTTCAGATTATCCTGTGATGTTTGAGCATCAATATCATAAGTAGAACTATAATTATAGGAATTTTTATCTCTCAAGCACATCGTGCAATTAATGTACCAAATAATCCAGGTAAGACTAATAAATTTGTTAGTGATATGTTTCAGAAAATGTTTTGTAATCACATGAATTTATTTCACTGTTATCTGTTTAATTTTTATTATTGACTTATTATATTGTTTATTATAAAAAGTGATGAATCACTAGTGATGCTAATGAGTTATAAAAAGAAAATGATGAAAGAAACCCATAAAATATTCTGGTATTTTTATAAGATGTAATTCAGAATGCTGCTTTAATGTATATTTATTATTTATTTTACATTTGTAAATATTAATATAGTAACCTATCAAGTCATCAGATATGCATATAACATTTTTCAATATCTATTTTTTTCTTGGATCCCAAATTCAGATTTACATACATATACATCCACCATTTTACCAAATGTAATTTTTGACATCTACCATTGTTAAATCTAGTTTTGACAATATTTTCCCACATAAAAAGTTTTGTTTTTAAATTCTCATTTTTATTTTAAAAATAATAATAACAACAACATCTCTCTCTTTTAATTCTTACAATTCAGAAATATGGTAATTATTTTTTTCTTTTTATTTATTTTATAAAAGTTTTATTTTATTATGAGTTTAAAAAGAGTATTTTATTAAAATAAGAGTATTCCATACAGTAGTTTCCAACAAGTGCAAGCATTAATAATAAATGGATGCAGGAAGGTTTGTGCATAAAATCCCTATTTAATGCCTACTCATCCAACATCCCCAGACAAGTTTCTAGCTTGTGACTTTTATCAGTGAGGACCTTGGATTTGAGAGTACTGCACCTAGATTTTAGGATCTAATGCAACCCTCCATCACCCATCTTTTACTGATTTGGTTAGCTACAAATCTAGGAGCCCAAGATGAAAACATCATAATGTTTCCAAACCAAGCTCATTTGCTTATATAGTCATATAGATCTGAACTCAGTTCACATCTATACATTTTGGTATCTTTGATTTTTCAAAAAAAACATACCATTATCTTATGAGCAGGGTAGGTATAAAACCATCAAAACATTACATGATCTCCATTTCATATATGGCACATGCTGTTAACAAAAATATCAAACTTTCCATACAGTAGTGCCACCATGTGCAAGCCTATTGTATGGAAAGATTGTTACTCTTATTAACAGCATGTGTAAGTATATGAAATAGTGATCATATGAGGATTTTTTTGTGTGCAACTTTTCATTAAAAGTCTTAACAATTTTTAAAAATGGAAAGTTTTGTTTGCAATATTGTGTTAAAAATCTTGATATTTTCAAAGACAATTGAAGCAGAGAAATATATTATGGTAAATAAATGTCAATTTATCTATTTATTTTTTAATAATAAATTAACGATTAAATACGATCATTTATTTAAAAAAAATTAATAACTATATATAATTAATATTAACTTTTATTTTTAACATATGTAATTATTGTATTTATGCTATATAAATATGCTGTACTTTAAGTATGGAGAAATAAGGATTTCACCTGGGTGATAGCAAAATCATCATCAACCCCAGTTCAAAAATAAATATGTGGTGACTGGTTTAATAGCTCTGACACCATATTGAATTTTTAAAAAACTAACTTAAAGCAATTATTATATACGGTCTTTCAATCCTCAGATGTACTTTCAGTTAACTGAAAGTACTTCTGCAGATTGAAAGACTGTATATAATAGTTAATTAGCATTATATTTATTATTTATTATAAAAAAACATTAAAAGCATAAAACTAAACTAGTCAATAAATAATCAAAATTACCCCAAATTCATAACTCAAACAGACTAATCAAAAATAAACTTTAAAACACTATGAATGGTTTGATTGCTACAAGCAGACTTCTTAAGTGTAAAGAACTACAAAATTACAACATATTTAAACTAAACACTACCTTCAATTTCACTTACCTCTGACATATGAGAGGTTATTGGAGTTGTGAGTAATATTTAGCTCAAATATGTTGTTATTTGGTAATTCTTACTGGAATTGTGGGTAATGTTTAGTTTAAATATGTTGTTATTTTGTAGTTCTTTACACTTGAGAAGTCTGCTTATAGCAGTAAAATCATTGGGAGTGTTTTAAAGGTTATCCTTTGGCTAGTCTGGTTGAGTTGTGTATTTGAGGTAATTGTGATTATATATATATAAATAAACTATATTATATTTTATAAAACATGTTTTCAGGAATAACCATGTTTAATAAAACTAAAATAAATATTTTACCTATAAAAGCATTCATTTCAATAAACTATATTACGTGTATATATTGTAGATAATATATAATATCTAATTACCTCAAACATTGAGAAATTTTCAGCTACATCATCTGTGAATAAATGGTATGCACTGGAAATATTTTGTAGAGAAATGTAATAAAATATGTTCTACCAGGGTTTGTAGACAATTACCAACTATTACAGTAAGAAATCTTTGGCACAAAATAATAGTTGTTATTGCTGAGCCAAGTTTTCAATGCACCATATTTTTGTCAAAGTATGACTATAGTCATGGTAGTTATGCTTTGACAAAGATATGTTGTATTAAAAGCTTGGCTCAGCAAAGTAACAAATATTGTTTTGTATCAAAGATTCTATTACTGTAATAATTGATAATTCTCCACATACTCTGGTAGGATATATTTTATTATATATATATATGTGTGTGTGTGTGTGTGCATACAAACTCATTTAAAAATATTTACTAAATAATAAATATATTAAGCCAATAACTATCACATGATCACTATTTCTTGTGCTTGCTCTTAACTGTTATTAAGATGTAGATGCAATGCTCTCAGATCCAAGGCTCCTCACTGATGAAGGCCACAAGCCAGAAACTAGTCTGGGGATATTGCATGAGTAGGCACTAGATGGGGATTTTATGCACAAGCTTTCTGGTATCCATTGATTACTCTGACTTGCACTGAGTGGCAATATATATAGAATTTTGCCTGTTTTAATAAATATATTGCAGTATATTATTATAATTTATAGTGTTTTAATAACTATAATTTTAAAAGGTACTAAATTTAATCAGTAAGTAAATCAATAATTATTAAAATAATCAATTCTTTAATATTCCATTGATATATTTTTAACTTATTCTTTGCCATTTTTTGACAGCTCCTAGCAGCAATTTGATTAACATTTAGAATTTTTATCTTAATAATTAAACCTTTTATTCTTCATAATATTTTTTTATTTTTTACAATATTTTTTTATAAACATAAGTGTAGAAATAAAAAATTGTTCTTAAAAATATTTCAACGTTGCAAATATATATAAAAAGTATTAAACTAAAATAATCATCAGAACAATAGAGTTTTGTTTTTTGCCCTGTTGTCAGAAAAGTATATGAAACAAAATATAATTTATTTAAATGCTATTTTTATTAATAAAATGAATTTATGTAAAAATTACATAAAACAATGAAATTATATTTAAAAATTTTCAATGTATTATAATAAAAAAAGAAATCATACAAAATAACAGTTACAATGTTAATGAAGTTTTTGCCAATGATAACTTACTGTCTTGATTTGGATTTTTTTAAAAAAAAATAAATTATCTAAACATATTATTATTAAAATCATTTTTTAATTTAATTTTACAGAAAATAAATTTATATGTATAGTAAACTTATGATTTTCAATTTTTAAATCAAAGTTGAACTTATGCAAATGCCATAACTATGTTGAAAACAAATATCCTTCACTTCAGAGCTTGCCTATTGTCTTTGAAAACCCAATTATGGTTTGCTGTTAAATTTTTATCCATATGTTACAATAACTATAGATTTTGGTTACAATTATTAAATTAGTATTTCAATAATTCAGGTTTTTATTTTCAAGTAGACAAGATGGATTGAACTTGGAGAGATCTTCATCCTGCAGTGGATTGATAATGGTTGACAATGATGATGAGAAATGCAATATCAGCTAAAATGCTATCAATAGCTGCAATTGGTTACTATAAGTCAAGCATTTTCAATGCCACAAAGTAGCCTGCAAGATTGCAGAACAATGTATCAGTCATTAAACTAAAAATCCAATACATCACATTTATTATTTGAAGATTTATTGCTGTGTTGTGATATCTTGTAAACAATCCATGGTAAGCATGGCCACAAAAGTTTACGCCACCATTAGGTAAATGATAATTTGCCATCTAATGAAAATTAAATAGCATCTAAAAATAGTTCACACATTTTAATACAAATATTTCACTTCAATATAATAATATTATAAATATAATAAGTAATAGATTTATTTATATTTATATTTATTAAAATATTAAAAACAAGGAGGTAAAAATATTTTGATGAATTTAAAATAAAAAGTTATATTATTTATACTGAATAATAAATTATATGAATGAATAAATGTAGTTCACAATTTAGCTTTTCATCTTCTAGTTGACTACAATTTCTCAATATATTTTACGTAGCAATGCATTTATGTTAGTGTGTGTATATATATATATACACCCATATATATAATTAAATACTGCCTACCACTATAATAGTAATAATAAATAAAATAGAAAATCAAATAACATTACAATACTAACCAAAAAAAAAAAAAACTTTTAGTCAAATTCCTTCATGACTATGGTTTTATCTATTAACAACTAGAACTTTTCAAGGGAAATTCAACAAGATACAAGCAACACACATATATAAATAAAATAACGAGCAAGGTAATAGCTCTAACCAAGCTCTATCAATAAGTGCCACAAGAGAAAGCATTTAAAATCTCTATTTAGAAACATCCCCATTCCTAAAAAATCGGTTTCAAGCTATTGGCTATCCTCAGTGAGGCACTATGATATTTTAAATACTAGATCCAAAATACCAGCTCAAAGTCAGCACTTATCTGATGCTTAACTATTAAGTAGAAAATATCAAATTTTCAGACACCTGTATATCTTCAAATCCAGTTATCTAACTTAAATAACTATATGGGTCTGAAAACTCTTCAGCTACATCATATATTAGTAGTCCTAGCAATATAACATCACTTAAATATATATATATCATTAAAAAGCAGTCATCACTTACAGGCATAAAATATCTTTGTATTGAAGTGCACTAGAATAAGTTATGGTTAGATTATCTTGTAATCCATCTTGTTCTCATGAATAATGCAGCTCTGCTTTTTATTTCTTTAAAAATGGAGAAATGTAACTTTAAATAAATACATATTTATTATTTCAAGTCGATAAATATAATATTTTTAAACAATTGAAGATTATATAAAGATAAAACATGCCATATACTTAATATATATTTTATTTTTCAATTTTTATAATCTTTATGAATAAATCTCCCTAGATAATATATAAGTTATCTAACAGATTATAATGGCTTATTTATAATAGAAAGAGTTCAAAAATTTTCATTCTCCTTTTTTGATACTATCATAAAATTATATAAAATGAATATGATAAAATTGTTGAAAGCATGCTAAATAGTAAATAAAATAAATTTATATAAAGTTTATCTTTTCTGTATAACCTTTCAGAACATTTTTATACAATTTTACAATAGATAGATTTATATAAGTTTATCACACATTTTATAAATATTAATATCAAATATATATATTTTTCCTAAATAATTTTCATTACTAAGGGAAACACTATTCATTTTAAATACTATTCTCAATTTTTAAAAAAAAATATATTTAATATATAGAGTATATGAGCACAGACTTTCACACGACCCACCACTCACCACTCTATCTCATATCACTGATACACTTGAACACATATAAGTAGAAAAGATAAATAATCACCAATATATGTATTTCATGCTAAACCAGCAATCATCAGTTGGTTCAGATTATAATCTCCACACATATATGCAATAAGTGCTCAGATATATATTAAGATAGTCAATCTCTAAAATTATTTAAAAGTTTTTTTAAAAAAACTTTCTAATTAAATTTCAATAAAAAATACTTTGAAATAAAATAAAATGTATACACAGCTAAAATATCCTAGATGCAGGAACTACCACATGGCACTAGAAGAAATTCATTCTATTTACTTTAATCCAGAATCATCTATTAGATATGTAAATAATCAGTAGATACTGGATGATAGAACATATCTAAATTTCAGGTTTAGTTTCAGAGTAACAATCAATAAAGATTATTATATATTTTGTACACTATTATGCAATATTAGTTTTTCTTTCATTTTTTATATGTAATTCTTTTGCATACATATATTCATAATGAAGTAGTTTCATTTTTAACTTTATGGTTGCTCATCACTAAAAGTGTACTGAGCTTTATGATATAAATAAAACGACTTTGTTACACATATGTACATACATATCCAAAAGAATTACTCTATTTATATTGATAATCTGAGCTAAAGACGTAAAGTTTAAATTCAAATTTAATTATTTTTGTTTAGGTCTGACACTACGATAATATTTTGTATAGCCTCAACTTTATGTTAATTAAAGACTTCGGTGATGCTCATGGTTCTGTAATAGAGTAAATTGATTTAATTATTTCTTCTCATGCAATGTCCTGAATATTTCATATTTTTAGTAAAACATTCTAAGCATGTTTACGTTAGATATCCGCCTCCAATTTTTTGGGATTAAATTTTATGGAACAAGATTATGGTTCCAATTCTATTACTTTCCATGCCTGAACTTTTTATAAACTTCAAGCAATAAATAATTTAATATGACTACTACTTTGAACAAGATTTAAAATATATTTATAATTTATAGATGCATAATAATAAAATCATATTGTAATTATTACTTAATATAATAATGGGCGTTTAATAAAATTTATAATTACAACTTTAAATTATCGTAACAGATTTCTTACTATAAGATCTTTTCATTGACTCGTAGTAAATTGTAAGATTTCGCGAGTATTAATGTATTATAAGAATTGTGGACTTAATTAGTGAAGTATTGAATAGCTTCACACTCTTAGATCAATACACTTCAGCTTCACCTATTTATATATAAAAGTAGGTTGAAGTAAAGAAAGGATTCTCTCTTTTCTTCATAGCGTAAGCTTGTGTTTTAAGACCTATAGAGGTCCCTACCTTCGTATTTTTCAGACGCTTATTTCTAAGGTTACAGCCTTAGTAAATTATTAAAGTTAAAATAATAATTATTTTTTAATTAAAATTTATATTATGAGTTCTTTTATGATTACTCCAAAATTTCAGATTAATTTAGCAGACAAAAAAAAATACTGCGACTAAATAATAACACTTCATCATCATCATCATCATCATCATCAATGTTATTGAGCCACTATTCACCATATCCTTAGCAGCATTTTATTTTCGAACATAAATATTTAGAATTATTTATAAACTTAAACAAGCATTTTTCTTATTAAAATTCATAGTTTGTGGAAATTTTAATATAAATATATATTATATAATCTGTTTTTATATACAGTTTAAACTTCAGATTTCATAAAATAATTTAATTATAAATATTATAATTAATTTTTTTTATTTTAATAAATTTTTAAGAAATGTATATATATTTTAAGAAAAATAAATATTTTTATATGCATGAAGATAAAAATATACTGTATTTAAATAGTGCTGCCCTCTACAAAAAAATAAATAGTATTCCAATAAAAATATTTAAATTTAAAGGAGAGAAAAGAGATTCCAGTGAAATAACTGTATTAATTATAATTGCAGTTATCAAATTCTATTATGCTTATTATAAGAAAGATGAGAATTCCCCCTTTTTTTGTTTATAATTTTTGCATTATTATCACGTCTGTACATTTTTTTTTCAATTATAGTTGTAATGCAAAAATGATTTAAAAATATAAATTATATTTTTTAAAGCAATTTTATCATTTCATTTTTATTAATAGAAGTTTAAAAAAGAGAAAGGAAGAAGTGATAGATAGCGAGTAAAAAAAATGAAAGAGAGATAGAGAAAGAGTGAGAGGAAAAGAGAGAGCTAGAGGGAAGAGAGAAAGTGAACGAAATCTCCAATGATATATAAATCTTTTATTTACAAATAATTAGAAAAAAAATTATTTTAAAGTTGAACTAAATTAATTTATATAATTTAATTATTAACAACTAAAAAAAAATTGACATATAGTAACCCCTCTATATCCACTGCCATTTTATGTGAATGCCTGAAACCAAGTTAAACAATGAAATCTGTATAATTAGTATTCGTGTTTAATATGTATATTCATATCTAAGATCATATATAAAATAAACTTAATTTAAAAATCGTATATATATATACATTAATATTCCAAAATAGTACATAAATAGAATAATGTAATTATAATTTTAGAGTGAAAGAAAAAAAAAGAAGGCAGTTGGAAGTAGGAAGAAAGACAGATGTAAGGAAAGAAAGAAAAAAGGCACAGAAAAAACACAAGTATGTACTTCAATGTTTACAGTGATGATTTATTTTTATAGAACATTCAGATAACTTTGGCATATGATTTTTTTCACTGCTAAATCAAATATTCTCAATTTATTTATGACTTCTTTGAGGCTTGACAGAATTACCATTATTATTAATTTTGTGTTTTGCACCTCTGTAAGCACACTTTAATCAAATAATTCACAATAGCAATATAACATAAAATATTTACACTTGATAACAATCACATGATTGAGTACTGCATTATTTTCAATAAGGAGATAGTTGACTGAGAACTAATTCACAATGCCACTAGGTTAACAGAAGCACCCCAAAATGTATATATATAAAAAAAAAAGGTAAAAAATAATAATAAATATTAAAGGTACAGAAAACAAATTCTTTAAAAAGAATGATTTTGAGTAACCAAATAAATTCTTTATATGAGTAGGAAATAAAATTGCTAAAAAATTCAAAAACAAAAATTGACCTTGATTTTATATAATAGACATGATGTAGAAAAAAAGGTATATAATGAAATTGTGATATCAGTTGTGGTAACATAATGTTGCATTATATATTCATAAAAAATGTGAAATATTATGCAGTGAATCCAAAGAGATGTGCAAATATATGGCCTACAAATAATTCAATCCAAAAACAGACAGAATGGTCAAGTTTTAATATAAAAAAAAAAAAGTACATTGAAAATGTTTTATAGATTTCAATTTATAAATTGTAATATAGTTGCAATTGCAAAGTAAAAGTAGTTATCTCCCATGGAATTGCATAGCATCAAGATTTATGTAGCATCAAAAACCAATGAAAAGATAGAATAGTAATATAATAACTAAAATAGTTTTTAATTGGATTTAAAAAAAAAAAAAGATGAGCAATAAGATGAATAAGATAGTTAAAAAACATGCTAATGAACTGGACAAAATTTTATATTAATTTGCATATATAAAAATGGAATGTGTTATGAGGATTAGAATATAATTAATAATAAATGGAGTTAGAGCATTTAAAAGAGGCATATAAAATAAAATGGATTTTGTGTGTATATAAATAAGCATATTGCCAAGTGTAAAAGCTTTACTTTTTAAAACTCGAGCAAAAGAATCGGCAAGAAAAATATATATTTATTAGAGCTGAAAAGTGCTAATTTAGCAAAAAATGTATTTTGACAGTTTAAATCGAAGACATATTTATAAATGACAAAATATAAATGAATGTGTGCAAATTAATGTCTCTTTATTATTATAGTGTAATGCAGTAATAATATTGTGATCTCTGAAGATCAAGGTCCATAAACTAAAGGTACTTTTGTTATCTCTAATGCTTGGTTTTATAAACTCCCAAGCAACAAATTATTCAATTATTTATTTTACCAATCTGTAGACATTTAAAATAAAATAAAATGAAAATAATTATTTTATAGGAAAATAAATATAAATTAAATAAATATATAAAAATAGGTTTTGGTTTTTAAATTAAAATTAAATAATAATAAAAGTGATTTTAAAACCAGAGTTATTGAATAGACAAAAATAATGCTTAAAAGTGAAATATCAAATAGATAGATTTGAAGACGGTTAACATGTTTCTTGGAGCATTTTGATAAAATAGAATCCATATTTTTAACTATTTGTTTTGGATTAGTTTTGTTGTTTTCTTTCTCTTAGTAATAAACATGCAATATATTGCATTTATCTAGTAGTTATATACATATATAATATTTATTTTTCATTTCATTTGTAATTGTAATAAAAATTTGCATACATTTGATCATCTGTGTCTGGTTTCTTTCTTCTTTATAATCTAAATCTGAGTGCATTTTCAATGTAGTTCACTAAATGTGCATCTAATTTTAGATTATAAAAAAGAAACCACTTTAATACTAAGGTGAACTAACATATGCAAATTTGAATATATATATAAAGTATATTGTTTATACTGAACTTTAGAAGGGACTTGAACTCAGACTATCAAGCTATCTACAACTATCCACTCTATATTATATAACCAGTTCACATGACTACATACATGTGAAAGAGATAAATTATCTCCAAGATACATATTTTGTGTGGAACCAGCAATTCATCAGTTGGTCCAGATCATCATATTCTGTATTCTGAGCATATCTCTTCTGTGTATTTAAATGAACATGCCAAGGTCCTATATGTGAGGGATCAGAGTGAGTTAAAGTTAGCATGGGTATGATAATAAGATTGGCATCAACAAGGGCTGTGAGCATTTCATCATCAGATTTTTAATAATATGGATGGCTGAAGAGTTGGAGGGTGGAGAAGATTAAAGCCTTTCCATTAAAGTTTGAAGATTTGCTATCTTAATATAAACTGAGCTCTGATTATATATTTATGTGGGAGATAATGGATTGGACTAACTAATGAGTGCTGGTTCAGCATGAAATATGTATGTTGGAGATCATTTATCTTTATCACATGTAACTATGTAGGTTATGTGGTATTGGTTGTATAAGATATAGTGGATAGCTGTAGAGAGCTTGAAAGTTTGAGTTCAAATCCTTTCTAATTATATATATATTCTGTAGTGTTTGAATTCAAGTATGATTTATATATGGAATCTAGATTTAAACACAGAATTTCAAGCTCACTTCATTTATCCACTCTATCTTATACAACTAATTCACATGACCACATACATATAAAAGAGATAAATGACCTCCAATATACTTATTTTGTGCTGAACCAGAACCTGTCTGTTGGGACAGAACATCATCTTTCACACACATATATAATCAGTGCTTGGTTTACATTAAGATAGAAAAGTCTTCAAACTTTAATAGACAGGCTTTAATCTACTTCACCCTCCAACTCTTCTACCATTTATACCATTGAAAATCTGATGATGGAATGCCCAAATTTCTTGTTGATTCCAATATTTATTATCATGTCTATGTTGACTTTAATCACCCTAACCCCTCATGTATAGGATCTTGCCCATTTAAATATATAGAAGAAGGGTGGACTAAGTCAACCTGTAATATATGAATACAAGAATAATTTATATACTTGGAATTTAGATGTAATTGTAAGGGATTTGAACACAGACTTTCAATGGCATGGATAACTGAAAGTTGGTGAATGAAATAGAGTGAAGCTTGTCCATTCAAGTTTGAAGATTTGCTATCTTAATATAATTCAAGCACTGATTATATATATATATTGTAGATGAGGATCTGGACTAACTGATGATTCCTGGTTCAGCATGAAATACATATATTGAAGATCATTATTTATTTGATATGTGTGTGGTCATGTGTATCAATTATATGAAATAGAGTGGATAGCTGAAAGTCTATGACAAATCCCATATATATATATATTCTGATATTCAAGATAATAGTTTAAGAGTTCAAATATCATAGAATTTGAACACAGTATACCATTTATAAAAAAAATATGTTTTTAGTGATCTCATATGTAAGTTAGTTATAAGAATCATTGATCTTATAGAAAAAGAAATCATCATGTGAGTTCACAATTACAATGATGACATCACTTTTATATTACATACAATTGTCTTCTAGTGAGGGCTGATATAAAAAAATAACCAATGCTTATAATACCAACGGCAAAAAATGCATTATAAAACAATAATGTATTTCTTTTAAGTTAGTGCATAAATAATCACATGATTTATCTATATTATAATAGAAGCTTTATTTCTCAGACTAAGAACAGAAAGATACTAATTTATTAGAAAATGTTGGAAATTGTCTATTAGTTGATTATCTCAAAACATTTTAGTTTTATTACATTTTTTTTTTTAAACATTAAAAATAGAATAAAACCAGAATAAATTATTTTCTTTGTCATGTCTACATTTTTTATTAAATCTTTTTCATTTTCCCTTGCTTAATTCATATATATATATATATATGTAATACATTGAAAGATTTAACATTATTTCTAAAAGATTATAAATTTTTATCCTAAAACGAAGTATCACTAGCTACTTTGATATTCATGTGTACACTAATGAAGAAATTTAATTGGTCATAAACTGGTCAAGAATTGTATCATGATGCTATAGACCAAAAAAGCCAAAACTGTTCAATTATAAATTTTTCATTTTTTCCCAACTAAACCAATAATTAAATTACTTTACTTGATTTAACTTACGTATTACTATGACTTCTGACTCGTTTTTCTGATTTAAAATTATATTTATTCACTTCCTTTATTCCACATAAGAATTTACTGTAATTATTAATTCAATTATCACTTAACTATTCATTTTTACGTGATTATATTGAAAGAGTGATGACATCAGTATATTAATTTTATGAAGAGAACATCATTGGTCACTAACATGCTCACATCAGAAAAGTTTAGTACAGCTTAAAGTTATTGTATTAACTTCATTTTCATCTGGTATGCTTTGTAGATTGTGCTTTAACCTATGATATATCTAAGATAAGACTTTCATCTAAATGATAATAAAACAAAATAAAAATACACAACGTTTGTTACAGTAAATAAAAAAAAAACATACTTGATCATATACAGTAACAATATGCATTAATAATTAATATTTTAGCAAAAATATTTTCAATCAATTAATTTTTGCTTAAAATGTTTTAAAACATTAATTCTCCTCAAAGCAAAAATACTGTCACCAAAAAAATCTTAATTATTTTTATTGAAAATACATTTCTAGCATTATGAAATTAATAATAGACTTTATATTATAAATAGTAATAAAAGTAAATTGTTACATTTTTCATTTACCATTGTCAAACTCTCTCCACTCACAACTTTGTCGCCATCCATTTCAGATAAATACACTAATGATTATTACCAATCATTTTCGAAACTAGAGATTATCTCTAGCACAGATATAAACTTTAAACCTCAGTTAAAGATTAATATATGTGATTTTTTAAACGATAATCTCTAGTTTCGAAAATAATTGGTAATAATCATTAGTGTATTTATCTGAAATGGATGGCGTCAAAGTTGTGAGTGGAGGGAGTTTGACAATGATCAATGAAAAATGTAACAATTTACTCTAGATAAATATTTTGCATATAATAGAGATACATATGAGAGATGGTGACCTGGGCCAACTGATGAGTGCTGGTTCAGCACGAAATGCATCTTGGGAGTCATTTCTCTTTTATTATATCTTTATTTATATGAATTTAAAAAGAATGGGGAAGTATGGAGGTCGTTATTATATCTAATAAAAGTAAGTAAAAAATATCACTCATTTAATTTTACTAAGTATCCTCATAATTTGTTATTGTTATATACAAGCTAATGGCAGTTTTTCTCACAAACGTAAAAAAAAAATATGAGCCAGAAAAATTGTACTTTACATCAATTTTTATTTAACTAATTACTGAATAATAATTTTGTATCTATAAAAATTTTAATCAATGTATTTGAAAGTGTTTTGTTGTATACTAAAACAATATTGGGGGAGGGGGCAGGTTTTAAAAACATTAACATTTTTAAAAGTACCGCAATCATTGTGTACGATATTTCTTTATGTAATTTTTATCTACACTGCATTTATGTAAAATAAATAAAATTGCAAACTGTTGCTTTAAAAAAAAGAAATAACGCTGAAAGATAATTCAAAGATTTATTGGTTACATAATTATAAAATTATAGCTTTGATAATAGAATATAAAGTATACCAAAAATACATTTTAAAATGTACATTGTGTTAACAATGTATTTTTACATACATAATTCTAATTTAACAAATCATTATTCAGAGAATATCCTTTTCAGTGTAGTAGAGAATATCCTTTTCAGTGTAGCTAAGATTCAAAACTGTTGATCATAAATTACAAAATTATCATTTTTTAAAAAGAAAAATTTACAGCAACTGAAATACGTTTAGTAAAGTTGTCCATCATCTAATATAAGTATTGAATGTCTTTAGAAAAATGTAACTTTATTTAAATATTCTAAATACATTCAACTGTGTTTGTATTTTAGCCAGCTTTTTAAATTTTATCTCTTTTGATTTTTTGATAATTTATATTCTTTTGCCATATAAAATTATTATAGTTGCTTATTTTTTATATGAGATTCTTGATTTATGAAGCATTTTGGTAGACCAATTGAATTTACAGCCCAGGTAAACCTGTACTTTTTTTTGCTTTGTATACCTTTTACAAATAATATTTGAATATTTTATTAAATTAAAACTGAAATACTATATCTGTATATAAATGTAAGTCAGTTAGTCTTAAGACTACAAATACAGTATCCATTACTGATACCTATGTATCTTTCTAAAGTGGTGAGTTATAGATTTTTATAACCGAGGGAAAAATTGCATTTATTCTAACTTTTTTCATTATAATTAATTTGTCTTTTTGCAGCATTTTAATGCCAATACTGTAATGAATAAATCTAAATTAAAATTTTATCGATATGATTTTTTTTCTTATTAAATCTAAGTTTTGTTTTGTTTTGAATAACATACATAAACAAACAGATTGAGATTCTTGGAATTGTTTAGGTGAGGACTGCCTTCATGTGTATATATATATATATAATGGAAACATAATGAATAAAATTAGTCGTAGAATTAAACTTGGTTTGAGTGTTTTTGGTAGAAATAACTTAATATCAAAAGAAAATATACTTATATGTTTGAAAAGGAAGGCTTTTAATAAATGTGTTTTACCAGTTCTTACTTATGGATCTGAGACTTGATCACTTAACAAAAGAGCATTATAGAGACTTCAGATCACTTAATGAAGTATGGAGAGATGCTCATTAAGAATAACAAGGAGATCAAAAACAAAATATATGGGTGAGAGAACAAACATGTATTATTGACACCATTGAAAGAATTAAGAGACTGAAGTGGAATTGGTCTGGACATATTGCTACAAGATAGTTAAAACCTTAAATGGGATTCCAAAAAATTGTAAAAGACGTAGAAGAAAACCATCTGTGAGTTGGATGGATGAAATAAGGAAGTTTTCCAGAATGCTGTGGAGAAAAGAGGCCAGAGATTGGAGAAGATGAATTGAACTTGGAAAAACCTTTATCCTGCAGTGGATCCATAATGGTTGAAAATGATGATGATGATACCTTAGTTATAAATCAGTTATTTTTAAATTTAAATGTACTTCTGTTTATAAGATACTTAAATGGGTTTTTTTCTAATAAGTACTAAGCATAGAGATGTTAATAATTAATTAAATAGCACATACATAAGTAATACATTAATCTTATTTATTTATGCCATCTATAAAATATTATAAAAATTTACGATCGTAAATAAGGCAACATTTGATGAAAAATCAATTAACCCCTTGTAAAATATGTTTCTTTGAGTTTAACATCATTAATTACTCAGGATGCCAGTTGAGACCCACCAAACATGACAAGTTTCTATTTAGATAAACCTGAAATGCTCACTATAAGCTCAACTAGTCTCCTAAGCATCAAATGATGTCAGGTTTGAGACAGAAACATGTAATATGCAAACTGGTAATTAATTTTTTTATCAAATGTTGACATGTATTGGACTAAATTTTTACAATTTCTACAGAAGGCATAAACAAATAATGTTAATATATATAAATAATTGCATCAAAAAATGTTAGAAATCTTTTACAGACTTGATTTAAAATTATTAAATGCTATCTAATGTGTTCTGCAGATTTTAATACTTGTAATCATATTAGAATAACAACAGAGATTCTGTTTTGTTTATCTTTTTATATTATATACAAAAACATATAATTGAACTAAATATTATTTAAATCACCTTCACAATATTAGTTATATAATGTAAAAAGCAGAGATAATTTTTATCTAATTTACAATCTTTGCACATATTGTCAAACAATATAAAAATGGAGATTAAATATGGAATTAATAATTACTCTTCAAACAATATGTAATTGGATGAGAAAAATTTAGCACTCACATATATGATTAAATTTAATAAATACACATTTTTTTTTTGGATAATAAATATATTCTCCTCAACACAGATAAGAGATTGGTCTGTTTTTGAATAATATTTAATCATTTTATTTCATGCATAATCTGACATATTATATGATTATATATAATATAATGTAATGAGATATGTTATAATTAACAATTATATAAAAAGTGAATGCTGCAGTAACGTTTTTTAATAATAAAATCAAGATTCTATAATGAATTGCATGCATGATATTTTGGAACCTTCCTATTTTTATTGAAGCACTTTTTATTGTTTTTGTGATTTACAAAGTTCTTATAGCAAATTAGTTGAATTATGTGCTTATTTGTATCTTTAGCTATGAGTTATTAGTTTTTAATTTTGTATTTACTAGATAAGTGATTTTAACCATAAGTTAGCAAAATAATGAAAAACTGATTAATTTAGACATTAAAAAAAAATTGTTTACTTTTTATGTAAATAACATGTTTTATTATATCTTTTCCTATTTAAGAGGTTATAGTTGATGGTAATTTTACTCTAAACAGATTATCTTAATATATATATATATTGATATATATTAAAATAAACAAGATTCTAGAAACAATTATGGATTTTTATAGAATAAATTATCTGAAATACAAGGAATAAATCCTTTATGTTGCTTTTTCAAATGAAAAATAAATCATAGATATAATAAAATATCTTTACTAACAACAAAATGATATATAACAATATCTGTAATATAGTCATATAATCATAACACATAAAAATAACATATAAAAGCTCTTTTCGGCAAATTTTAAAATTTTGCCTTTTTCAATATGGTTTAATTACAAAAATAACCTATATTGCATACATAGTGACATCTACCGGCTTATATAAAATCAACACAAGCCTATAATTACACTTAAATATCTTTATAACAACACATATTATATGACCCTTCATTCATTTTTCATTATCCAATTATTAGTTAAATTAATTGATGTTTTATAAATGTTCACTTCTGTTATAATTTATAATATATTAAATGGTAGTACTGATAAATTTAAATGTTTAAGAAAAGTTATAAAATCATTATTACAGAAAATAAATGCGTGGGATAAATTTACAGTTTTTTTTATACAACTATAGAATTAAATGGAGTCAAAGAATATATATTAAATGTAATAAAAAATGGAAATGGATGTGGAAGAAATATTGGTATAAAGGTTTATCTATGGATATAAATGATAAAATGTGTTATGAATATATTAATTATAACAAGGAGATTATGGATAATTTCATAAATTTAACAAGATATAAATTTTCTATAGAACAAAATATTTTATTAAGTAAAAGTCCGTCTTTCATACCATTTGTGGATAATCATATTAAAAAGAAAATAACTTCAGTTATAGAGCTGGCGAATATTTCTATGGAAGATAAGAAATTAATTATTTATTGAACAAACAATTATATGATATAAAAACTTCTAAACAAGAATATAAATATAGAAGGATTACTAAAGAAATTACATATATGTAAAAATGAAAAAATAACAATATGTAAAGAGGATAAAGGTAGTAGATTTGTGGTTTTATATTCTAAGGATTATATAGATAGGATAGAGTGTGAAATAAAAAAAGAAGGATATGAAAGATTATCAAAAGATCCTATTAACATGATAAAAAATAAATATATAAAATTATTACAAAAAATGGAAGGGAAAAAATTATTAATACAAATAAATATAAATTTTATATCCTTCTTCTTATGAAAACCCATATTTATTTACTAAGGTAAAAACTCATAAAGAAAATAATCCATTGAGATTATTATTTAATTTTACTGATTTTATTCTACAAAGATTTTGTAAGTATTTAAATAAGTGGATAGTAAACATTATTGGTTATGGGGAGTTTTGCATTAAAAATACAGAGGCTATTATAAATAAGTTAAATATGATAAAATTGAATAGAAACCAAAGTATATTTGTAATGGATATTGAAAAGATGTATCCTAGCATTCCAAGAACAAAAAGTATAGAAATATTAATACAGAAATTATATATGCATATTAATGATATAGAGGTAATTAATATTATAGAAGAAGGTTTAATTTTAATACATAATAGTTTGTATTTTAAATATAATAGTGAATATTGGAGTATACATAAGGAATGGGTAATGGGGTGTGCAATTAGTGGATTAATGTCATCAATATTCATCAATGAAATGGAAATGAAAATTGTTAATAGTAGAATAGAAAATCAAGATATAATATATTACTTTAGATATGTTGATGATATATTAATAATTGGTAATAAAAGAGCTATAAAGAAAACTTATAATGAACTTAATAATAATATGGATAATATAAAATTTACAATTATAGAAATTGATGTTAAAATAAAATATTTAGATATAGAGATAGAGATAGATGATAATAATATAATTACATTAAAACACTTCATTAAAGAAGATAAATTAAGGAAAATAATTTCTATGGATTCACAACAGGCATGGATACAAAAAATGGCAGTTATTAAAAATTTTAAAAACAAAAATGATAAATATAACACAGATAGGAAGATAGCTACTTTGCAAAAAGAGAAATTTATAAAGTTATATACTAGTTATGGATATAACCCTAGAAGCATTAGAAATATATTCTTTAATTATAAACAAAATAATTTGGGTAATAATAGTGAACCAGAAAATATAAAATGGGTAAAACTTTCATATGTTCCTAAAATTTATAATACATTATTAAAAAATAAAAATTATATAGATCAAAATATTAAAATAGGATGGTCAAACAGTAAAACTCTTGATATATTAGTAGGGAATTATAAAATAAAAGATGATATAAAATATAAAAAGGGTATAGTATATAAAATTACTTGTGGGGTTTGCAGTATGGTTTATTATGGACATACAGCAAAACAATTAGAAGAAAGGGCTAAAGAACATAATAATGCTATTAATAGAAGAGATGACAGATCTGCATTATATGTTCACTACTTAAAATATGGACATAGAATAGATTGTGTTAAGAATATAAGTCCATTAAATTATATTAAAGAAATTAATAGAAGGAAGATATATGAAACCAATTACATTAATTATAACAGAAATAATTGTATGAACATTTATAAAACATCAATTAATTTAACTAATAATTGGATAATGAAAAATGAATGGAGGGTTGTATAATATGTGTTGTTATAAAGATATTTAAGTGTAATTATAGGCTTGTTTTAATTTTATATAGAGCTGGTAGATGTCACTATGTATGCAGTATAGGTTATTTTTGTAATTAAGCCATATTGAAAAGGGCAAAAATTTAAAATTTGCCGAAAAAAGCTTTTATATGTTATTTTTATGTGTTATGACTATATTACAGCTATTGTTATATATCATTTTGTTGTTAGTAAAGATATTTTATTATATCTATGATTTATTTTTAGAATAAATTATATATATAATAAAGAAAAGAAATGAAGAGATTATAGCCATGTAAACAGAGATCACTTTTAATCTTTGATGTGGCACAAAAAAATTTTAATTACTACTTCAATAAAAAAATTCCAACATAAGAGTTATTGTTGGTTAATGAAAAAAATTTATTTAACCTCAGGTATTGTTAATTAGTACTAATTGTTAGTTTCTTAGCAATATCAAAGGTTAAAAGTTATCTCTGATTACATAAATATAATCTCATTTCTATTCTTTATTATAATAACAATCCATGGAAATATTTAAATCGAAAATATATTACCTTGAAAATTTTATCAGAGACATCAAATGTTTTTCATAATATATAGATATGAAACAAATTTTTGAAGATAAAACAAGATAGCTGCAATGATAAGCCATTGCCTTTAGAAACTGATGATATATATATATAAGAATACAGAGACAGCTTCTATAAAATTCCTCTACAGAAACACAATAGTTAATGCTAACTAAGATAATAAAAAAAAAAAGCTAATTAAAGTTTACCAATTTTCTTTGTTTTATTCAGCAGCAGAAAAATCTGTACATGGACATGCATACATTTATTTCTATATTTTATTATTACTATATTAAATTTTATTTAGAAACTTCTAAAATATATAAACATACAATTATCTATGGTTATAAATGAAATTATAATTGTGTCTGCCTTGCTTGATGTATGTGTTATGTGTTACATTATTAATTTACACACAATGTGTGTGTATATATATATATATATATATATGTGTAAATATATATATATATGTGTAAATATATTCACAGTATGAAATCAAACAGATGCCTGATATATGAAATCAGGCTAACTGGCGAGGATTTAATTAAATATCTAGTATTTCTGATAATGATATGCCTAGTCAAAATAAATACATAATGTGAGAGAAACGGTCTCTTAAGTTAGATAGTTGGCAAAGTTCTTATTACTTTTTATTTAAATTTACATACCTGTAATAAGTCTCACATTTTACTTTTCTTTTAAAAAAATATATTAAATTTAAAAAAGAATTATAATAAATTATAAAAGAAATATTCATATGATTTTAACAAAATTATGAAAGCTAGCTTTATATAAAATTGATGTAAAGTGGATAGATGTATTTAAGTTGCAGTACTGAAATAAACTGTAGAATTTCTTGGATATGCCACTGAATTAACTATAGCAGAAACTATCTTGAATAATCCCTGTAAGCAAATCTAAACTAAAAATAAGATTTTCGACATTTTGTAAGAAATGATGGTTTCTTAGAGAAAGGTTAAGGAGAAAGAACAGCAACAAGACCCATTTATGAGATAAATGGATGTAATATTGGAAGCTGCAAAAAGATATTTGTATTGACCCTTATTATATTATAAAAAATAAAAGTGTGCGAAGATGAAGCAATAATGTAGCTTTACTAAAAAAAGTTTTTTGGGGTGATTTATTATAATTAGGAAATTAATCATTGCTTGATAACATTGTTTTGACTTCATATAAAAGATTCTTTCATAAATAGATGTCTCTTGATAAAAAATGTAAAAAGTTTGGTAATCTTTTTCAAGTATTAGATTCTTATTTGTAATCTATGAAGAGGAGTATACTCAAACTTTTTATTTAAACAACAGAAAACTGATCAAATGATTTATTTTTGGGAAATTCATTAAGTTCAAGCATAAAAAACAGAGCTGAACAACAATCTATGAATCTGAACAACGTAATCTCTTACTCCACCATTGCCCTAAAGTATGCAATAATAAATTGAAAACCAATACTACTCCATTTTATATAGGAATAACCTTAGATTATAGGCTAAATTTTCTCATTTATCTAAAGTAAAATAAAAATAATTTCTAGGAACATCTTCATTGGAATGCTAGCTGGTACTACTTGGGATTATGATGCAAACATTTGCCTGTTCAGTTTCCTTAGCACTAACTTCTTTTATTGGTGGATTTGGTGAAAAAGTTTCCATATTAAATTTATGGATACTCAAATAAATGTTATCATGAAAAGTATTATTTTCACATTAAAGTTTCATAGATCAAATTTATCATTACTTAAGATATGGTTTCATTATATATAAACTTATTTTAAATCAAGATCCTTTTGGATGTCCAACCAAGAATCTATAATTAAAGAATTTTAACATAAAAATAAATTTCTTATAAAATTTTAAACAAATTACTGGAATCTCACAAACAGATTCAGAACCCATGATCATTGTGTTCATTGCAAAAGCAATGACTTATGTAGATGCAGTCAAACCCAAACCTTGAACTGTATTGTTAACTACTGTCAAACATATAAGTAGAGTGATACAGTTGAAGGACTTAATAGAGTCACAAGTGAATTCATTTCTACTGAGAATTTCTAGACTTTAATATAATATTTTGTAATAGTTAAACTGTCTAAAATAAATTCCAAATATTAGATTTTCTTTTTTCTCCTTCTGTTCTTTCTTTGATCATTTAAATGAGTGTAGGGCCTAATTGGTACGAGCTTCTTATGCCTTATCTTTTTATAATAATAGTGACATAGGATTGTGTGTTTTTGCAATTATATTTCCATTTTTTAACTACATACACACAAGTACAGTATTTCTGACTCTAATTCTCCTTTTTTATTAAAGCTCTTAAGAATTTTTATTCAGAAAGCAATGATGGGGACTAGTCATATAGGCTGGCAGTCACTAATTATGATCTTTCCTTGAGGTAGCACAATCACTAATAAGTCTATATGGTACTGGATTTGAGATTATACCTTCAGATGGCAAAGATTGTATGTTTAGGCAGGACTATCAGGGATTCCCCCTGTCTATCATGGAAATGATAGGGACTTACAAATTTGGTCTAAAAATGATCTGCCTCAAGCAGTTTAGTAAGGTTGTATTGCCTAGTGAATTACTTATTACAGTGATAGAAATATCAGTAGTAATAATACCATAAAGCAGTGGTATTATAAATTGAACTTTTTCCTAACCATAGTTATGTGGAATGTGTGAACTTTGCTTGATATAAACTCTTCAAATCAAGAATAAAGAGTTGCACTGGTGATTAAGAAGCAGACAAGATTTAAGATTGATATGGCTACTCTTAGTAAAATTTGTCTTCCAAAGAAAAAGAGATTAATAGTATAGGTGAATGACTTCAATTTTTTTTTTTGCAAGAACACTTCTGTTGTTGGAATTCCTGTGTATCAATGAAAGACTAATAGTGCTAAATTTTGATTTATACAATCTAATCAGTGGTTAGTTTATATGTTACAACACTAGATTCAGAGAACTCAGAGAAAGAAAGGTTTTATTTCATTATTGCTGCAATGTCTTTCAAATATTAAAATTTCCTTCTTGATGACTTTAATGCATGTGTTGTTATAAAAGAAGACTTTGATCAAAAGTTGTTAAAAATAATGACAAATTTTTTTAGAAATAATGATAGAGGTATTAGTGCTGTATTTTTAAATAGTATATTTTTATTGAATTTTTGCACAGTACATGGGATGGCTATCATCATCACTTTGTTTAAACAGAAAAATTATATTAAAGGAAAATGATTGTATCCACACTCAAAACAATGGAATAATAGTAGATAGTTAAGGGTTAGAGTTCAAGAAATGTCTATATTATGTGAGCACTTACAAACTCAGATTGTTGGGCAGTTCATAGATTAGAATGCTTCCAAGATTAAAATGATATTTAGATCTTATTAAATCACTAGAAAATTGATGTATATTCTTTAGAAATATTTACTATATGTACTAAATATGCCTAGCTACTAAACACTAACATTGCTAATTTAGACATCCAGAATTATCCTATTATTGAAGCATAGAATTCTCTTAAGGTGTTATGGATACAAAAAGTTTATTCTTGGGTTCATTAAAAAGAAGAATCATGACTGGTTTTCTGACAATGACCTTATTATTAGTAACATGATTAAATAAAAACATGTGACATTTGCTACTTGACAGAATAATAATTGTACAACTTCATGATAAATGTATATTGGAGATCTGAAAGCAGAAGTACAATGACTGAAAAAAGGCTTAAATTGATTAGTGAATTAAAACTCAAAGAATATAGAGACATTCATTAATTGTAGTTACTCTAGACATCGCAAAATATTAAATAAACAGATATATGGATGTTTGTGCTTTATATGTGAATTATTTGTAGTATACAGATTGGTTTGTATAATTATTGCAGAATTCATTTCTAGAGTAGTTTCTTTATTTGGAGTTGCAATAATTTTATTAAGTTTATGAGTAGCTACTACATGTACGCATGTATGTAAGAATATGCACTTTTGTGCTTCTGTTATTAAAACACAAAACATAAATATTTTCTACTTTTAATTTATTTTTTTACATGCATTTTGATCTTTTATATGTATATCACCTCAATTTTAAAGTTTTGATTGTTTTATTTTATTTATTTAATTGATAGATTGTATACATTTAATACATATAAAAATAAATCCTGAAAATAACCTATGTATAAAAAGGCTGAAATATATATAAAAAATAAATAAAATTAGAAAATCAGTCAATTTCAGTATGTAATTGCAAAGTTTGGGTAATTCCATCATGGCTAATGTTTATACTGAGGCAAAACTCTCCATACAGTAGTGCCATTCAGTGCAAGCCAGAGGAAACAATGGATGCAGGAAGGTTTGTGCATAAAATTCCTATCTAGTGCACATTCATCCAATATCCCCAGACTAGTTTCTAGCTTGTGGCTTTTATCAGCAAGGAGCCTTGGAACTGAGAGCACTGCACTTAGATCTTAGGTTCTAATGAAACCCTCCAGCAGCCATCTTTTATCTTATTAGCTAACTATAAACATTTGAGTAATGAAAACACAATAATGTTTTCCATTCAAGCTCATTAGCTTGTATAGTCATATAGATCTGAACTCAGTTCAACATCCATATTTTTTGATGACTTTGGCTCTTTAATAATCACAGTCACCAAAATCCTATTAGGCAGAATTGGTTAATTAAATCACTAAACAACACATTACGCTGCCCAAAAAGATTATAGTAACTGTGGGTATTGAAGAATAAAAAACACCAAAACGTATGGATGCTGAACTCAGTTCAGATCTATATGCTTTAATTGAAAAAATATTGTATTTTCATTTTGGACTCAAAGGTTTAGTTATTTAATAAGATAAAAGGTGGCTGCTGGCGGATTGCATTTGATCCTAAGATCTAGGTGTATTACTCTTATATCCAAACCTCCTCATTGATGAAAGCAAAAAAGTATGTTTCACTAGAATACAACTTATATCTATCTACTTTATCACCAGCATAACTCTTCAGCAGATTCAACAATATAATGATCTACAAACAAAATGTTGCCATATTCCCACAATGTTAACTACTTCCAAAAATAATATTTTCATGCTCAGAAAATTATATTTCCTTAGAATCTCATGTGTAAAAACCATTCACATCATAAAATTAAATTTGAAATGCTAAAATAAGTGAAAAATCTGTACTATGAGAGATAAACATATTTATTGCCTAAAAAATTAAATACATACTTTATTTCATTTAATTTTAAATTAATTAAACATGAAAACAGATTTAATATATTTTGTATTTAACAAACATTGATAAAGAATACTAAAGAGAGCAAATATTCAATAGTATTAACCTGAATTATAAAAGTTATATGCTGTAGATAACCCAGATAATGTTATCATGTTATTATTAGATAGAAAGCAAAGCTTTTAGATTAATCTGGATTACTCAGATAAATATTGATTTATAATATAATACTATCATTACTGTAGATGGAAAAGCTTTTAATTAATGATTGATAGCATGAAGGGCAAAATATTTAAATAAATTTTATATAATTTTATAAAAAATGTTTAATTAGCTTGACTCTGCTTGAGAATGTAAAGTATAATCATTCTTTATTATTTTCTGATAAGCTAGTGTTATGCCTTTTTCCAAGGCAGTTTTAAATATAAATAGAGCATAGTTTGTTCTTAAACTATACAATAATAATAGATAACAGATATCTTTTCTGAGATGAGTAACAGTACTTTATGAAGAGAGTATGGTTACAAAATGTTTTCTGATCAAAAATAGATGTAAACATGTACACATATATCATAATAAATTACTTTAATTCTTTAAATAAAAGAAATAAAATTTGATTAAATAAAATTCAAGCACATTCTAATTTTTGATTAGAGATGTTTAGGGCTTATTGCAACTTATAAATTTATCTTCAAACTGATCCCATGAACTTTAATAATGTTGGTGTAAAACTGATCTCATGAGCTTTAATAATATTGTCATAATTTACAATTTAGGAATTCAACACTATATACAACATCATATATCTTATTTTTACAGATCCTTAATTAAGGCTACTTAAACGCTCTTATTCACATACATTTATGGACATGTCATCTCACATTTTCCTAGAATTTTTCTTATTTCCTGATATCTGAAATATAGTTGGTGTTTATTGCTATTTCTTTTTACTTTTATGTGATTATTTTATATACATTTAATAAATTTATACATAATAACAACAACAACAATAATAATTAATTGTATGATTAAAACTTCCAAGAGTTCACGCTATACTTGAACATTCATCTGGTTAAGTTAAGTTAAAATTAATTGATTTCAAAACCTTTGCCTTGTGATTTAGAACAATTAGGATAATAGTCATAAGTGCTAAAAATTATTTTGAAAAATTCTCACAATCAGTAATGTTAAACAAAATCTTGAAATTGAATTTTTATGTTCAACTTTACATCTTTATAGTTGAAATTGCACAAGCTTTTAAATAAATAATTTTAAATAATAATAGATTATGATGTTGCTTGGAGATTCATGTACTGGAAGTGAGAAAGTTAAAACTATGATCCATAAACCTTGAGCTCTAGACTTCACTACTTTACCACTACATCATAACCAAATAGATTAATTTGCAAATGGTTTACTCCTTGTGAGTTCATAAAAAGTTTGAATATCAGACATTACATATTTGAAATCATGCTCCATTGAATTTTGAACTTCAGATTCTATTCTTCTCCCATTGAATCAAATTAAACAGGACAATTATCAAATAGTTTATTGGTCATGAATATACAAAAAATTGATGCATCCAATGTGTCAGAGCTGGACAAATCATTCATGAATCTTGACCTCCAGGAGATACCATTTTATGACTCTATTAGACTACAGAGGTCAGAAATTTATTTTTATTAGGTATATATTTTATGCTCTCTGCTTATAGATATACTGAAATAACTAGACATATGGTAATATGATCAAAAAATAACATTGAATATCATCATGAGTAGTTTAGTTTATCATTACTTTTTACTTTCAAGTACAATATGTTCCTGCAGTTTAGTCTTCAATAGGTATTTTACCTAATCTTATTTAAATAAAGGCTTATTTATGTTGAAATTGGTTATTTCTAAAATTATTTATTATATCTATGTATTTTCATATTTTTTAAAACTTTTGCATTTTTTATTTCATTTGATTATTTCAGCTACAATAAAAATTATTTACAAAACTTATACATTCTTTTTTTTTTTTGGATTGCTTTACCTTATTTTAAAAAACTCTGATAAAGATTATGGATTGGTTGAAACTTTTAGTAAAATCAAATCAAATCAAAGATTGTATAAAGGACTAGATTCAAGTACAATGTCTTTACTGGTTTCAAATAAAAATAAAAACTCTGTGCAATTTAGTGCATTAGTAGAGAGACAGATATAAGAATCAAGTTTTCAGAATCAAAGCTTAACCTGTCACTTTCTGGGCTCAAACATCAAATGAGCTACCAAGCAACTAATTATTTTATTATTTTTACAATAAAAGAATTTAGATGAATTGATTATACATATATAATAGAAAGAAAAGTATTTAACATGTGAAAATACTTATCCTTTTATAATTTACATGTCACATGGATTTGATTTTTTTGTTCCTCTTTTATTATTAATTCCGAGTTCCTTAAAAAAACATTATTCATTGCAGGAGGAAAAAAATGTACAGAAAGACAAAAAATAAAGTTTTGGTGGAAATAATCCATAATACTTTTTTTTAAAACGTAAAAAAAAAAAAAAAATACTGCACGCTAAGCTTCTTTATTAATTTTTAAATATGGAAAATTATTTTGTTAAATTTATAATGTTTAATGATTATTTGATCTAACAGTTTGCATATTAGCTTGTAGGTGATGAATATTAATAAGTATGGTTCACAGATGAGAATCTTGTAGTTTTTTAAATAGTATTAAAAGTTTAATAAATAGAACAATTTTCAAAATTAAAAAAAGAACGTTTTTAAAAACATATTTAGTAAAATGAAAAAACGCTAACCTTTTTTATAATTAAATTTTACTATAGCAATAAAGCTACCTGTAGGGGTTCAATTTTTTTCCCCACAAAAGACAGCGCCATATTATTGTTATTAGGTGCCCTCAAGTTAACATTGCATTTTGTAGGTTATATGAATAGTGTATAACCAAAATAATATGATTATCTCTGCAAGGATCTAAAACGTAGTATGTTTCTGTCATTCAGACTATTAGTCTAATGCAACATCATCAATAGTGATCTACATTGCAAATGAATTTGGCCATTCCAATTTTTAAAAAAATTGAAAGATACTACTACTACTACTACTACTACTACTACTACTACTACTACTACTACTACTACTACTACTACTACTACTACTACTACTATTATTAACATTACTACTACTACTACTAATAATAATAATTAATTATTGTGATGAGTTTTGTGATGACTAAACAAATCAGTCAGAGAAACACAAATATGCCCATCAATAGAACATGTTAGTTTATTATTCTACTTATTTGATATTTTATAATGCTGCCTGTTTAAAAGTAGCTCTCCATAGTATTTTATCCTCAGGCACATCTTCCCAATAAAAACAATCTAAAGTCTACTTTTTTTACAAACGTTTTTAAGGTAACATTTAAAATCTAAACAGGGTCTGCCTCTTCTATAAAAGAAATGTATAAATTTGCTACAAACTACTTTTATTAGGAATTTTGTTATCATTCATTCATTTCATATATTTAATTCATTGAAGGTGTGGTAATCTATAACATCACATCCAGCAAGATGGAGAGCATAGTGACTAGTCTTACAATTTTTAAGTCTCACTTTCATACAATGAATAAAGTAATAAGTATTATATAATAAAATTAGTTGCAGAATTGGTGGCTGCATAGATGCATTAGTCCTAATTTCTTACTGATAAAGATATAGGCCAGAAAGTAGTTTGGGAACAAGAATATAATAATAATTATCATCTAGTGATAATTTATTATTTGAACTTACAATAGAATGCCTGGAATAAAGTGAATAGAACTGCTCCTGAAAACAATTTTTTTTACAATGATCATTTGTTTTTCAGAATGTTCAAAGAAAGACAATCAATATTATGGCAATGGAGACTACTGTTGTCCTGTCTAGTTCTTTTTTAAACCAGCACTTTTTTTGAGAATTATAATTTTTCTAGTGAATTATATTAGATCGTAATATGTCTAAAATAAAAGAATTTATATTATATCAGATATACTTCAAATGAAAGTTTGGATTTGACTTACTTAAAAATTCATTTGTCATTTTTTTTGCTGTTCATATTGTTTAAAAGGTATTCACTAGAACTATCTTTCAAAAGCATCAATATTTTTTTTTCCATATATATTCTTTATTCTTCAGCTTTTATGCTCATAAGTCACAAGAAATATATTAGTTTGGATAATTCTCATCATTACAAAGTTAGAGACCTTCCTAAGTCTAAATGTCTTTTTGAGCATTTGACTACAATTGCAGTGAATCTTTTGCTGATGATGAAAAGTACTGTTAATAACTCATATGTTTTTCTGTCATTCTTAAAGAGACTTACTATTCCCACTATCAAAATCTTTATGTTTTGAGAATGAGCTTAAATGCCATCTTTTCATTTTATTTTTAATTTTACTAATGAGTTTAAGTTCTTTTTTAGTTTCATCCAGAAAAGACTGAAATTGAATAAGCAATATATAGGTTACTCTAACTTTATTACAATTAAAAACAATCTGTTTTACAGCAAATTGTTTTAATCACAACATTTAGTTTTACATAATGATGTTTCATAAGTATAGCAGAATTTTATACAACACCCATTTATTAAAGGGTTTTCAATAATTTAGCATGGTTGCAATTAAATCAAGAACCTTGTATTTAGTAAGGCACATAATGGCATTTTTTTGGCATTTTCAGATCTTTGTAATTTTATAGAATATATTAGCATGCTACTTTCTATTTATGGATCTTTCCTGAAGCCAAATTGATCATTTAAGAGTATATGTTTAAAGAAAGGGTTTAATCTATGCTAAATAATTTTCAAGAATGTTATATAAAAATATTAAATTATAGTTTCAACACTCTGTTCAAATTCATTCATTTGGTATAAGAATATAAAATTACTTTTTCTCACCAAAAGATTGTAAAGCAGTTTTCCTGATAACTGGGAATAATTTGAGTATTTATTCATCTTTCTGATGCAGTGGTAACTTTGATCAGATTCATTATTAACTTCTTTTTCATCTTCACTTGGTTTGTCATCAATTATCTTTGCTGAAAAGCAATATTAATGTTGTATTTAGAACATTGGAAGCTTTAGGATTATCTTTAACTTCATTCAAAGTGAGTAATTCCATAATCCCCTCTGGGTCTTTTTTTTTTTGCTATCAGAATAAACGTTTTTTTACCCGATGCCAAAAATATAATTTATTTTAAATCTATAAAATGACCTGATAATATTCATCTGTATTACTAGGCTCAAGATTAATAGGAGTTTCTTTTATTGTTGACGATTTATTTTATATAAAAAAAATCTATACTCTGATCACTTTTGATTGATCTTGGTATTTAGAAAATCTACTGAAAGAAAAAGCTTTTTTTCTGAGCTCACAAATTCTTTGAAAACATATTGTTTTCATTTTTAATGCATTTGGACATATTATTATAAAAATGTTCTTTATCTTTCTCAAATCCATTTTTATCTTTATACTCTTTTATTTTAAAATAATTATTATTGTCAAATCTTTTTTTTTTTTGCAATTATCATATTTTCTAGAATCCACTTTGAATATTTATGACCCTTTTAATTAATTTTCCTCAGAATGAAGCTTTAACTGTTTCTTTCACCATTAATCATATTATTAAACATCACATGATCACCATTCTTTATGCTTATACAAGCTCTTTACACAGAGGCTAAACTCTTCATATAGTAGTGCCATTCAGTGCAAGCCAGATAAATCAATAGATGCAAGAAGGTTTGTGCATAAAATTCCTACTCAGTGTCTACTCATCCAATATTCCCAGACTAGTTTCTAGCTTGTAGCTTTCATCAGTAAGTCTGGAGATATTGGATGAGTAGGCACTATATAGGAATTTTATGCACAAACCTTTTTGCATCCATTGATTACTCTGGCTTGCACTGAGTGGCACTACTGTATGGAAAGTTTAGCCTCTGTGTAATCATGTTATTCTAAAAAAGAAATAGTTATATTTTTAACCTAGATTTATTCAATGTTTGTACATGAGTAATTTATGATTTGCTCACAATTTACCATTATCATGTTTTTCTGTTAAGACAAAAGTTTTTTCTGGCTAGATTTCCATAAATTTGATATGATGACATCCATTAGTATAAAAAACATTTTGACAGCTTCAAAATATATTGAAAATAAAAAGACTATTATTTAATGATATATTTTTTATTTTCCAATTCTAATATTGATATTTCAGTCACCAGTATATATATTTACTCAACTTTTTAAATTTATGCTTGCATTACAAAGTGATTCAATCTATTTTTTTACTTATTTAAACTGTTGGGACTAAGATTTGTGTTGTAATAATCATAACGGGTATCCTCATAATTAAACTAATATTAATCAGTAATTAACAGAATTACTCTCAGTAATCCTTTTTTGAAATATCCTTTTTAATATTGAAAGCAATACTATTAACTGTTTTACTTCAAGATTTAAAAATAGAAGTACTATTCATGACTCAATATCTTCTAGTGTAGTGTACTGGACTTTCAAAAATTCACTTTTTTAATTGACTTCCAGCTTTTTGAATTTATTTTCCATGCATTTTAAGATTTAAAGACAATTTTTGTTTTGCTGCCTTGCAACTAGACATCAAATGACTTTAATCTAGAATGTATCATACAAGCCAACTAATTTGAAAGCTGTTTATTCTTTCACAGCTCTGTCTTGAGTGATTTCAAAGAAAAATTGATTTTTAAAATTATGTTTTTATCCTAATTTATAAATTTATTTACAAAATGTACTAATAGTTTATAGGTTCTTTCTGTGACAGTTTAAAATGATGTTATAGTTATTGAACTGATTGAGATCACTTTTCAATTATATAATCTTATGTTGCTTCTGCCAATATTAATAATAACAACAACAACAACAACAACAACAACAAGAATAATAATAATAATAATAATAATAATAATAATAATAATAATAATAATAATAATAATAATAATAATAATAATAATAATAATAATAATAATAATAATAATAATAATAATAATAATAATAATAATAATAATAATAATAATAATAATAATAATAATAATAATAATAATAATAATAATAATAATAATAATAATAATAATAATAATAATTGTCTTTTTAAAAAGTAGTCCAAACTGTACAGGAAATGCCTTTCCAATTGTTTCTTATAAAAAACTGTCAAAACAAAAGCAGTCTTCACCAGAAATGCCAATTGCTGGATAAAAAGGATTTAATGGTTTTCTGTTGTGTATATCATTTATCTAAAAATATTATGCATTTACTAACACAGTTCAATGAGTCATCTGGGGTATTACTGGAAAAAAAAATTCAGTTTTTAGAATCTCAAATTCAAAACTGTTTTATAGAAAATGCAGTTGGATGCTGTTTCATAAGACTTTTCATGTATATCAATAATAAACTATTAAATGACAAACAAAATAAATATAAACAAGAAAACAAAGATAATTAAAGTGAGAGAAAAAAATATACATTTTCATAAAAAATTTTAAAGAAGGAAGCTGGAACTCAAGTACAGATTTCAGTAAAAGATGAAGGATTTAATCAATGCAACAAAAACAAAAAAGGTTATTACACATATTTGTAGTATCTTAGATTAACTAAGTATACTATTCAGTGTTACATATTGATTTGGCTTTTATTGTCCATATATCAGTATTATTTGAGTAAATCCAGATTTTGGATTTTTTATCGTCTTAAAAATTATTGCATCTCATGTTATAGCAAATGTCGAATAATTACTTAGATTGTCTGTCAGCTAGTTATCAAAAAAAATCTTTAAATATAAATACAAATTTAATTTCCAGTTCATAGAATTGTTGGATAATTTAATAAATTATGTATATAAGATGATGAAATTGGTTTATTTACTTTTAGAATAACTAATAAGTAAAAGCTTTCACAGTAATTTATTCTTTAAAAGCCATCATGTGTTTATTGCTATGAAGGAAAGAAACAAACAGAAAAGTATTGAACAAAATCTAGAGCATTGAATTGACACAGCTGGCTTGCTTCACTCAATGTAAATAAATATGTACTTGGGTATAGACATGTTTTTTTCTGTTTATTTTTTATTGCTTTTTATGTTTTGCTTATCTTCTCTATTGAGCTTCCCAAAATTCTGTGATTTTATTTTGATCATTTTCTTTTTTATTTCACAATATAAGAAATTTTATCAAAAATATACATCAGGCAGAAAAAAATAGACATTAAATGTATGTAATGATAGTCACTAATATTTTTTACCAGAATAGAAACAATAAGCAACAAAATGTTAATAGATTTGATGATTTTTATTGTCAAAAACACAATCCCTTGATATTGCCATATTGTATCTTGAAGATATGCTTTACACTTCAATGAAGTCTCAAAATTTTCTAAGTCTTTTGAATATTTTAACTGAACAGCACTTTATATTTATTTTAACATTTAATCTTAATTCAAATGTTACTCATTATCTTCTCCTTTTTTAAAATTTAATACTCTTTACAATCTCAAAAACTGTTCCCTTAAATTTTTAACGTATTTATTTTTTAAACCACTAAACATCATATGATCACCATCTCATACTAGCACAAAATTGTTACTAAACGAGGCAAAACTCTCTCCATACAGTAGTGCCACCCTGTGCCAAACAGAGTAATCAATGGATGCCAGAAGGCTTAGTGCATAAAATCCCTATCTAGTGCCTACTCATCAATATCTCCAGACTATTTTCGGGCTTGTGGCCTTCGTCAGTGAGGAGCCTTGGATCTGAGAGCATTGCACCTGTAGTTTGCAGTGCTCTATCGTAAAATGTATTTTAAATTACAAGCCTCTTGCACTGCTATCTAATGTTCATTTATTGTAGTCAATACTTATATTTGAACTCCAACAGTAGAGTTGAGATATCACCATGTTTTTATAATTGACATCCATTATTCTATAAATTTTTATTTTTATTAATTACCCACATATTGAAACTGCATGTGTTTATCACATTGTTAGCTCTAGTTCTAAGATGAACACTGAATTTAATCAAGATATTGATAATTATCATCCAGAGATAAATAGTTACATTTTTATTTACAATTTAGATTACAAGTACTACTTTTTGTATGAACTCATTTGATTATTTCATCATTATATAAGTACATTAATTATACTTATTAGATTAGAGATTGCTATAACTTGATTAAAAATCAATATTCTCCTTCCCATCAATACATCTTGTTTTATAGTTTTGCAAAATGTAAGTCAGTAGTAAAGGGACAGTGTTTGACCATCACATGACCTTCTGAAAAATAAACCATTTAAATTATTTATTCATCTAGTCTTAAATAAATAATCAATCAAACAAGATTGAAATAAACAACTATTAATAAGTATAATTAAATATTGATTATTACTATAATATCTTAAGAAGGTCTCAATGGAGATAAAAGCCGGTTTGATAAATATTTAATTATATTTATTAATAGTTGTTTATTTCAATCTTGTTTGATTGATTATTTATTTATGTGTTTGTGACAACATTATGGACAAATAAATTATATTGGATATTTGACCATCATAGTGATTTTCTAGTCTTATTAATTACATATTTTTTTATATATTTTATACATGCCAACTTTCTTTTATATATATATATTTGAAAAATACTACTTCATATATCATATGGGGGGGGGGGGTATCTAATGAACTTGGTTAAAGTTAAATTACTTAAGGTATCAAAAAGATGGTACGATATCATTTTGTTCTAATGTTAATTATATACGCATATGCGATATAACATTTACAATCTAGTGTCTTGATTATTTAAGTTTTTTAAATAACTGATGTGAATTTAAAATGTTTCTTCTGGTTATGAATACAAAGTATCAATGTTATTTACCCAAGACTGTTAGATATATATTAGATGTATTACTATTGGGATATCTGTACCAGAAAAAATATCAATTGTTTAATTTTTTGTTTTTGAAAGGAGTGAAACTGTTTTAAATAGCATAGTGAGCAAAATTAATAAAAATAAATGTAACCGCATATGATGCAAATGAAAACAGTTTTATTGATTATTTAAAATTTTAATTTACAAAGCATATAAAAAACGAAATTGCTTCAAGTGATAGATGATAAAATATTTTAATTTTAAAAGGTTCTGGAAGACAGTTCAAATACAAGATTGGAGTTTTTATTCTTGCTGTGATTATAAATACAATAAAACTGATAACATGATTATATAATAACAGACTGGCGGTTTCTAAAACTCAAGATGCATAGAATGCATCTTGAGTGTATTTCTGGTGCTCGACCTTCTTGTCATCTCACGAAGAAATAGATCATTTGTTTGTTTTTTTATATTTTAATATTGCACTTCTAAAAGTCATATATATGTATGCGTGTGTGTGCGCAATAATAGTTTTATAAGTTAACAAAATATGTAACAAATCATATAATAATAATAAAATAATTTAATATAAAATAATAAACAATAATATCCTTTCAGCTTTAAATCCATAAACTGGACATTCCATTAATCAATCATTTTTATGCTTTATGACAAAAAAATAATAATGAAATTTTGATCATGGTCTAGTAGTCAACATATTCATCCATTGTGGATGTAATCTAGAGTTTGAACCTGGATGGGTAAAACTTTTATAATTCTTTCGTATTCCAAAAAGTCTTAGAGAAAGCAGTTTGAGCATAGCTAATTCAGATGGCATTTTTTATTAGTTGGTAAATAGCTTATCTAAAATTGTTTTACCTATTCTTTATAAATAAATATATATATAACATTCAAAATTAAAACTCATAACAAAGTATAATAAATATTTAAAGTACTCTTTAACCAAGTATAAGTCAAAATTTACTGAGAATAAATCGGCCGTTTATTCTTGTACTCCATTTATATATATACAGGAGGTTGGCTAAAACACTTTGGTTACAAAGAATACATATTTAAATTAATCTACAGAATTGTATCTAAATATGTTTTAATTGATGTACTTACAATAGTTAGCAAGCTTGAGAGTTATCTCAATGTAAGCATTGCCAATAGTGATTATAACAAATATCCTCTACAGTACAAGAATAAACGGCTGCTTTATTCTTGGTAAATTTTGACTTATGCTTGATTAAACAGTCTTTTAAATTTTTAGTTTCAAAAGACTTTATTGAACTATAAGTTTACAAAACAGTATTTAATACCACATACATAGAATAGAGCAAGAAAAGACTATGAAGTTTTAAACAAAGAAAGATATATGGTTTACATTATATACTTTGTGTCTTCATCACATATTAGAGATGAGAAAAATTACAAATTATGTGTAGCAAAAAAAAAATACAAGCTTGAAAGCAGCTTAACATTTTGTAACTGCTGCATAGGTTTTACATCTTTCTATGTTCATCATTGCATTAATGTCTTTTTTGCTTTTAATTATCTAGCTATCATTTTATAATAGTCAGTCATGTCATAAATTCAAGTGAGATCACATTAGTGACCACATGTCCAAATAAATATTGGTGATTTTTTTTTATCCCTTATGCATATAATATCCATTTTGTTCCTAAATATATTAATGTGTCTTCTTGTGTTTGAACCATACATAAATGTACATCTGGTACACCATAATGAGAATAGTATAAACATGCTGGCCTGAATGTATGCATAAATACCTTTTTAAAATGAATTGAAAAGTATATATATGTTGTAATCTTTATTTTTAAATATTTTGGGGATATCACACCAAATATTATTAAACATGGGTCATGTGAATGGAGAATGTGATTGTGTTTCCAGTTCTTCATGACAACTTTTGTATATGTCTTCAATGTTAGTGCAATTCCTTTTATATCTGTAGAAATAAAGGGTGGGAAGTGCTTCAAGATTTAGTTTTAGGAGAAAATCATAGTATTTTGGTTCTAATGACCAGTATTTGAATTTTTTAGTCAACTGCTTATTGATTATGTTTAAAAGGGATTTGTTATTATCATTGGATGGAGAAGCACATATTGAAATACATCCCAGTATTTCACTTTATTCTTGGAAGAGCAATATATTAAATTGGGAATACATAATAAAGGAGAAATTAACTTATTCCAGTAATTGCATGTTTGTTGGTGTAATTTTTAAAAAACTATTTCTAAATATGGAAATATCCTTGCATATCATGATATAAGATTAAGGTTTTTTTGAATTTGGAAATTTTTTATAGAATATAAACCCAATCCATTTTGAGATAGAGGGTGCAGAACCTTATATAGGAATATTGCCATTATTTTCTTTACCCACAACAATTTTCTACATATTTAGTAAATCTTATATGTAGAAGGTTTTGTGTATATTATTATAGGTGTATAATATGTAACCCATGTCATTATTAGGTGATTGAAAAGGGCCACTTGGCATAGGGTGATAAATATGATTTGGAAAGAGAATTAATTATATTTTCAACTTTATTCATTAGTTTTCCTTGTATCTGCAATTGCATCTCAGAGTTACTCAAATGAAAAGGAAATCCCACAAATGAGCAAGGCTTTCTTTTGAAGTATTGCTCATGTTAGCATCCTGAGTGTTTAGAGCATGCCTTGGATTTTTCTAAATTGAACTACAGTTTATATTTTGTCTAATTATTTAGAATTTTTATTAGTTTTGACATCTGTTTTTTAGTTGGCAGAAAGATTGTTATGTCATCCATGTATGCAATGCATGAAACATTTGCCTTCATTCCAGGTATATATATTCCAGTCATCTCATTTTCAATTGCTTTAAGGAGAGGATCAATATAAAATGTGAATAAAAGAGCACTTAATGGTGAACCTTGTGAAATTGAGTTAAATGGAATGAATTATGGTAAGAACTTCCCACTAAGAGTTATCTGAATTTCTCAACTTAGAAGAAGATTCATAGTCAAGTAGATTAACGCCCTGGATATTGATGTATCTGCTAATGCATTAATTAAAATATCAATTGCTATCATATTAAATGCTGATTTAGAACCAGATGTTTTGTTGTTTCTGACTGTATTGATTACCATCTTATTTATAAATGATACTTGCCCAGTTGATGAGCCTTTCTTTGCAAACTGGATTTTTGACACAGTGCAAAATATAAGATTCAATTACATCTTTAATTACTGATTCCAGGATCTTGATCCCAAGTGGACTTATTGATATGGGTCTGAGGTTTTGGAATATGGTTATATTTTCCTTCTTAACAAATGGAACCAGTGAGATGGGATAAAGCCCATGTATGTGATAGATTCTCTTTGTTAGAAAACTAGCTAAATTTATCAGGTATTTTGCTGTGAATTGACTTAAATGTCTGTATACAAAACAAGGTATTCCATGATCACTGGATGACATGAGTTTGGCACTGAATCAAGTTTTTTGTCAATCTTTCTTGGTACAAAAGTTATATTGTCTTCTGGTAGTCCCAGAAAGTTTTATGATGGATTAAATATTTCCTCTTTTTGCAAGTTGTTTTTGTAATATGAATAAAATGGCTCTAGCATGTTGTCACATGCAATGATTTTCCCTTCTATTTTGATTGCTGTTTGAACATGGTTTAGTGGATCTTTCCCCAGTGGCAGAATAAATGTATTGTCTAAACCACCTGTGGATTTGATTCAGGTACTTTTTTTTTCTTTATCATCTGGTATTCTTTGAATGAGTCACAAGCTGACCAATATGCTTTCCTCAGGGCTATTACATTTGTACAGCCCTCTGCCATGGTAGCACTAAGTGTAATTCTCTTGTGCAATTCATCTGCAAGTGCTAAAACCTTTGAGAGGGGGTGATTGGTTTCTTGTCATTGTATCAACTGTATATGAGATTATGTCACATATGCAATCCATGTGTGAACAGGGTCCATTTCCAAGTCATGAATTTTGAATAATAATATGTATATTTCTGAGAATAGACATTCTTTAGACTTCCCTAGGAACAGTATTCTAATAGTTCTACCTGTTATGATCATAAGTTTATATCAGAAATCATTTTAAAGACAGATTATCACAGCAGAATGATCTGAAAAAGATTAGTTTTTGAGTGATATGCTTATTATGTGATGCAATGCTGGTGAATAAAAAAACAATACCAATTAAAGAAGATTATCTGCCATTGTTGAAGAAGATAGAATTATGTGGAAAAAATCATTCTCCAGACAAGAGGAAATGCTAGCAGCTATAACTATTTCTTTTTTCCATATTTATTGTATGACATGTTGAAGTCTCCTATTAGAATTATAGGAGGTATTGATAATGCAAATTTTGAATTTAATGTATGTGTCAGTCTATTAATTATTTTTCTTGTACAATGTTGTGGGTTTAATCTCGAATGTTATTTATACATTAAACACTGGAGGTATTCTACTATATATTGTAACTAAAATAAAGGTAGTCAAAAGATCCAAGTGTTAAAATATCAAAAATCCAAATATTCATTGTAACATAAATAAAGATGATCAAACGAAAAGATTCAAATATAAATATTTAGCTTAATAAACGAAAAAGAATTGTAATAAAAATTTTATATCAAAGAGAAAAGAATTAAACATTGTAACTTGCTGAGCATAAGCTATTAAACAAAAGATCAGACTGAGTTATCAATCATATTAAGGGTCATTGGATTAAATGAAACATACTCCTGGATAGTAGTTATATAGCCATAAGGTCATAAATATTAAAATGATGAGTAGGAATAAATTAAACATATTTCTATAATTAGATTTCTCAAGATATCACAATATCAATAATTATAAACAAATTATTAATAACAACTATTATAACTCAGGTATATGGAAATCAAGTGAGGTGAGTACACTAGTAACTCAATAAAATATCTTCTCAGATATACAGACTGTAGATTTTATCCACTTTCATTTCTTGGTTTGATGTTAAGTGCATGTCTAAGTGAACAACAAGTGAATATGGTCTATCAGGGCGCCACTAGATTATCTGAATCTAGACACAGTTATATCTAATAACCTTTTCACATGTACCGGGTTTGAATCCCCTTTTGGTACTTTATTTCTAATAAACATGGAAGATTTTGCTTTTTAGAGCCATATCACTGTATGCACATAAAACATCTTTAAACTAAAGTGGAATTCATTAGACAGAAATCATTTCTTAGATCTTAACATAACAAATGTGTTTCAATATTTTTATAAGTTTTACTAGCTCAGATTACTATTAATTTAGGATGGCAATTCACTCATCCTTGCATGAAATAGATGATGGGATGGTGGTTATAATAATACTAAGAAATCACTAAATACTATGAAATCAATATTTATTTATGGCCTTTAAACAGTTAAACAGCTCATTAATTAAAACGTTGATGATGATGATGATAATGATAACGATAATGACAATGGTTTCAACCACAGCTTTAGGACTAAGCTTAATCATAAACCTAATTTTTATAAAGAAATTCATAATCATTGCTTAATTTTAGTATATCTAATTGGAACTTAAATAACTAATATTCACCTTGATGATGAATGATCACACTTAATAAAGACTACACTTAATGAAATATATACGCCTCGTTTAATAATAATAAACTAATATTTATTGCTGCATTTCTAACATATACATAAAAATGTCTATATCTACATGAAAATTGATATGAATAATAATAACAATAATAATTGATTATATTGCAATCTTCAGATTAATTTCAAGTTCTTCCCCCTTTCCCGTCAAATGTATATGGTATTAAATTGGGTAACCGATTTGTTAAAATGTTCCATCCACAAGAAAAGTATTTCATAAAAAAAAAATATTCACTCATTGGCACACATACCTTATAATCTAACATGTAAGCAGAATGTTAAAAAAAAATGTTAGTAGAATTGGAAAGAGCAAGTTTTAGAAACAAGTTTTAAATTATTTTCTCCCCCTCTCTTCTACCTCTGAAATGCTATACTTTAACTTGAAACAAAATCTAATATTTTTAATACCGCCTATTTTTTTCTTTACATTCACACACAATTACATATATGCAACAAGTATTATATTATTATGTATGTGTGTGTTTTTATCCCCGTAAAAACCAAAATATTATTTAAAACCAAAATAATAATACAAAAAATTATTTTACACATTAATATTTCATAACTGTAAATTAATAAACAAATAATTTTGATACATTCAAAATCATTTATGAAGCTCAAGGTTATTATTAGTAAGAAATTATTGGTTTTAATCGATCTGAATTGTCTTTAAAAGTTCTTTAAATAAAATATACCACTTTATTGCTAAAAGTTTATTAAGACTCTGATATCATAAAGAAAATAGATATAAAAAGTCATATTACCGATCCTTTGTTTTGTGGCGAACTTCCAAGGGCTCAAACTTATCTTGTATAATGTCTATATTTCTGCAGCTACCATTTCCGTTTTACGTTGGAACAATCTCTTTCTTGAGGTGTATAATTGTTTGATGATGATGATCCTATTGAGGTTATTTGCTTTAGTGGACAATTTGGAAATCATTATATTAACTTTTCTTCCCTTCCTGTCAAGCATGATTCTTTTAGTGGATGAAGTACAGCAGTTGTTTTCACGTTTATAAATTTTCTGGGTTTAAACTCAGTTACTGGAACAATTAATTGGACTTGATGATTTAATATTTATCAGTAGATTACTCTTTTCTTCTGATTTTAAATGCAGGTGAATGTTTTCTTCTTTCTGTTTAAAAACATCTTATTTCTCTCAGTCAGTTGAAAGGTGTAGAATATTATTTTTCAGACAAGACATCTTTTCTTTCCTATATGATGTGCTAGTTGAGGATGAGTCTGGTAGACAGATGAGACATATATTAATTTTTTTTACCCCGCCATCCTTATATTTTCAACATTCAAAACTTGATATAAAAAAAATGATTTTAAAAAAAAAGGTTATCTAGCAGAATTAAAAATGTTTGTCTGCTTTAGTTTCAATAATTTTTAAAAGGTCTCTCTATCAATATTATAATAATACTAATCTCAACTGATTTTCCAGACTGCTTTTATATCCGATTTTTGAGTCAACTCACCCAATTAGAGTGATAGTGTGACTTGCTATTTTTGACCAATTCAAAAAATCACACACCTGGTTTTCAGACAAACTTTTGTTTCGAAGGAAAAAAAATAGTCTTAATCCCTTCTCCTCACGTATATCTGTAATATCTAAAATTGGAGCTTCTTTCTTTTGATCTTAAGATGAGACAATTTCAAAATTAGAGTTCCCACCAAGCTTAAGCTCCAAAATGACAAACAATCATTTATAAAAACAAAATTGCTACAAAAATATATATCTGATTCAACAGATTTTCTCCCTTAACACAAAATTGTAAAAAAAAATAATTTGACAGATTTAACCCTTCTTCCTTTCAATATATAATAAATGTAAATTTCTGTATGTAATGTACACACATACTTTATCATTTCAAATCATTCATAAACTGTCCATTAAAATAATATGAATGCTAGTTTAGAAATTATAACCCTAATATTTTAAAATTAAATCCTTAGCTTTTAAATCCCAATTACAATTATAGAAAAGCAAAAATAGAAGTATAGAATAAGATATTAAAATTGATCAAGCATAGGTTAGTTTTAAAGAAAGTTTAATATCTGAAATTTAAAAGTGGCTAACTAAATAGCTTTTATAACACACACTGCCTATACATATGCGTTATAACTTTGCTTTTTAACAGAAAAATTAAATATTGAATAGTTTAAATGTGTGTATTACCTTTCTATCAACACACAAACAAATAAAGAATATAATTGTTGACCCACTCTCTTTCTGTCTAAAGCTTTTAGAACTTGATCTTGTAGGGTTTAAACTTGGGTGCCCTACAGCTTCCTTTTTAGATAAAAATGTGATGATGATTTTTGTTTTACATTTTCTTACATGCACATTACTATAAATTTAGCTAATGACTAAATTGTAATGGCAAACCAAATTATAAGATGGTATATCAAATAATAAATATAATGACAATATTTTGTAGTTAACTCATCTTAGTTTAAATAAACTCATACAGCTCAACTTACATAATTTAAACGAATATATTTAGTCAGATTGTATAGTCAAGGAAATACAAATTATTGGTTTATTAATTGTGGTCATAAACAATAGGGAAAAAACGAATTATAAATAAAAAATAATAAAAAGTATTAATTAGTCTAAAAGTTTTTTCATGGTTAATAACAATAGAATTAAAGTGATTGACATTAAGTAAATTTTCTCTTTGTTTGCAATATAACCTAGAAGTCACACAAGTAGTTAAGGGTCAGTGGCCTAGTGGTTAGCATAGCTGCCTTCCAAATAACTGGCCCGGGTTCACTTTCCAGTCAACGCATTTGATATAAGAAAAAAAAGTCACACAAGTGATAATGTTATTTTATGTTACAAAGAAAGTGGCTAGATATATAATGATAATTTAGTATCAAGATTAATGAATATTCACTGCACGTATTAAATTAAAAAGTATTTATCATGCTATCACCTTAGACTTATCTAGAAGTAAATGAATTCACAGATGTTATGACAATTAATGCTATTATAAATATTTTTGAATTAAATAAAAACTTTAAACATAATGTGTTTGTTTATATACAATATATAGCATCCTTGGTGATTAGAATAGGATTCATGAAATTTAAAATCCATGACATTCTAGATTTGAAATAATATTCTGAAGATATCCGGAAATGATGTAGTATCTATTTTGCAAAATTGATTCAATATTCAGGCAACAGTGAGGTGATTATAGATGTAAACTAAATGATCTGTCCAAAATTAGGTAACTATAATTAAAGTACAGTAATAAACAAATAGTGAATATTCTATAAAGTTCTTATTGAAAAAAAACTTGAGCAACTTGGCATTGCTCATTCAGAATCCTTAGGCTTGATTAAAGTTGGCTAGAACCCTTAATAACATATCTGAACATTCTAGGGACTTCTTCATTAATTCTAACCAAAAGTAAGATTGGTGCTCAGCTAAGCAGGTATAAGCATGCCAATCATCAGATTTTGCAATCAAAAGCAACCCTGGCACATTCTCTCTGAGTAGAAGTTTAAGAAGGCAAATAAAACTTCTAAATGCATATTTCAAACTAAAATCTCTAATTAAGGCAAAGTTGAAAATTTAACCAAAATAATCAATAGATGGATAAAAAGAATTGATCATATAGCTGAGTTCTAGAGAATGATTTGGCCTGTAATTTTATTTCAATTCTCAAAGAGGTATTTATATTGTTTTATATACCTCAATACAAGTGAGTCAGCCAACTTTCAAGTGCCTCTTGAAGGAGATGCAGAATGCAAGTAGAAAGTAAAATCAAAAAGTAATAGAACCCACAGAAATCAGGTCAAAATTCAAGTGTCAGTTTAATTGTGATTTTAAAAAACATTATGCATAGATAATAGAGATTGTTTTCTCATTACTCAGTGTTTGCATATAAATATAATGTCATTCTTGCCAATAAAATAATTTCATAGAAACTGCATGACTTTTAAAAAAGAAATAGGTAATAAAAACAAAGACAATAGGTGCCTAATAAATATTTTAACATCAAACATTTAGAAATGTCATCACTTAAGATGTAAGTCAGCAGTGATTACTTCTATAACAATGGAAATTGACACTGGTTCTATCATTTTCATTGTAATAAACCTATTGACTAAAATAAAATAAAAAGATGGTTCATCAGCCAATTTCTATATTAATAATATGACTCCTGAAGCAAATTAATTAAGAAACAGAAATGATAATTCAAGAATGCTCCAAATGAATGTATTTGCAATTACTTGTATTTTGTAAAGAACAAAGCATTATAAATGCACACCACTGATTTAAATTCCCAGACTATTTTTAGTCAGTATAAACTAAGTCTCAACTAAAGAAATAATAAATCTAAAAAACAAGAAAGCTTACTTTGCCATCAAGGTTTACACATTTGTCTATACACTAATAAAAATATAAAGCTAATAAGCAGTCAGTATTAAACATTACCCTTCATGTTAGCAACCAAAGTGACTGAAAAATTGTATAGATTATAAATTGACAGGGTTATAACACCTTTAACACATTCCACACTACATCTATAATATCCATTATTAAAGAAATGAAAAATATATGTACTAGAAAATTGTGACTGCATGTTAATAAGACTCTGTCACTTGTTAATTACACTCATCTTTAATTAAATAAATACTTTGTGCTATGATAGAGTATTTTCAAAAATTGATATAAGACATGACTATCTCCAACTACTAATTTAATCAAGAAGCTCAAAAGCATTGGCTATTATTACAACAAAAGACTTTATAGGCTTAAATGTTTATCATGGAAATCTCAGCAGATCAGCCATACTCTTGTGAATATTAATTTGTTGTTAATATAGTGGGGGATATCCCACATTTTGATGATTTTTTTTGTTAATGGCCAAGAGTAGGGACAACTCCAGGTGCCCATTAGGAAATTCTTTAATAGAATTTAAGCAATCAAGTAATGAAATAAGACCTGACAAATTTCAAGACCAAGCAATAGGACTTCTTGACTACAAGAAGTCAATGCCAACACAGGAAATATTACCCATTAAAATGAAAACAAACGCTATTTTGAAAGCAAAAAATACCAAACAAAAAAGAACCCATACATTTACAAAATTGATGCTACCAAAAAAACATATTAGTTACTTAATAAAAAAAACTGATATTAAACAAAACCAAGTTATCACATTAAAAAAAAAAAACCGTAAGCCAAGTTAAATGATTTAGTCTGTTATGATCCAAAGATAGAGTTGCTCCTTTGGAATAATGCTTCACCTGTGGGTGTAGTAGCAATTTTGGTCTATCATAACAAAGATAAACTTGATTTTTCCATTATATTTACATCTCATATCTGATATGTAGTTGAAAAAAATGTTTTCAAATAGCATTGCTTGTAAGCATCAAAAAAGTTCACCAGTACATTTATAGAATATTCATATTATAAATTGACAATAAATTAATTACTCCTAGGCATATTTATCACCAAAGAAGGTCTTCTATAGTAAGTCTCATTTATGTGTATTAAAATAGTTTATTTTTGAATGTCTATGGTATTAAATTGTGATGTGTAGAGAAAAACAATTATCAATCACCATATTGTTGCAGTTAATTGGCTTGAAAAAACTGAGTATGAAATGAAAGGAAATTAGTTATGGTTGACTTGGGTAAATATTAATATCATATAATAATAAAATGATAACTCATTGGATGGAAAATGACCTGAATTATCAACTTCTTAATAAATAGATAGGTTCCAGATTGACAATCAACAAGACAAATTCTGTTATATGTAAAGATAGCTTCTTTATTGTCAAGAACTTAATAGAATTTATGTGAATAAGAGCAAGGACATAAATAATTAATTATAGCAGGGGTGGGCAATTGTTTTGGCTCAGGGGCCACATAGGTTGGTGGAGGGCCGCATTGGGGGCCACTTTGTGGAAGCGAAGGTTAACAGATGGCCGCATCTTTTTTTCATGACACAATAAACACACTGCTTTATTCCCTGTATTACCAAAGAAATATTTGTTTGTCCATTCTTCATTAAACACATAACATTCATTACCAATTTTAGATTTTTTTGGAGCATTCATGGTTTCACAAAAGTTGGAAATATATATATTTACTAATGCAAAGACAAAATTGAAATTAATCAGATCAACTGGAAAAGCACTGCACATCGTATCTACGCTGCGCATGTATATTGATGTGGCCATTCTAGTGGAAAATATGAGATGAATATTCGGTCATGCAACAGGAAGGAAATCTCAGTCCAAGGTGGATTTTTCTGATTGTCTTGGAGGGCCGCATAAAAACTCTTAGTGGGCCGCATGTGGCCCTTGGGCCGCTATTTGCCCACCCCTGAATTATAGTATTAAATACATTTACTATAAAACTTTAAAAAATGATTAATAAATTTATTAATTAATTAAAAATGATAATAGTAAATTAAAGATCCAGTAAATATTCTCTAACAATACAAATAAATTACATCTGGTTTTGATTTATATACAGATATTAAAATTTAAACAATACACATAATATTGTTTAAATAATATATATATATATATATGATTGATAGTTAGCAAGGCAGGAGGCTAGCTGAATGTTATATACTATATTTACAATAAAAGATAGTACAGCCAGATAAATGTTACAAAGTGATATTTTATGCAATAGAATTTAATTCCCAAAATACATGGATGTAGAGACACATACAATTTTAGATATAGAAAATTTTGGTTTTAATTTTTTTTTTTTTTAAAAAAAAAGATGAAAAAAAGTTTTTAGAATAAAAAAAGTTTAAATTTCTGTAAAAATAAATATACTAATATATAACAATTTCTTTAAGAATTTTAATTAATGTCTAAATTCAAACTAGAAACTAGATAAGATGTATTCAATTTAATTAAGGTTTAACACAAAGTAATTAAAACTTAGATAAAATATGAAATAAATTTGTATTGTAAATATTGTATTAAAAACAATTAATCTCAGTATTATAATTCAAATCTAGTATGTGGAATTTTTAATTCTAGTTTGTTGTTAATATTATTTCTTTTGTTATAAATCCTTATATCATCAGAAATAGAAATTGTTATAATGACGTTTCCTTAGTTATAAAGATATTAAAATTCTATTAGATAAAAATTTAATATAGTCAGTAATAAAAATCATTGTCTTATTTTTCTTGCTGGTCTTCAACATATTTATAGCTGTGTGTCAGAGAGAAGCTCAAAGCTAATACGTAATGAATATAAATCTCCATAAGTGCACAGAGCACTTTGAATTGCTAGTTTGATGAAATTATATCTTTGGCACAGAACCACCTACAGTAAGAATGGTCTTGGAAGCATCTAACTAAATATAAACAAATCAGTGAGAAGGTAATCACTACCAATGTGAGCAAATTATGATTTAAAAAATCAACTTTTCAAAATTTATGGATAATCTGATTGTGATATAAATAATTAAACAGTAGTAGGGAAAATCTAAGATCTTGCACCTTAAATTTGTATCCATGAACTTCATATAATATAGAGCTTTGAAATAAAATTGTAAAAGAAAATCACTATTTAAATCATAATTTCAAATTACCCTGGAACTTTCTGAACACTGAGTAATCAAAACTACTACTCTTTGATAATCCTGGGTAATCAAATAAAAGGCATTTTGAATTTATAGACTTTCTGAACTTTATTTAAATTTTAAAATGCACATTACTTTCTATTTAAAAGACTTATATTAGTACCATATTGCATCCTTTATTCTTTGATTAATACTCTTTCATTTGATTTAATATTTTAAATTTACTTAATGATGTATGTTTTTTTTCTGTAATTGTATTAGTTTTAAGTTTTAAAATATGAAAGCAAATTGTTAGAGCTGAACTGCACATACTATTATTCATTTCAAGATATATCATGATAAGTATTAGTTTAACTCACATAAGTCATTCATCATTTACAGATTGAATCAATTTTTTTTATATTGCTATTTGGTATATAAACTAGGATTAAAAATATTAGATAATAAATAAATTAATATGCATACATCAATGAGAATCATTTATCAAAATTGATATCAGATCTATAAATTATTTTATTAGAACCAAATATTACAAAAAAGGGAGAAAGTTTAGTAATTTCTTGGCAACCTATTAGAAGTAAGGTTTGAAATCGCATGTTTCCACATAAATTTGGCCAAAGTATACTTGGATTAATCAATTAAAATATTTTAAATGAAATTCCATTTCTAATATGATACACATATTGCTTATACAATAGTTATATGAAGTTTGTAGGGTATTAAAAAATATATGCACTTAATTATTATATAGATTTGTATAATATTAATGATTCACATGCCTTGTTCTGATAGAGCTTTAGTAAATATAAAAATTATTTATGCTCTTATTTTTTATAAGAAATTTTTAGTATTCCCTCAAGTTAGTTTAATGATGATATATGTGCATTGTTTATATGTGTGATGATAATCAACTAATGCCATTCTTAAATATGTATTGCAGTGATGATTGTGGTGATGATTGAAAGATGTTAATATTCATACAAGCAATTATTTAAATAGAGAGACTTATTAATCCTCGACACAAGATAGTGACTTTATAAAGATAAAAATGGCCAACTTATTCAAACTTAAATGGACTAATCTGAAGCATCTAGATTTGGGAGCATGAAGTTGTTAGTTTCTTCACTTTTTAAGTCCACTATTTCCTTTACAAATTAACCTTTATGAAATCTTGCAATTTACAACAAGTTAATATTACGATCTTTATACTGGAAATATATAAACTAATGTAAAGTTATAATTATTTATTAAGCACATAGGAAGTATATAAATACTTCTAGAGAAAGGCTTTAACCATTATCATATGCACCTTGAAAGAGCCTTGAATGTTTATAATAAAGTTTAAAGCCTTTCTCTAAAAGTATTTACATATTTCCAATGTGCTTAATAAATAATCAAAACTTTATAAGCAATTAATATAAGCTTTCTTTATTAGAATCTGTATGAAGTTCATTTATTGTAATACTGAGTTCTGAAATAATATTATGAACATATACCCAACTTAGTTTTAATAGGTATATCCAACTAATAAATATATAAAGTTAAATAAATTATTGATAGATTATTGATATATGGTCATAATGGTATGGTGAAAGAAGTATAGAAAATTATATCCATATGTAAATTTACAGGTATGGCCCATTGATATATAATTTTATCTTATTATAGATTTCAAGAATTTCAAATTATAAAGGTTATTTGTTAAATATAACTACAAGAATATTTATGGTGAATGTTAGAATATTATAGTGATGTGTTTGCAATAAATATTTGTTATTTATTTATTTCACTTAAAGTTTATTTTATTATCTATCAGTATATTAATTATACAGCCTTATGTTATCATATACAAAATGTTCAAAGTAGTCTTTAAGTTTTCTCAGATTTAGGTGATATATATATAATTGCTGCCTAGGGATTGAGGACTCTGTAGGGATTTGTGATTGAATATTTTCATCAGTAAATTTTAAAATTTTCTATATATCAGTATTTGAAACATCAGACAAAAACTGGTGCTAACTGGTACTAAAATTCTACCATTTATAAACAGATAAAAAATATGATGTGATGCACTATGGCTTCTCCTTTATCAGAGTTGGGGATCTCTTAGCTATTATGCTCAGAGAAACCTGTTAACCATCTTACCTTCCCTTTCCATTCCCCACCCTATGTTTTTCCCATATTCTTCTCTACCCTGCTTCATCTCATTTCAACATTCTCTTTGTCTACTTTATGGCTTTTATATATATTCCCCTTATCTTTTTCTGAATCCAGCAAAAAACAAAGAACCCATTTTCTGTGTAATCATTTTTTAATATTTATTTTCTCACAATTTCATTATTTCTATCCTTTCTTCTTGCAAGCATTTGCATTCAATTAACAGATGTCTAATATTTTCTATGACTTCCTTACATAACTTGCAGACTAAAATTCAATCTAGTAGCCCCTTCTGGCGATTGATGTCAGCTATATCTGTGGATCTTCAGTTAACTATTATAATATATATAAACTTAAATAGTTTTAAACACAAATTATACATGCAAACCTATGTCTGTATGTCAATACAAAATTATTCCAGAGGTGAATTATTTTCATCTTAAAAATGGAATTATATGTGCACTTACTGTGCATTTTAAAAATAGTATAACATGAATATAATAAATATTTCAATTCTTTATAATTAATTTATTTTAAAAATATATAAAGCTAATTTGTTCTTTTATAAATAAATTATTACATCTGATTGGCTGTCACATAAGCATTTTTTTAAAGCGCATTTGTCGAATGTTTTAGCCTTTCACGTTATTAATACAGAAATATAAATATGATTCATATATTTAAATAAAAACAATTTCATTTATAAAGGTACTTTTAAAATTATTTTTAATACTATGTTGTTTTATATATAAAGATAATAATTTATTTCCAAATCTGAATTTTCATTTGTCATTAGTAAAAAAAAATATTTGGATTACTTTTTTATATTATTTCTAAATATGAACTATTATAATTTTTTTATGAATGATAAATAAATCATATTTAACGTAGTTTCTATTGTCTGAACACTTAAAGTGAAAATTAGATATAAATTTTCCATTAGTAAGCTGCATTTATATAAGGGATTTGAACACTGACATTCAAGTTCTCTTCAGCTCTTCACTCTATTTCATACAACTGATACCCATGACCACACATATGACAAAAAGATAAATGATCTCCAATATATGTATTTCATGCTGAACCAGCACTCATAAGTTGGTCCTGATCATCATCTCCCATATATATATAATCAGTGCTCAGTTTATATTAAAATAGCAAAACTTCTTTAATGAACAGGCTTCAATATACTCCACCCTCCAACTCTTCAGCCATCTATATTATTGAAAATCTGATAATGGAATACCTGTATTCTATAAATATTACAGATTCAGTATGTATTCTTCCCATCCCTATTTTGTGATTTAAATGGATAAAATCCTATACATGAAATGTCAGAGTACCTTAAAGACAACATGGGCATGACAATAATAATGGCATCAACAAGGGATTTGGGCATTCCATCATCAGATTTTTAATGATGTGAATGACTGAAAAGTTGGAGTTTGGAGTATATTGAAGCATGCCCATTAAAGATTTACTATCTTAATATAAATCAAGCAATGATTACATATATGTGTGGGAGATGGTGATCTGGTTCATCATGAAATATGTATATTGGAGATATTTATCTTTTTCATATATGTGTGGTCATAGTATCAGTTGTATGAGATAGAGTGAGCTTGAAAATCTGTGTTCAAATCTTTTATATAATTACATGTAATTGTACTTGGGTTCAATAAAACATTAGTAAGCTGATATTAATTAATCAATTCAAAAAATTTAGCCTTTTTTGATTGTAAAGCTAATAAAAAATTTGGTATTGTATTTTTATACAATACCAGGCCACTTGCTGGCATTATATACAGTTTAAAACACATAAATATAAGATTACCTGGCCAGCCTTTCTTTATTGTCCAATTTCTGGTATTATATTTATATAAAAAAAGTCTAAATTAATTTATCTACTTATTTTTTTATTGGAAATGAACAAGTTGCTTTTGGTTTTTGCTTTTAAATACAACGCTTTTATTTTAATAAGCTTACCATGCCGGACTTTTTTGTTTTATTGTCCAATTTCAAGGATTATTTTGAGATTACAAAACACAAAAAAATACATGTATCAATTAATTTCTGTACTTATTTTTGATTAAAAACAAACAAGTTCTTTTGGACAACAACTTGTGAAAGACTGCACAGGCAAGCGCATCAATGTGCGGGGAGGGGGAATGATGGTTTAGCTGATAGTACCAAATGCATTGACTTGAAACAATTTGTGAAACATGGAAAGAGTCTGGAGGGGGAATATGTCAGCATATAGCACTGAAATGTGCATGGGGGAACTGATAGTTTTGCCAATCTGAAGGATTGTCCAAAAGATGCAGTAGTCTAAGCAAACCAACCTTATGATATCAAAAACGAGCTGCAACTTCAGACATTTTATTTGTCTCATATGTGTTCTCATGCAAATATGAGTTTTTGCATAAATTTTGTGCAATGGTACTTGTCCCTAACCTTTTCCAATTGTTAAAAACATTGTAAGTTGTGTATGAAAGTGCAGTGATGGGCTTTTATGTAATACATCAGGTAGGGTGTAAGATCATTACTTGGAATGTACCTTTCAAAAGTTATAACCAGTTGATTTCTATATACCCTGACTTAATATGGTAGTAATCTGTGAAGTGTACACATTTTCATAGTTTCATGAAGCACATCAGCAGTCCGTAATATTGGTGTGCAATGACATCTAGGCCTGCAATGGCTAATATGAACAGAACTGTCCTATAGGCCATAAGTTTGTCCATATAAATGGCATTTTTGTGTTTTTTCACATAAAAAGTTGCCATCAAGTGGGTGGTATTGTATAAAAATAGAGTACCAAAAATTAAAAAAAATAATTAAAGCAGAATTTTTTCATTGTTTTTGAAATTATTCATGTATATTTTTTTCATCTATAGAATGATTTTCTCTGCAATTCTATCCCTAAAATCTTTCAGCATTAAATTTTCATCTGTGTGTATATATATGTGTGTCTTTCATCATGTGTATTGATTAAATGAGATAAAGCATATAGATGAAGGGAGCTTGAAAGCCTGTGTTCAAATCCCTTATATAATATATATGTAATACCTTAGTGCGTGTGTAGCTACTTAAATTTCTCAAGAGTAGATTTTTTTTTTATTGTATAGTTTATACAATTAGGTGAGCTTTACATATAAATTATGTTATATTTTAGTTCACAAATAGAGCTGATAGTTTTCCATTCAGATTCAACTTTTATAATCTATAAATATCAAGTAACACTGGAAGTGTCTACTATAGCATCTTTAACTAGCATGAGTTAGCAAGCAACTGCTCTTTTATTGACTTTATTTTTCTTGATAAACTGATTCATTGATTATAGTAGATAATAAAGACTATATCAATTTGGTAAAAAGAAAATTAAACATTTTATCTTCTTAATTAATTAAAACAAGCTTATATTGTTTTCTTTTATCTTTTATATTAAATTAAAAATAAATTCAAAACTAGTTTCTAAACTAAAATTTTTTCTTAATATCCTGCAAGAACATAGTAAAAATAACTTTTATAAGTATATAAACATCTTCCATCAGCAAAAATATTTTTTTTATTATTACACTGAACATTTAGATTATTGATAAAATCAAAAATAAATCAAATAATCTATTTGTATCTAAAATTATTTCGTTTGAACTAAATAATATGTTTCAAATATCTCAAAATCAATCAATATTTAAGTCCAGGTATTATTTTAAATATTCACATATGTAGAATTTGTCTATGTTCATATTTTTTTTTATTAAAGTTCTGAATATATATATGTACTATAAAATTATACATGTTCTTCTAAGTTTGCCATGAAACAGTTTGTCTTATTCCTTCTCTTGAAAAAAAAAAAGGAAATGAAATATTTTTCTTAACAATTATTTTTTATTATTATAAATGCATAGACATAAAATGAATTTCATAGTTTATTATTTTTCCAGAGATTGAACTAATATTTCAACAGTTAACCAAAATGAAAAGTAACCTGCAATCTTGAATGTAGACCATTCAATCCTCATATAGTAAAATACATAGTAAACCATGAACAAGACATAAAACCCATCTCAATATTAACAGTATAGCTATCTAAAGATTAATTATTAATAACTAACAAAATCTTTATATTATAAAACCTGGATAATAAGAGTTATACAAGATATACAGTCTGATTTTGATAAAATATCAAAAAGTTGGAAATCCACTGAAAGTTAAACTTGTCAACTTTGAGATTTAGTCTGATATATATATATGAAAGCTGGAATCCATTAAAAGATTATGCCTGACTTGTTTGGGGCTTAAAAGATGCAGTATCTTGCAATAGAGTAACTCCCTAAAATAACATGACAACTTAAATCTCTAATAACAATGAAAAAATTCTGCTTTAATTATTTTTTTAATTTTTGGTACTCTATTTTTATACAATACCACCCACTTGATGGCAACTTTTTATGTGAAAAAACACAAAAATGCCATTTATATGGACAAACTTATGGCCTATAGAACAGTTCTGTTCATATTAGCCATTGCAGGCCTAGATGTCATTGCACACCAATATTATATATATATGTATACACTTTTGTCACAGTATACATATTTAAAATTTAATATTTTTTATAATAATTAGCATGTCAACCAATATAAATAATTATATAGAAATCATATATTATTCTCTAATTATACATTGTTTTACCAAATTATTTACATTTTTTACACACACATCATAATCACTTAGCATTTCTTAATCAAATATAGTATAGTTCAAAATATCAAAAAAATTTAAACAACATCAATAATGCACATCAATCAAACCAATCTTATTCAGCTGGTCAATGCTAGTCACATATACTAGTATCATAGACTATTAATTTTCTTTATGTTATGGATGTCATTATCAAATCAAATTACAAACATTTAAAGTATATCATGGAGATTAGTTTTTCTTCACATCTCTATAGCCACCTAGTATAAGTTTTAGTAACTAATAGAAGCTATATAATAGTGCTTAATAAATTCATATCCAATTAAGTTCTATCCAATATACCCAGATTAGTTGCAAACTTATGGGTTTCATCTGTAATTGAATCATGTGACATCATGAAGATTATTTTCATAACTTCATCCATATATTTAAATAATCAAATAGTGTGCTGCTTAGGAATTTACACACAATTTGCTTACCAGATATAACAGACTTGAATCACAATCTGTGAAATTCTGTCATTTGACCATTGCATTAAACCATACAATCTTATTTAGGAATTATATTATACTTAGAGCATTTGTAAAGATTGTGTTGAAAGATAATTTAAAAAAGTTATTCACTGATTTTTGTTGTTAGACATATCTAATCTTTAACATAAATTAAATATATAACTGAATCAAAAAATATTAATTCCAAACCTAAAAAATAAATATATAATTATTAATAAATATAATATTACCTAAAAGTCGTATTCTGAATAAGTGACATTGGTAAGTTTTAATTAATATATATAATTAAATTTCATAGAATCTGTTTATAACAACTGGCTTTCAGTTAAAATCAAGCATAATCATTTTAAAGTAAAATAATACTTTAAATATTTTTAGCTAAAAATAACTGCACTTAAATTAGCTAAAAGCACTTTATAAAATTTCTTTGCTAAACATCATTATTTCATAATCTGAAATAAAAATAAATAAAATTATATATGAACACACATGCATATTTTCAAATTTTATTATAATCTCAATGCATCTTTATTCTTAGCTCAACCATATCAGACATCCATCAACGCAGAACTCAGACTAATCTCTCTCATTTTGGATGCACTTTTTGAATCACCCAGTACACTTTTTTTAGGTAAAACATATATATGTCATATTGTCATTTTAACTGAATATATACTTTTTTAAAAAAATTAGATATATTTTTAAATATAAAAAATAAGTAACGGTACTTACATTAGTTGTGGCGTATATTATATATATATATAAGTGTGTCAATAAGAAATTTTAGCAATTCGTACAAGTAAACATTAACATAAAATATGAGACCAACACATACTTTTTAATTTATTTACATATTTATAACAGTCACCTACAAATATATTATATTTCTTTTTAGAATATGGTATAAAATAATACAATTTCATCAAAAAATATTTTTCCTGATTAAAATATAAATCTTAATTTAGTTATATGTTGGTCTATTTTCATCATCTAGATGAATTGTTGAATGTTTTCAAAAAACATTCAATGTTTATGTATATATTTTTAACAAATTCTATAATTACTAATAACATACAGGTTAGTATGGAACACAATGATTTAGGTATTTCTGGTCTAATTAATGAAAATTTAGCATGGGAATTAAACCAGTAATATTGATTTTAGTTATAATCTAATCAGCTAACTACTTAGTTAGAGCTTTATACTAACTTTAGTAATCAAAATCTAAAAGTTACTGCTTTAATCCCTTTGTAGTATCAAATCAGAATACAGAAAAAAGAAAATTAAATAATGACATTTAAAACTTTATATTTTATATTAAGCTATGTATTGTTATTAAAAGTTAAATGTATTTGAAAAAGTATGAAGTTTGAATTTTTCTAAAAATATTGACAATTCAACTAAATGTTAGCAATACCTGAAAAAGAGAGGAGAATAATACCACTAAAAATATTGTATTATATCCTAATCTGAGTGTTATTACTAATTTGGAAAAGTTTTATAAAGTTTGAGTTTATCTTAAAAAAACATTTAATGATCCAACTAGATAATGGAAATAATCCAGCATTTAACTATATATGAAATTCCAACCAGCATTATAAACAAAACTTTTCTTTACTTGCAATTTATCTTTTTTTTTCATTCCAGCAATTCTGCTTTTCCCTAGCCATATTTTTTTTTATTGCATTATACATTAAATTAAAAGATATTTCTCTTTTTGTAATTTCTCTAATTCATATTCTCTTTTTTGATACTCTTGTCTAACTTTAATAGTTTCTCATTACACTTGAGTTTCTATAAATACTTTTATTTACATAAATATTTTTATTTTTTTTTATCATTTTGCTGATCTTCTCATTTCTAATCCAAATACTTTTTTTCTTTTATCTTATTATCATAACAGAAGCATCTTTTAAATTTTAATTGGATTTACTCTAACACTTACGTTTTATCTATATTTATTTTGTCATCCAACTCAGGTTGATAAAGATTAATTATAGAATAAATAAATATATAAACTTAAATTATTTTATTAATATAGTCAGAAATGATAAATATAATATGATAAAATGAAGCTCCTAATGAGGATATGACTACACTGCATTATTACATAAAGAACAAAAGAACTGAAATTAATTTGAAATTCAAACACCAGAGGTACAGAAGTGGTAAACACTAATTTGTCTATGACTTCCAAATCAATAATCTAGGATTTTCCATTCCTTTGTATATAATCACACCATACTAATCTAAAATTTTGATAAAAATTAATGCAATCAATATTAGAAGTTTAAATTATTTTAACAAATTATTCCTATTAGTTAAATGGTTTGATATTGTTTAATCCTACCTATTAGTTTTACTCTAAACAAAATATATAGTGGTTCATAAGTTGAGCCATTTAATTGTCTTCATAATAAGGCTTCTCAATATTTTTCAGATCATCTAATTCACTATCAGTGGAAATCAGATAATCATGACCTTTCAAATCATTTAAAATATTCTATATTGACTCACACTTACTAATAGTTATATTGCATTACATAGTAGTAGTTTTAAGTATTAGCTTTATTTATATTTCCCAGATTCATACATAATATTACTGACTCTAAACTCTTTTTTGGAGCTTTACTATATTCATGTTTATTGTTAGATGATTCTAACATGAGTTATGAAGCTTTTATCTCAAAGTGGATATAAAAATTGTTCTTCCATTAATGAGTGGTGAAAATTTCTTTCCTAACAATTTATGATCATTAAATAATATAAAACTGACATCACTAGCAGACTAAGTTTTCTATTTCCAATGTTACACTATATACTCAACCTATCTTTTAAAATTTCACCAATTCTATAGTGGAAAAACAATTTGAATTCTTCTTACAAATTATACCACAGATATTCCTCTTTTCAGAAATATTCATTGAATTATTTAAAGTCAGAAAACTAGAACTAGATTCTATACAAACCTGGATCACATTAATTAATATCCTTTTATTTACTATGAATCATATCACCAAAAATGAAACCCTACCCAACACAATTATTAATAGTAACAGATGAGTTACATAAAAAATCATTTGACATTATTTAAGGATGACATTATAAAAATCTATATGCACATGGACAAAAACTACATTCAATGGGTTTTAGGACAAATCTTAATGATCAGAATACCTATTATATTGAATACTAAATATAATATATATATATGTACATAAACATTAAAAGCATAAAGCTAAACTAGTCAATAAATAATCAAAATTACCCCAAATTCACAACTCAACCAGACTAGCCAAGAAAATAAACTCTAAAACACTACCAATGGTTTCACTGCTACAAGAAGACTTCTCAAGTGTAAAGAATTGCAAAATAACAACATATTTAATTAAACATTTACCCACAATTCCACTTATTTTCCACACACCCTTAATATTAAAAAAACTTTCAAATAAGTTAATTATTTCAATATCATAAATTTTTAATAATAAAGATTCTTCTTTTTATTTCATTTCTCTCAAAGAAGACAACCTTAGCTGCATCAAATTAATAATATGGTCTGTATCTTTTTCATGGATATATAAAGCAGGACTAAGATATTTATTTCTAACCCTATTTTTATGTACCTTTATTCTGTCATTTAAGTTCAAATTACTTTGATCTATATATACCTTCTTATAAAAACAAGGGATAATATATACTATTCCAGGAATACTTTTTTTTTAAAAAATTCCTTTGTATTATTTAATAAATTATTCAGAATAATATCCCTTTTCCAAGCAATTTTTTTTATTTCCAAACAAATTACTATTTTTACATACAATTTTATAAGATGACAATTTAAATGGTAAAGAAATAAAACAATATTTTTCTTTATTCTTCACATTATTACAAATATTACTATTAAATAAAATACTTTTAACAAATTTATCAAAGTAGCCAATACTCAAATAATCTTTATAAAATTGACATTTTTGAAACAAAGCTACTCCATTAGAATTATTTAATCTCTTATTTCTATAACAATAATTTCTTAAAGAAGCTATTTTATGACATACAGATTGATAGTTATCAGGTTTAATTATAGACCTTAACTTTTTTCTTTAATAATAATTAAATATTTAATAATAATTAAACTGGCTGCTATTAATCTATATGTCATAAAATAGCTGCTTTAAGAAATTATTGTTATAGAAATAAGACATTAAATAATTCTATTGGGGTAACTTTGTTTCAAAAAGATCAATTTTATAAAGATTATTTGAGTGTTGGTTATTCTGACAAATTTGTTAAAAGTATTTTATTTAATAATTAGATTTGTAATGATGTAAAGGATAAAACAAAATATGATTTTTTTTTTTTGCTATTTAAATTGTCTACTTATAAAATTGTATGCAAAAATAGTAATTTGTTTGGAAATAAGAAAATTGCTTGGAAAAGGGTTATTATTTTGAATAATTTATTAAATAATACAAAGGAAATTAAAAAAACTATTCCTGGAGTAGTGTATATTATCTTGTTTTATAAAAAAATATATATAGATCAGAGTAGTTGGAGCACAAATGAAATAATAAAAGTACACAAAAATAGGGTTAAAAATAAATATCTTAGTTCTGCTTTATATATTCATGAAAAAGATATAGGACACAGTATTCATTTTGATGAAGCTAAGAATGTCTTCTTTGAGAGAAATGAAATAAAAAGAATTAAAAGAATCTTTATTATTAAAAATTTATGATTCTGAAGCAATTATCTTATTTAAAAAATTTTTTTAATATTAAGGGTGTATAGGAAGAAAATGAAATTGTGGGTAAAAATTGTTTAAATATATTCATATTTTGTAGTTCTTTATACTTGAGAAGTCTGTTGTAACAGTGAAACCATTGGTAGTGTTTTAGAGTTTATTTTCTTGGTTAGTCTGGTTGCATTGTGAATTTGAAGTAATTTTGATTATCTATATATATATGTGACAAGATGCTTATTTTCCTACTTAATAACTACAAAAGCAAACTGCAAAGCAGAAAAGCATTAAATTTCCCTAAAATTTCTCTCTCTTTACACAAGAGCATTTCAACATAAAACTATATTTATGTCATCTAAATATTCATAGAATACCATATTTTGTTTTCAACTATTTACATCATTTTACAACAAATATCTTGAAGACACAACAAACTACATATTTAAATAAGTCTACCATAAATACAAAATTTGTCCAATATCTACCAATCCTCTATCAAAAGTAAAAAAACTTAAAATCTTATACCTATGCCACTGACTCCACTAAAAATTAATCAAATCAAGCAACATTTTTGTTTAAGCAATTATAAACACAAAAAGAAAATAAAAGAAAAAATACAGCTCATTAAATAATTCAACTAATTTGTAAAGCAGCATATAATATGGTTCAAATAGACCACCTTATCAATACCCTAGCAGAGTCTATAATATCTAAATTGATCTTATGTACACTAACAAACATTGTAAATCATGAAATAGATATAACTGTAAATAAAAAATTCACTCTAGCCTTCATCCCACACTATTAAATACTGCAAGCTTCACCACTATGTTCCCTTCACTTTATTATATATACTAATGTCCTAGTGTTGGCGATTGAGAAATAATTAGCAGAAATATAAACCCCAGCACTCAAAATCAACTTCTTAGTCAGTACATATATGACTGATATATTAGTCTTCTAGTCAATATGTTCTAAAATTATAAAGAATTCCAATTAGTTTTATTATAAATTATAAACTTAAATTTAATATGGGCAAATCATGTGTTTGGTCAATCAGCATAATCAGTCTAGGAAAAATACATAAGCAAAATTAACAAAAAAAACAACAACTCAGCAATGCGAAAGCTAATACAAAAAAACTTTATGATGAAAGTTAACAACTAATAAACTTGCACTCTAACTCATATCTTTCTCTTTATTATCTCATTATAACAGGAATTTAATATTTCTCAATGATATTAATCTACACAAAAGCTAAGAAATATAATCACAATTGAAAAGGTTACTTTGGAGAAATATGCCGCATGTATCTCTTTCATTTGACTTGTACAACCCCTACTTCTTATTGGACTTGGTCTGCATATAATAACTACATTCAGAATCCAAAACACTATTTTACATTTTAATTTCTTATATCAAATTATTTCTGCAAATAATAGAAAAGTTATAAATTATGTCCATTGTCAAACCACAAATAATTCTTAAATTCTGGAAATTCTCATTTTATTTTACTCAATTCCCAATCTTGACCATATTCTCTCCAGTTCCCAAATATAAGTATTGACAGGTATTTATAGGATTATTCAAAATATTCATTCAGATTCTGAAAATAAACCAATATTTAATATAAACAACATGCAACTGTTTTAGAAACTTAAATTATTGTTACTCATTATCTAGATTTTCTTATCACATTAAACTTAGAATCCTTATGTGCATTTCATTGTTGCAAGACACAGAAGACAATACAATAATGTTCATGAATAATGCAACATTTGCCATAATGATACAAAAAAAATACCATCTCATATTTGAATATGTAAGTCACCATAACATATGCAACACAATATCAAAACTCATTTAACAGTTCCAAACACAATATAAATACTCTATTTTAGGCATTCAGACAAAGAACAGATGCAAACATTCATGCCAACATCTTTATATTATATTTTCTTTGGAAAACTAGATGTACATTCATGTAAGACTGCAAAATCAGAAAGCCATCAAATACTTTTTGGAACAAATTGGAAAACATCAAAGAAAGATGAAAAAACTATCACCCCATATAATGTTTGACACCATCTAATAATCTAATGCAACAATATCTGAATCTATAACAAGATATGATCTTACTCAATTGTAGCTGCAACAAAAAAAAATCAATAAGAAAGAACAGAAATTAAAACATCTATGATCCCACTATACCCAATGAACTTTTCCCCCTTAATTATAATATGTTAATGCAAATACTGTTGTATGTAATAATAATATGAAACACATCTTAATTGGCATTCTTCTACGCACTCTCTTGCTATCCATCAATATGGTTTAAACCTCCAGTAATTTATACTTATTGATCAATAAATGTTTTTAGATATCATCATCATTGTGATCATCATAATAATTTACTTCTATTTGGTATCTGGATAAAAATTAATTGAATATTTAAAAAATAAAGAATGTAATAATGTTATGAGATTTGCTTTACTAATATATATATATATAAAGTATGTTTTATAAACTGTAATATTAATAATTAACCAATATTCTAATGCACATGTGCTTTGTGGATTTTTAAACTATAAATGAATACTCTCACTTTCCAAACACAAGATGAAGTCTTTGTGAAAAGATTTGCCCATACATAAATATTTGGGTAGAAAAGATAGATGGATTAATTCTATCTTTTCACAAAGACTTTATTTTGTATTTGGAAAGTGAGAGTATTCATTTATGGTTTACAATTTATAGTGCATACATATAAATACTATGCATAATACATATAAACATATACAGAGCTGCATGCATTCACATATGCATGTATATATCCATGCTTGCATGCAGTACATATGCATAAACACATATGCATAATACATATGAATATATACAGATGTGAGTGTATTCACACACGCATGTATATATCCATGCTTGCACACATATATGCTTTCAATTCATACATAAAAACCAGCTTACATAATATATACCTTCATGCATGCACATATGTAAATATATTCATGCAAGCATGGATTTATTTTTGCAAACATAATATTTGTGCACTCCCACATCTTAATAATATAAAGGTTTCATTATTTAAGTTGTAGCTCCAGATCAAGTATTAATACTGAATATAACACTCTATTGCCTTATCAGATGAACCCGTTTTTAGACAAAGAACTTTATATATATATATTTGAAATATGAGCATAATTTATATAGCCAATAAACATCACATGATCAGCATTTCTTATGCTAGCTTATAACTGTTATTAAAACAGACAAAACTCTCTATATTTATTGCCACTCAGTCCAATCTAGAGTAATCAATGGATGCCAAAAAGCTTGTGCATAAAATCTCCATCTATTGCCTACTCATCCAATATCCCCAGACTAGTTTCTGGCTTGTGGCCTTCATCAGCAAGAAACCCTGGATCTGAGGAGGTGAAGTGATCTCAGATCCAAGATTCCTCACTGATGAAGGCCACAAGCCAGAAACTAGTCTGGGAATATTGGATGAGTAGGCACTAGATAGGGATTTTATGCACAAGCCTTCTGGCATCCATTGATTACTCTGGCTTGCACTGAGTGGCAATATGTATAGAAAGTTTTACCCGGTTTTCATAATTCATATACTTGGAATTATATGTAATTATATGGGATTTGAACACAGACCTTTGAAGCTCCCTTCAGCTATCTAATCTATCTTATACAACTGATATACATGACCACAAACACATGAAAAGAAAAATGATCTAAAAATATACATATTTTATGATGAACCAACACTCATTAGTTAGTCTAGATCATCATATATAATTAGTGTTTAGTTTATATTAATTATACCAAATTGTCAAACTTTAATGGCTAGGCATTAAACTATTCCACCATTCAACTCTTCATTCATCCATGGCATTAAAAATCTGGTGATAGAATGCCCAAATCCCTTAGTGGTGGCAATATTATTGTCATGCCCATGTTGACTTTATCACTCTGACCCCTCGTGTATAGGACCTTGCTTATTTAAATACACAGCCCAGGTATGGGCAGGATATTCTGAAATCTATAATATTTCACATACTAGCATATTTCATATACTAGCATATTTCATGTACTTGGGGGTAAATGTAATTATAGGGATTTGAACACAGTCTTTCAAGCTCCCTTCAGCTTATTCACTCTATTTCATACAACTGATCGCATGACCACATACATGTGAAAAAGATAAATAATCTCCAATACACAGATTTATTTAGCTGCCACATTTTAATGTAAGATCTTGAGTCTCTCTTGAATGTTGTTTGGATGTTTTGAAATAGGCTGAGATTTATTTATTTAGCATGCATATTTTTTTAGTTAGTTTACCATCAGAAAGTTCAAAGTTCAGGAATTGTAACCTCACTCTATTAATTCCAATGCTCAAATACTTTATGGATTACTAAACAATAAAACACTTAATTATTTATTTTTAAAATAATAAAATAAAATAGAGAAACCCATAGAGATTCCACTTATGAAATGGGATTACTCAAATATCAATCTATTTGACTTATCTTTATGTTCTAATGCTATATTTATTATAGATTTTCTTTAGTTTAATTGCTATTCTTAATATATATGAATTCACTGCAGTTCTTTTAATTGTTTTTCTTTTAATAGTATTAAGAAAATCTTAAATAGTTAACAAGAAATACCAAAAAAAGAAAACAATTGTAGGATCTGTAGTCTATCCATATATACAAGGTATAGCAGATAAATTAAAGGCAATGGACAATAAAATATAACATTAGAGCAGCTTTCTAAAGCCTACAACACCTAAACATGAAATGCTGAAAAATGAAACCTACATCTACAAAATACCATGTGAATGTTTAGAAATATATATTACTGAAATTAGTCACCCCATTGAAAAGTGATTAAGAAAACACAAACTGGTGATTAGAAATATAAAAAAAAGTCTAAAGTAACAGATCTTGTATATACCATATAATCGTTTGGGAATAGAGATATATATTGAACAAATAGAAAAAAGCACAAATAAGATGATTTAAAATAGCTGCTCACATGACAGTGGCAAACAACTCCATAAGTCAATCAATGTTTGGAAAACACATTATTAACCTTGCTCTCAGAAAAAATGAAATCTGCAGGACCTTCATAGATAAGTATATGAAATTTCTACTGACTACTATCTTTGACAGAATAGACTACTTGATTAAAGCACTGCCTCAAATTTGATATTACTAATCCAAAAGTATCAGGTTCCATTCTCTTATTAGAACTATCACTAGTCAGATTATTATCATCTGGAGTGAGAAGAAAACAATACCATTCTAAGCGTTTATTATATATTAATTTGTGTGCTATTACTAACAATAGAATGCATTTGAAAAATTTAAATATTTGAATTTTTCTAAAAAAACATTTAACAATTAATATTAGATGATGAGAATAGATCAACACACAATTATAATCACCATACCATTTGATTATTTATTACAAAATTCACCATATTTACAGATATAAATGAAATATCTATTTAAAATATTAATTATAGCATTTCAAAATAAATGCCAGTATTAATAACACACACACACACAGAAAGTAAAAAAGAGCGTGAGTTTAAAAAGGAATAGAATTTATCTTATCATAAAACTTACAGTCATTAGAACATACATAATAATCCAATATAACATTTAATGAAATCTGTCACAAATATTTTATATTACATTTGCAAATTGTTACTTTATTAAAATGACAATAAAACCTGTAAACTTTATCAATTTGTGCATGTTTGAAAAATTTATTTTTATCACCCACTTTTAAAATTTTTGTATTAAAATATAAAACATTAATATCAAAAAATGATTTGACAAAATTCTTGGATAGAGATATACATATATTTTTATGGAATTCTGGGAAATTTGATGCTTTAAAAAAAAAAAAAAAGGATGGAAAGCTTGTAAATCATCTAGCGCCGCATTAGTATGCAGATGCTGTCCTAACTCTTGCCAATGGATCATATATCAAGAAAATGATCGCTTGACCATTGTCCACAGTTTTTGATGGCAGAATAATGACCAGCAAGCTGCAGTGAATTTAATCAGATGGAAAAAAAAGACTTTTTTTTTTTTTTGTAAACTAAACAATGAAGCTTACTCTAATCAATTTAGGATTGAAACTCCAATGAGTAAAGTGGAGAGAAGTTAGAAGCATTATAATGAGTTCTATAACATTTGCTTAATTTAAAAACATTCAAACGCTTCTTTTTTTCCTTCTTTCCTCTTTCTTTTTATATATATCGGAATAATAGTAAATATATTTGGATAATAACAGTCATTCTCCACTTCTATCTATATATTAATTTTTATTTTTAGCTGTAACCCACAAAGTCGTCAAAAAAGAGAGATGGGGCGGGAGGTATTCGAGATTATTCAGGCATATTATTTTGGGAATCTGCTACAACATTTATTAATAAAAATAAACACCAACTGCGTGAATAGTAATAGCCATTTTTTACTGAAACATAAAAAAGAGAGACGTCATTAAATAATTAATAAAAAATAAATTTTAAATAACATTTTATTTAATTAATATACTACATATTTTGATACAAAAGTCATTTGAGAAGTCAGCCAATCTCTTTTTTCGGACTCAAACTCAATTCTCATTCACGCATTCAAAATGTACATCTTTTGCGAATATACTTATATGTAATACTAATTATTCATCTACGTAACCGTTTGCCAACATATATTAAACAGGTGAAAAAATCTTTCTAATAAATAGTCCCTGCATGGCAAAGTCCTCTCCAATAGCCACCAGTAAAGAGGAAGGCAGATTCTCGGCAGACAGAGTAGTGAGGATTTCAATTTTCATTTAATCTTATCTAAGAATACATAGACAGATAGATAGATACTGATTAAGGCTGAAGATGTTTGAAAGGGATGTGTTCAAATACCAGACTATTGCATAATATATAGGTGCATTATATCTGCATCATGAGACCCATACCTATATAATAAAATTTCTTATGATTTGTCTATCTTTTATATGTAGTGAGGATATCTATCTTCTTTTATTAGTTAAGAATAAATTCGATACACCAGTCAATAGGTAATGAAAATCTCCAGTCTTTCTTATAATAATTCATACTACTAAAAAAAAAAAAAGATTTTACTATTGCTTACAACTAGCAGAGTTAGACCTCTTAATCTATTTTTTTGTTTTATTTGTTTAAAGCATGAGAGTCTGTAGAATTATTATGTCATGCAAGTTCACAAACAAAAAGAATATTTATATATATGTTTACTTTTGAATGGTGAAGAATGAAGATTTGATACCGCACTTATGGAAAAGCTTAAATCCTAATGCTTAATATATATTCTTCTTTTAGCTTTCAAATATAAACTGCAATAGAAAATTAATAATCTTAACAAAAAATATTAACTTATATCTATATTTATGGATAAAACTTCACTATAATGTTTTGAAACATCAATAGTTTTATTAGCATGATGCAGGGGAGATATTTTTCTTTCTTTTTTTTTTATATATATAAAAGTTTGTCATAACCTTTCTTTTTCCCTTTCACGAACATTCAGTAAATGTGTTATTTTATACCCACTCAAGTGCTGTTTTTTGTCTTTTAGTATTTGGTCAAAAATATTTTGAGATTAACAGTTATCACTTCTTCCTGTTAATTTTTCAGTTTATCTTTATTTCATTGTTTGTTTTTTCAGTAACATAAGGTTGAATTTTGAATCATAAATTTTTTGTATTTTTCTGAAGGTTTGTGATGATGGTGTTCTAGTTGTATTTTTATATTGGACTATTTCCATCATCTAATATATGTATTGAATGTCTTTAGAAAAAATTAACTTTATTTAAATATTCCAAATACATTCAACTATTAGTAATAGCACATCAAAAAGGTTAGTATATGCACGTTTTGAGAGGTATTAGTCTCCCCTCTTCTTCAGATGTTGCCAGCCTGACCAGTGACAGTATTAGCATGGGATTCAAACCTGCGTTCTTAGATTCTTGAGTTTTGAATTTTAAGATATTGCTCTAACCAACTGAGCCATCCTGCCAAAGGCAAGAGACTGTAGTAATTTATATACTTATCTATGAGGTTCCTCCTGATTTCTCCACTTTTTCCTAAGAGCAAAGTTGATTAGTGGTTTCCATACATTATATATAGTCACACTAGGTTGGCTTATAGAATTTTTTGCCATTGTCATGTGAATGTGAAAGAACATATATTGGTGAGACCAGTCATCCCATTGAAAAGCACTTGCAAGAACACAAACTGATGATTAGAAGAGAAAAAACAGATGTGTCTAAGGTAACAGAACATGTATGTGCCAATGAACATGTGTTCAATTTGGGAAAACACAAAAATATTGGATAAAGAAGGAAAGGTACAAAGAAGGAAATTTTAAAAAGCTGTTCACATGACAATGGCAAAAAATCCCATAAGCAAATATAATGTGATTATACATAATGTATAGAAACCACTAATCAACTTTGCTCTTAGGAAAAATGGAGAAATCAGGAGGAACCTCATAGATAAGTATATAAAATTACTACTATCTGTTGCCTTTAGCAGGATGGCTATTGGTTAGAGCATTACCTTAAAATTCAAAACTCAAGAATCTAAAAACCCAGGTTTGAATTCCATGCTAGTACTGTCACTGGTCAGGCCAGCATCACTTGAAGAAGAGGGGAGACTAATACCTCTTGAAATGTTGTGCATATACTAACCTGGTTGATGTGCTATTACTAACAGTTGAATGTATTTGGAATATTTAAATAAAGTTAAATTTTTTTAAAGACATTCAATACATATATTAGATGATGGAAATAGTCCAATATAAAAATATAATTAATTTTTTGTCATTTTTTTTCTATATATATATGCAATTAATTGACTAGTATATCTAATAAATATTTGTAATTGATGAAATTTTTAGGTATGCCATGTCTTCCTGTAAAGTTTATTATGAATCCTGAACTATCATTTTGGGAATAGTGCCCAGATCAATCTATCTTATATGGATGAACTTAATAATATCCATTATATTCTTGAAACTTATGAATAAAGAGATATAAAAAAATCAAATAATCCCCAAGATGCATTTTATGTTGAACCAGCACTCATCAGTTAGCTCTAGTCACAATCTTTTATATATTACATTTTTATTATTTATTCAGTATGTATACGTAATAATATTCATTTACAAGTGTTAGACTTATTCTAACCACATCTTTGATACAAACCTATATTGAAAAACACATCAATAATTATCACTAATAGTTTATAAAACTAGAGACTTTTCATAACCCAGATATAAATTTTAAATTATTCAAAGATTAATATATGTTTTAATTGAATTACATACACAAGAAATAATTTAACTACATCCCTTTATTTCCATGTGTAACATCTTTTATACCATCTTCTTACTATATATATAATTCACATAACAAATTTCTGCTTGTAAGGTGATCTGGGATGTGAAATATTTGAACATCCACACAGACAAAATTGCTCAGAACTTATTGTTTAGAGATGAGAAGTGCTTGGGAAATCTGGGAGATTTGATTGATTTCAGATTCTTTTCATATGATTTACGTATAAAGATCACTAATACATTAATTATATATTGAAGCGGTCAGATATAAGTTCGATCCAAGCTTCATGAGATCCCACCTTTAACCTAATTCAAACCCTGTCACTAATATTGAATATTTCCGAATGTAATGGGACTTTATATTATTTCAATACATGCTAGTTTCGGTTAAAACAGATTATTAGTTAAGTATTTATTAAAGCTAATTATTTTATGTTCAAACTTGTTAGTATTATTAATTATCTCATGATAAAATATTCATGAAAATATATATATATTGTAATTATGTGGATTGTATGTATGTATTTATAAATAGTTAAATATATATATATATTCGTTATAAAGTTTTATTACATCGGAATGTTTTATTTCATACTTTACCATTTTATTCAAATTTATATGATTAAAAGCTACATTCTTTTGATAAGCTTTCAGATTGTCCTTTCCCAAAGACAATAGGGAATTTTTATTAATTAGTTAAAATGATAATCTTAAAACTATAAGGACGGTCCTTAATTAAAATCGTTTGTTCAGATTTTACAAATTCATTTTCTAAATAGAAAATGAATTCAAAGTTAATGGATTTGAAAGTCTTATCAGAGGAATGGATTGGAAATCAATTAGAGAGAATTTTAATTTGTAATAAGGTAAATGCTTTAGCCTTAAGGCATCAGATTAAGAATGGGTGGGAAACTGTAGGAAAAGTATAAATAGCTCGGAAAAGTTTCTATAAAAAAAAGCCATTACTTTTTTAAAAAGAGTTGCTACCAGAAAGTACATTACTTTTAATCATGATTTTTGATAGTCTTTTCAGCATGGTACATGGCTAACTTCGGGGATCTGATTGCTGGACACCGAAGTTCCCCACAATTCTTCAAAATGTAGCTGCCAAATAGAAATTTCCAATACCAATCTTAAGCTGCCGAAATACATAAGTAAACTGATCCATAAAATGAAATTCACATAAATCAAGAGTGTGCCTACATTGTCTCCTAAACCCAACCGGACTCTGTCATATGAATCTATGAGCAAGCCATGGAAGGACTGGTAATACTTTTATTTTATGAACCGCAACTTTATGGTCTGTTCGTGAACTTTATCAAATTGTAATTTAAGAATTACTGTTTAAAATGTATTAAATTTTGTATAGTAATTCTCTATTCTACTATCTCTAGTCTTAAAATTAATATCTTATTAACTTTCTTTTTACTACTATGGCGGTTCCTTTTAACTAATTTTAATTATATTTATTTGAATGTTTATAATATCATTTATTTTGATAATATGCCAATAATACTTTCAACTCGATAATAATCTCTTTCATTTAAACTCATCTTAATAAAATAATATTGTATTAAATTTTATAGCTTAATTATTGCCCATTAGAACTAAATTAATATGGTTATATTAATTATCGAGTTGAAGGATTTATTTAATGTTTGATATTTTTACCAATGGCTGATGATTATTATTAGCTCAATTTATAACCTATGCTCCCAGCTGTTTTATTTAAGTTAGACAAAATTGTCTATTCATATTGATTCCATTTATTAATGTTTTATGAAAGGTTGATAAATAAAATAAAATAAATATATTCTAATTTAAATCTTGTATTTTATATTATTATTCAGAGAGGGAATGATATAAAGGGTATGATTATTATAATTATATAATTGCATTTAAGCATTTTTGCTCAGAATAAGTTTGATTTTAATCTGACATGATCAGGGCATTACGTTAAGCATTTCTTATATAATTTGGTTTTATTAATTAAATATGATGATCATTGAGTCATCACCATTCTGAACATTGATAATGCAAGCCATCCTTTTGCTTCTTAGGTTTGTCATATCGGTGATATTAGTGTTATTGTAAATATATAGGAAGAAATCACTTCCTCCCTCGTTTGTCACTATAATGGAATACCAAAGGTTCATGGCTGTGTCCCGACCTGGCTTTCCCCATATATCCATGGATCAACTTGTTAAATACAAGCAGCCCTTTATACTTCTCAAATCACCGACAAACCATTTGACTTCATATTTGTTTTACTGCTCTTAAAGGCTCATTTCAAATAAAGGCCTGCTCTTCTGCTTTACAAAATCGTAATGAATTGATTTCATTAAACTAAAACAAGTTTATATTCATCTATAACTTTAAATAAGTTTCTTTCTTAAATATTAAAGTTATACCCTAAGTATTTAACATGCTTTTCATGAATTGATTTATGGATCTGTGAAAAATGAATCTCACATCTTTCTTATATTGTTTCTTTCCAAATAAAATACCAGATAATGAAATGTATGTAATTTGTTCAGCACAAACGCCATAAATACCTTTATTTACCTTTGCTTACTTTGTCGGGGCATAGATATATATATATTTCTTAAATACTTGCATATTAATTATTGGCATATGAGTACGACTGCCATTATTTATTGTATATTGTAATTCATGCTTCAAAGACTAGGGATAATATATAATGCTCATCATAAATATTTGAACAAATATTTGCTTATTATTAAATATTTTATATAATAGACTTGGCTTGATTGTTTATTATTTATTAACTATTTTTAAATCTTAATGCTCACTGTCTGTATTGGCAACCCAAATATACATATATGAATTTATATAAAAATATTCATAGTCATTTTATTATGCGTTAGTTAGAGTCAGATAAGGGGTCTCAGTAATCGTCAAATTCATTGAGCTAGTTCCTTGGTGCATAGTTATGTGCTGTCAATATGTATTATCCATTAGGTTTTGATCTGAGCTCATGAATTGGGTTTGAATTCAGTTTTTTCTTTTTACATATTAATTTAGGTTTGATACATAGATTAATGCATGATGTTACATCACATTTAAATTATGTTTAATACATAGATTAATGTATGAAGTTAGATGGTTATAATGGGTATTTATTGGTAGATGGAACCCAAGTATTAAAGTTCTGATTAGAAAAAACATTAAATTGTTCAAAGATTGGAAACTCCATCAGTTGAGAAATCTTAGATATTAAAAAATATTATACCAAAGATAAAAATGTAGGCAGTGATTTATCTGTTAGAAAAGTTTATATATTGGCAGTATATTAATAATTTATGATTTGATTGTATATACATAGTTTATAGGCTAAAGCCTCTTTTTAATATGCCTTTAAGCCACAAGTTTTTTGATTCAAGTGACCATCTTTTATATTCTTTGAGTAATTTTTTATTTGTTATCTCTAACATGGGTGGGGCATCATTTATGTTAGCTGGCCCATGTATAAGCTTGTAAATATTCCAATATGTATATATATTGTTCAGGTATATTTGTTGTTGTTTTGCATTGATATATAAATTCTGATATATATAATCTGGTTGGAGATGGTCGGTCAGTTGGGGTAATTTTTACTAGGTGTTTAAGTTTTGGGAATTGTTGGGGAGTGGCAATTATGAGGTTTCTTAATTTCTGCACTATTACTACTACTACTACTATTATTATTATTGTTATTATTTCTTCTTCATTTTTAAATGGCGTTTGTAAAATTTTATTGCCTTGTTTGAAAAATCTTACCTTTAGCATTTTTCCTGGTAAAAATCATGACAACTTCTACCAATATTTCATCAACAAATGAAAAAACCCTAATGCATGATGAAGAATATTCTGTAATCCAGATATTATGTGATAACTGGTATAAAAGCTGAAATTTGAAAAATCCAGATAGTCTCTACAAAATTTTCATTGCACTCAGAACTTAAACAGGTTCAAATTTTCAAATAGTCATTTTGTTTGTCATCTACTTGATGGTCACCAACTAGCTAAATAACCAGTCTAGTCAGTTGGCTTTGCTAGGTAAATGACTTCCATGACAAAATGGTAATATTCAAAAACTAACTTCTCATCATTCTAGAAGATAGATAGATAACAATAAATGAGCAGAAACCACTATTGATTAAATAATGAATTATTTAATTTCAATAAATGTCATTTATTATAATCAACTATTTGTGGAAAAGTGGACAAATTGACTTGTGGAATGTTGTCCCATTAATTCAACAATAAATTGCTGGATTTCTTTATGGTAAATAGATGATATATTTTGGAAAATTATATTTATTAATTTTATATATGTAGCTGATGTTTATTTTTTCAAATTATTATAAAAATAATTATTTTCTTCACTACCAGAAAGGAATGCATATTTGACTCAATGCTATGAATTATCTTGTCTCTAATTACAGAAGAAAAAATTTAAACAATAATTTTTCAATTCAAATAGTCTATAAACTTGTCACTTAGAAAAACGACATTTGATTCAAAAAGCAATGAAAGTCGCTTTGATATGAATGATAAACTATTTGCTTTATCATAGATATGATCAGAATTACTGGCATCATGAATTAAAGATTTATAAATGAATGGATTAATTTTATATCTCAAATTATAGAAGAAATGAAAACTAATCTTTTTTTCTCAGTGAGGAAAGTTTATTCATCAAATAAAAACTAATCTTTTGGATAAATTATAGTATCTGTTCAAATGAATTAAATCGCTGTGTCGAATAAACCATTCAATGGATTATAAAGGTAAATATTTAAATGCCACTTTTGAATTATCAAATCAAATATTAAATATGATAAATATTCTAATTATAAGCATCTTAAAATAGATTAATATGTTAAATATACATTATCTATGCTAAATGGAGTTCAATACTCTTTGTTGTGTATTAAGAAAGGATGATATAAAAATGAAATTAATTATGCAGTAACTTGGAGGGATTATTTAATATACTTTTCCATAATTGCTTCTTTCTCAGTTGGCTAATATAGTTGTTACTAATGTAATAAAGTCTTAGTCTACTTCCTGTTGCCAGCTGAAGCAGTAGAAGGCATATAATAGAGTGAATAAAAATAGATTATGGATAAGTTTAGCAAATCTGGGAATGGATGAAGCTTTAGTGGATGTTATTAAGAAATTATATGAAAATAACTACTATACATATTAATTAGGGATATAGAATCAGTTAAAGTTAAAAATGGGGTGGGAAAGGCAAGAATGCCCTATGTCCCCTATTTCTTTTTTGTTGTATTTGAGTGAAATGGAGAGAGCAATAGAAAGACTAGGAAGAGGGATAGAGATACCATTAATAGGTGGCAAGGGAGTATATACATTGTCGGGTCTTTTTTTTTTTTGGATGATCTTTTTGTGTGCAGAAAGAAGAGATGATATGGAAATTATGCTGAGGACACATGAAAGGGTGGGTAAAGATATGGGGATTAAATTTAGTGAAGAAAAATCAAATATAATGATGGTGAATACTGAGGAAAGAGAAGACAAAGATTTCTTATTAGGGGATATAATGTTAAGTATGGTGAATAGATATAATTATTTGGGAATCATCTTGAGTAATCAGAAAAATTGCTTGGATGAATGGGAAAAAAAAGTTGATAAATGAAGCAAAGAAAAGAAAGGGATTGATAAAAAAAATTAACAGTGTTTTCATATAATAAATATGATGTAGCTAGAATTGTATGGAAGGGAGTAGCAGGGTTAACATACGGCAATGATGCATTATGTGTTAGTAAAGGGGTATTAGATTACTTAGAAAAAGTACAAAAGGAAGTAGGAAGACATGCATTAGATATTGAGGTGTGGATAGCAAAGGAGCAATTTAAGGAGAAATGGGATGGTCAAGTTTTTATATGAGGACTGCATAAAGCAAATTGAAAATGTTCAGTAGATTGCAATTTATGGATAATAAAAGAATAGCCAAAATAGTATTTAATTGGGTTACAAGTAAAGGGCAGGCAACAAGATAGGTAAGAAAGGTAATGCAGTATGCAGAAGATTTGGATAAAGAATTTATGTCAGTATACAATACAAAAGGTGGGATGATTGTATTAGGAGGATTGTTGAGTGTTATAGTGGTAAGGAGTGGGATAGAAGAATAGATGCATTAATAAAGAATAGGGAGTTGGAGAGATGGAGAACTAGTATGGAGAGTAAAATGAGTTTAAATATATATAGAAGTAAACAGAACATTGGGTGTGAGTTATTTTATGATAGTAGTAAGGAAAGTAGTTTATTGTTTAAGGCTTGAATGGGATCTTTAGCAACAAGAGAATATACACGTAAATGGAAAAAAAAATAGGTGATTTAGTCTGCAAGTTGTGTATTAGGCATCTGTTACTTTAATGTAAATGCTTGGAAGCAGAAAGGGTACAACTAATGAAGTTATGGAAGATTAAATATGAACAAAGTGATTATACAGAAATTGAGCTATTAGTTTTTATGATAGGTTTGGGAAAAGCTAAGGGGAATTTAGATATGAAGGTCATGAAGTTGACAAATATTATGTTGTGGAAATGGAATGGAGCAGATTATGGGAAAACGTAGAGTGGAGAATGGAAAGGGAAGGCAAAGTGCTAACAGGTTTCTCTGGGCATAGTTGCTGAGAGATTCCTGACTCCGTATAAGGGGAAGTCACAGTGCATTACATCACATCCATAAGGATAGGACTCTTTACACTGTCAAGTTGTGAGTTCATGGGAAAAAAGTTTGCTAAGATGTGAGTACCTGTTTTATTATTTTATCATCTTTACAAAAATTTTTAAATCAATTTCATTCATAGGTAATTAAAAATCATTCCGTTTTATGCAAATGGCTGCCATTTAAAAAAAAAAGACAAAAGCCAGGATAAGTAATTCTTAGAATCATTAGAGCAACATAAAACTTCGGAAAAGAATTTAAAATGAAACCAAACAATCCAAAAAAGAATAGAGTCACTAGAAATCTTATTTTTAATGATAGAACAAATTGAGAAAGAATTTGGAAATCAAATCCCATTGAAAATGTTGGGGGCAAAAAAAAGTAAAAAAAATGCTTAACAAAGATTGTCTTAAGAATTTCACCTTAACATCAGATATTAATAAAGTAAAACAAGCTTCTATGGCTGTAAACCAGTCAGGGAAGACAGAAAATAGCCCAGGGACCACACGAGAGATAAAAATTAACCATAAAACCATAGAAAAAGAAATCCCAGTATTAAATCATTCATAGAAAAAAAGTTATGATATTGTGGTGTAGAACTGGAGGTGGTCAAATGCGGCAAAATAGTGCAGGAGGGAAAAATCATTTTAAATATTAATTTGATCTTAAATTTTAGAATCAATCATTATAGATTATGATTTAAACTGTCCCCCTGCACAAAACCCTAATTTTTTCGATGATCAGAACAGAGGTTATTGGGCCACTTTCGGTGTGATTGGTGCACCACAAAAAAAATAAAAAATTTCTAAATCAACATAGAATCACAATGAAGTGAATCCTGAGCCAAAAAACAATGATTTAAAGACAAAAATAAGTACAAATGATGTTATAGACATAAACAGAGACATTGAAGCAGCAAATTATTCAACCTCTTTTAATCCAACAATTACTGAGAATATTCCAAAGATTAATTACAAACTTTTAGATTACATAACTGAAACCTTGATTACTAATCAAGACCTAGAATTCAATCTAGACAAGCAAATTCAAATAGTATCAATTTATAAGAGTCACAGTTGAAATCTTACTACAATCAAGCCCACTGTAGGGTTACAGAAACCAATTGTCATCAACCTCTGCTCTACAACCAAACAACAAGCAAGAATCCTATAATGCTATTACCACTTTTCCCAATTGGAATAATCAAGTGGAAATTTATAGGCCAGATTGTAAACCCTGGAGAACTTTGTAGTCAGTGAACCGAACAGGTATTTTGAACATTTGGCAGGCATCAGGAGTTGACAATTAGTGTCAAACAGATTTTGGGCTCAACTGAACCCCAGGGTACAAAGTGAAATGGACAAATGGTGTGTTCTCATGGTGTGCAGATAAAGCTAGCTGCGATTTCAAGACTACAATGAATCAATGTATCTTACATCATGTATTTCTGTAAATCAAGATATTTAATCCCATGTATTTCATAATTGATCACCTATGTAATGCATTCCCCTTGATCTAGATGGGCAGGTAGACCGAATGTGGTCCTGCCCTATTTGTATTCACCCATATCAACATTGTTGCATCGAGAGAATGGGTCTCCACTCAATTTTTCTTCCTGGGTGTGTGTGTGTGTGTGTGGAGGTCATGTTGACTTTTGTTCATTTTACTTTCTCTTTGTTTTCAGGTTTTCTTGGTTAACAGTACATTTTTGGCCAGGTAGACCATCCTGTTGAATTGGTAATCATAGGTTTTTTCCTGAATCCTTGGTCTCAGGAGTGGAGGTGATGATCATGAGGGGTTCGCTGATCTGCAGAAGTGGACATGATCATCACTACACTCAGAAAAGGGACTACCAGGCATGGTTATCTCAGCCCTCTTTGATTTGGCTATTGTTCAGAATCAGCCAAAACAATGGGACACCCAGATAAATCTAACCCACTTATGGGGGGAGGCAATGCGGATTAACCTTGTCAAAGCAGTGGGTCTGCATTCTTGCTAAGTGGAGTTCTGTATGGTCTAGGCATGGATGGTGTCTGAGGGGAGCAGTTCAGGGACCTGCCAGTCAGGTTGAAAGTTGTTTTCCCTGCATAGATTTTGCCTGAGGGACCAAAGCATCCCCTTGATTGAATGTCCTTTGATCCAAGTTAATATACCTGTAACACCTAATTTATTGTGTAAGGTGCTAGGACTGCTTTGAGCCATTGTCCAATTGTATATCAGTGTACCATAGTAATATCTTTGGCCCACTGCTGCAGGCAACAGAATGTGGTCCTGGCACATTTGGGTCTGTGAGATTTGATATAGTAACTTAATAAAGGTTGCTTTGAAACATAAAGTTTTCTCAGATATTACTAAACCATGTACAGGTAATATTTTATTTAATATTATTATTGTTAATATTAAATGGGATTAAATGTGACTTACTTTAGGCTTAAGTTGTACAATCTTAAGAAACTATTCCATTTATATAAAACTGCTATCTTGCAAATATTATATGTTTTATGAGTTTTTAAGTTTCAACCTCAAAGTTAAATGGAGTTAATCATACTTATGTAGATAAATAAATCTGTAAAAAATATTTTATGCATCATTCTTACATGTTAGTATTAATTTTTCACTGTTATATAATATGTAACAAGGCAACTTAATAATCTAGTTATATTTTGTTAGTGAGGAGCGCTCCTAACATTTAAGCCAGCAATTGAATCCAGTTGAGGATCTTGAGGCAAAATAAATAAGCCAATGTGTAAAAATCATTTTGGTCTGCTAAGCTATGATTTGTACTTGCTCCTTTTAAAAGAGTGAAAAATTCATCAGTATTAAGTGAGGTTGATTAATAATTGATTACTTAATGAAATAAACTAATTAAGAATGACTATAAAACATTTATCTTTTATGATGATGATAATTATTATGTTCCAGTATTTAAATTAAGGATTATTTTGAAATAATACGCTTTATATATCCCAAATTCAAATTAGATTTAAGAAGCAAACAATAATATTCATTAGATATTTTCATATAATTTTTTTTATCATTATTATTCGCTTTTTAGCATGTATTTTATATTGTTTGTTGTTATTAAGGAAACATTGTAAATGCATGGTATAAAGGACATATTTAAAATATTAGCTTACACATAAAATCTATTTTTGGATTAAATACACAATTATCATATTAATGCTATCTGAAATATACAAGTATTGGGTTGGAAAATGTACACAATACTCTTTTTTACATTGTCACATCCTTAAATGCATAAACACACATTATAACCATACATTTATTTTTTTTTATTCTATATAACCCTGCAATAAATTATTGATCAACTTTGTCTTTAATATTGCTAACCCTAGTTTCAAAACACAGATTAAGTTACTTTTAATGTGTGCTTATAATAAGAAACCATATAAAGTATTTGTAAAGATTTTTATTATTAAATAAGAATAAGACTAAGAGTACACATATTGAATAGCCCTGATACATTTATTTATTATTTTATCGAATGTGAATCTATTATCAAAGTATAGAATAGTTTTAACTTCTGTGGAAATAGATAAAACTTGTATGCATAATAATTGCAAGACAAATGAGAGATAGTAGACACTCTTCTTTTTCCATCTCAACTGCATTTCCACATTATTGACTTAGATGCATTTTTTCTACATTATAAGCAACCGTTCTCATCTTTCTTGGGTTTTAAATTTGGCACATCTCAACTGAGATCACATCTTTTTATGGCTTTAGTATATATCATTTATATTATTGCATTATATTTCTGATACATTAGATATTTAAATATGGATATAAATTATCTTCAATTATTATGGAATATCAAATAACTGATGAGCTTAAAACTTTCTCTTTTTCTGTATATATATTCATGCCAGAAACATCTGACTTTCAAAATTAAACTGGTTATAATTATATTATGTAAGTAGAAAATTCTGACTCTTGCTTCTGTGTAGGTGTTTAAATATTTTAAATGTCCTCTTTAAATGATAAGTATAGGCTTTTTATATGAAATATATGTATAATGAGAGAAAATGGTCAGAAACATTTTTTTACAAGATGTTAGCTTTGGATTTATAATAACATTTAGGAAAGTGTATGGAAAATCTGAGAAATATGATTGTTACAAATTTAGTCATATTACATATATTAATTTAATTTGCTTATATTGAATGTTTTCATATATGTAAATAGAAGGGTTTGAACTTAAGATTTTTCAGTTTATATTTATCCTCCACTCCATTTCAAGCAACCAACACATGCCTACATACATGCAAAAAAGATCGATGATCCCCAACTGATGAGTGCCAATTCTGCAAGAAATACATATATTTAGGACCATGCATGAATGTGATCATGCATGTTAGTTGCTTGAGATGGAGTGGAGAACAAATATAGACTGAAAAATTCTGAGTTCAAATCCTGTATTTACATATATTAAATTAGAAAATTTTCATAGGTTTATATAGTCTAAAAAAAAAAAAGAGCTCTGAGTTCAAATCCTGTATTTACATATATTAAATTAGAAAATTTTCATAGGTTTATATAGTAATGGAAATTAAGGGATTATATTCATGTAAACAACTAGAAATAATTTCACTTTTGATGTTGTTGAAAAATTTATTGTTTGAATTTATTGCATTACAAAGTTGCATCATTAAGAAACTTAATAGAAGACTGATAGATTTGATTAGTACATTTTTTGTATTGACGTATGTGTGCACGTATATTTGGTGTTTATGTACATAATTAAATTGTACTGTTTTAAAAATTAAAAGAAAATAGATCTACAGAATTAATACTATTATTAAATATTCAATAAAAAAAACATATTTTGTAAAATTATAGTTGTAAAATTAACAAAAGACAAAAAAGAGAAATTTGATATAATTTATTTAAGTTTTAGTGATAAGCAAATGAATTTGAATTGCTTAGTTTAAGAAAATATACTGTATTTTCTGACCATTCAGATTTGATATGTTTAAAGAGATAATTTGCCTTTTTTTATAGTAAATTGAATGATAAATCAACCCTTTATTAAAATTTAGAAAGCAGTAAAATTGAGAAAGTTAAAGAAGAAATTTCCAAATTTCTTTTTAGCCAGTAATGAAAAACTATTTTATAATCATTTATAAAATAATTAAATGAATGTTGAAAGTATTTATGAAAAAACGTGTGAAAAAAATATTAAAAAGATCATTTAATATATATTATTTTAATACAAATTAACACAGATACAGACATAATTATGAGATGTGTTAAAAATATGTTGTGATAAAATATAAATATGTCTGAAAAATAACAATAATCTAGTCTTGATTCAAGAAAAAAGTAGAGTATTTTGATTCCATAGAGACAGGAGAAAATTTTGAGAGGAGTAACTGTTAAAAAGAAACCCTTATGATTTGAACAGTTTCCCTCACAATAGCTTAAATAGATTTACCTTTCTGACAGTTTAAACAAATATTTTTCAGTACTCTATCCATCTCAGTAAGAGTGATGACATCAGCCAAAAAAGACTATTTAACATATCTAGCTAGAAAAAGAAGTCATGCCAGTCAAGTGACCTGGATCTATGCAGTTGTAACCCAATATGAACATTGAAGTTGTATAGAAGGTAACATTGTCTATGTCAAAGAAGAAAAAACATACCACAAGAAGAGGGATCTATTGTAAAATCTACCATGTATCTATCTCTAATGGGACTTATTTGATTTATCTATCATTACCAATATTCAAAGAAGATAATCACAATCAGAATTGAATTGATAAAGACTATTGTTAAAGACGTGAACATATAAAATAAGCTTATACTCTATAAAAAACCATGGTTTAAAACATTTCATTATATGACAAGTCCTTTCATATTTATAATGTTTATTCAATACAATATTTTGTATTTTTATTTAATTTCCTTATATTATGGTAGTTGCAAATGTATAAGCAATGAGTTTGTATTTTATTTATTTATTGTAAATAAATTATTTTTTATTAACCCTATTACATTGTTGTTGTTTTTTTGTTTTTAAATTAATTTTAAACATACTACTAATTCTGAGAAGCAAGTAACAGAAATATAATTGAACAATGATAATAAGTGATATTAAGATATCCATAATTAAACTTTCTATTTAAAAAGTTTGGCATCCTAAAGATTAAATTTAAATTGAATATAAACAAAGAAATGAAAATATTTTTGAAATGATTATATTTAACTTAGCATTCAGTGTATGGTTATATTGACCTTCATCATCAGAGGGTGATTATATTAATATAATTAATTTTAACCATTTATTTGAATTTATATATTTATCTCAATTCAAACTGTTACATTTAGCACTCATAAATAAATCATTACAATATATATATTAAATTAAATATTTTCATGGATTTATACTGGTGAAAACAATGGAAATTAAGAAATTATATCCATGAAAACAACTAGAGATAATTTCACCTTTGGTGTTACTGTGAAATTACTAATTACTAATTGACATGCTTATGTCAATTAGTAAAAGACCAAGAAAGAGACCACACGTGAGATGGAGGGATGAAATAAGAAAGTGTTTGATGGATGATGTGGAGAAGAGATGCTAGAGATCAGAGAAGATGGATTGAACTTGGAGAGACATTCATCCTGCAGTGGATTGATAATGATGATGATGAAGTGACATTTTTAAGACTAAAAAAGTTTTTTTCTGGTAACTTATTAAAGCTCTTTTACCTTAAGTTTAAGTAGAAGATACAGGAGATTTCTTTTACTTTTAATCCAAGTTGTTATAAGAAAATATTCAGATGGCTGTTTTTATAGATATGAAAATTTAGAAGCTCACATTTTCGAAAAATAAATATTTTAAAAAGTGCAAAGTTTACATTTTATTAATGAAGTGAAATATTTAAAATACTATTCAAATAATTTCATATCATCAAAGATGTTTATGAATATTAAAACTTATAAAGAATTTTTAAAAAAAATTTATTGTTGATTTCATAACATTCCCAAATTCTTGAATAATTTTTTTAAAAGAATTTATCATTTTTTGATAATTACATCTGTTTCATCTTTTGGCTTTTGAAAAAGTTAATTTTTAAAATGGAAAATAATTGGTTATATAGTAGTTTAGATATATAAATAAAAATACCAATCTATTAATAGATTAAGTAATATTGTGATTCATATTTATATATCAATTAATAATAGATCTTTGTCTAGAAATAAAATTAACATTATTAAATTTTTGTTGCTAGATAATTTTATGCAGTTTACTTATAATGATAAGTTTTATAAAATTAAAGAAAGGTGAATAATAAGTTATATTTTATCTCCTTTAATTTGTTTGGCTTCTATTAATTATTTGGCAGAGTAAATTATTAATCATAATTATGTATATTTAATGATGATTGTTAGATATGTTGATGATTATTTGTAGTGGAAAAGGATAGATTAAAAAAATTATCAAATAAATTTTATAATTTTGATCCTTCTATAAAATATATTTTAGAAGGAAAGGGTTATATTTTTGTTAAAGTTCTAAGATTTATTAATAATAAAAGAATCAAAAAAATATTATTTGATAAATAAATATCATATTAAAAGTTAGGATTTAAGATCTATAATAATAATAAGAGCTGATAGCTACTAAGCAGTTTTATATAAAATGGCTGCTTTGTATAATTTTTGCTATAGAAATCAGATATTAGATAGTTCTAAAATGATAGCTTTGTGTCAAAAAATACAGTTTCATATTATTTTAGTATTGGTTATTCTGATAATTTCATTACGAGTATTTAATAGGAATTATATAGCATTGATGATAATAATAATGAAAAAAAAAATATGATTTTATTTTCTTGCCTTTTAAAATATCTTTTTATAAGGTTCTAAAAAAGGTTTATAATTTGTTTGGGAATATAAAAAAAATATGAGAATGGCTTTACTGCTCTAAGAAGTTTGAGAACCAGAAGTGTGAGCACCAGAATTGATCTTGGAACCTCCTGATCTCAAGTCAGATGCTCTCCCAACTATACAAAATTGCACATGGTTGTTTGGAATTAAGAAAATAGCATGGAGGAAGATATTACTTTAAATAATTGATCAACTAGTACAAAAAGAAAATTTATAAGAATAATATATTATTTCTTATTTTGTAAGAAATTATGTGTAGTTCAAAATAGTATGTGCTTAAATGAAAGAGTAAAATTTCATAAAGTAGAGTAAAAAAAAAAAAAATTTTAATTCTGTATTATATGTCCATAAAAGAATTGTTGGCCTGAGCAGACTAAGTTTGTATTTTTTTTTTCATATATCATAGCACCGGCTGGGACACGAACCCACAACCGTCTGTAATCAACTACTTGCTTGCAAGGTGGCTGCGATGACCTCTCGGCTAACAATGCTTGATAAAGTTTGTATTTTTTTGAAAAGAATGAGATAAAGGTAAGAATTAAAGAATTTATGTTATTGAAAATATATTCTGCTGAAGCTATTAACTTATTTAAGATTTTTTTTTTGATATTAAAGGTGAAATATAATTGACAATTATGAGTATTTATTTTGATATATAATTATGTTGCATTTGTGTTCCTTTGCATTTAGCAATAAAATCAATGATTGTGAAAATTTAATTTTAAAATTTGGTGTAATTAATTTATTTTTATTGACTAATTTAACTTTTAGTTGTTAGTAATATATTGTTGTATTATATTATAATAATTGTAGGAAAAAGAGGGAGAAGAAAAAAGTTATAGTTCAGAAAAAAATCTAAATCTCACTATATATATATATAATAGCAATAAAAATAATAAATGTAATGGTAATTAAGTATTATATACGGTTTTACAATCCACTACAATAGTTTTTAATTAACAGACATTTTATTTGTGTATGTGTATGGAAATCTTGAATGTGTGGGGCAATCCATTTAAATCAACTTAATTAGAACACACTTAACCTAGAACAACTACTCCAGGCCAAGAGTCAAAGGAAACTGACAGACTGATGCATTCCTATTTTTGGATGCATCATTCTGTCAGTTTACATTCATTCTTGGTCTGAAGCAGTTGTTCTAGGTTAAGTGTTTTCTAATTAAGTTGATTTAAATAGATTACTCCACACATTCAAGATTTTTATTTAAACATTAATTAAAAATATTGTATTACTATATATATAATGTTTTGTAAATGTTCTCAATAACACATTTATTATAACATAAAGACAACTGAACATGGCTGAAAAAATCTTGAAGTATTTAATGAATGTTATTCATTGTTATAAAACCTTCTTGGTATTATTAATTTATTAATATCGACAAAATACAAAAAGGTCTCTGTGACACAATGACAATTATGTTGGTTTGCTTTATCACAAATCTGAAATTCATTTATGAAATAACATTGAAAAATCTGCAAATAAGATAAGGGTATTTTCTGCTAGCTAACGCTTATCAATCTTACTAGCTATCCAATTTGGTCTACAAAGGGTTATCTGATTCTTTTTGCTTGGAGTTTTTCAATCCAATGTGATTACAAATGCATAAATTTCATTTGGAGCTTATTATTAGGGTCAGCGGAAATAACAGCACAAGAACAAGGTCTTATTGGATTACGCAGAGTTAGATAACTTAATAAATATAGATATTTACTATGTCATTTTTAAACATTAAAAGTGAAAAAAAAAAACAACTGCAAAAAATATCAGTGATTGATAAAAGTTTTTGTTTGTCAAATATTTTCTTTAAAATCATTTATGTTTATTAAATCAAATAAAATATTTAACCTTAATAAATAAATGTTTTCCATTTTAAAAAAAATAGAACTGATTCAAAACAGAAATTCATCATGAAGGGCAGTACTTTAATAAAATAATATTTAGAGTAGATACAAGCATATATGTTTCACATCACTGAGGTTGATCATTCCCTTATCAAGTCCATGTCTTGCAATTCAAATAAAATTTATGGAAGCAGTTAAAAATCTCCAAATAATGTTATAATATTTATTTTTTTTGAAGTTAGCTTTTCATTAATTATCTAGTTATTAGCCAGTAAAAAAATATCTACTTATATTTAACCAGAAGATAAATCATAATTTTTTCCTCCAACTGGAATAGCCTAGTTAATAAAAATTTACCGTTCGTAATTGCTCAGTAAGTGAATGTTATCAAGTAGCAGATTATATAGGATTGTTTTATATTTTTACTTTATATATATAATAGAATACCTTCAGTGCTTAATATATATATAACATTCGAAATTAAAACTTACGTGACATTTTAAATACTCTCTAACCTAGCGTAAGTAAAAAATGTAACATGCTAGGTTAGAGAGTATTTTAAAATGTTTATTGCACGGTATTATGAGTTTTAATCTCGAATGTTGTATGTATATCTACTTTATACTGTATACACACATACACTCATGCATATAATTAATTTTATTATTTTTAATGATGTTATGACATTCAAATTCTTCATTAAAAAGAATTAAAAGAAATTATAATGAAATATGTTAAATAGTAATTAAATTTTTGTTAATTATGTTAATGAAAAATATTAATTAAATGCTAAAAAAACTTTTAAAATTAATTATATTCTAATATATATGCACGTTGAAAGATATTTTAAAGATTAAAAATAAATAAATGTGAGCAATCACGATTCGTTTATCTATTAAAGAACAAATACTGTACTGCAAATCTATTTAATCACTTCAAAGTTTTCTGTTCGCATACTGGTAATGTCTTTTTATCTTTCAAATGGTAATGTCTTTCCTTTTTTAGATTGTAAAATAATAATTATTCACTTTTTCTTATTTCTACATAGATTCTTCTAACATGTTTTTCATCATTTTTATATTATTCTCTTACTAAACGTATTTTTCTCTTTTTTTATATACCAACATTTCAATGCACTCCATTTTTATTAATTTTCCTAATTGAAAAGCTACGTCTCCATACAAAACTAACCTACCTGTACACAAACAATATTTAATAAGACTCTTTTCTTTCTTAAATCTAATTTTAACAACACCCCCCTCCCCTTCCGAGCTTCATTAAAGTCTGATTGTTATTGCAATTTTAATTCTGATATCTTTGACATTATACCATTATTTTCATTCCCAGATACCAACTTCCTTCACATTTAAAAGTCTCAACATGCAATTTATAAATAAATAAAAAAAAAAAAAGTATTCTAATCAAATCATTGTGAAGAATTAGATACTAAGTTATAGACAATATTTAAAATTTAAATTATTTGCAATATGACATTAATTATGCAAATGATTATAATATCTATATGTCCAGAATGTGTGCCTATTGATTATAAAAACATAACTTTAATCATCATCATCATTTCCAATTATGATCAGTCCACTGCAGGTTGGAACTATCTTCCAGTTTAATCCAGTTACTCCACTTCATAGTTTTTCTTTTTCACATCACTTCAGAAAACTTCATCACTTCATCCATGCATCCCACTTGTGATCTTATTCCAGGTTGCTTATAATCTCTTGGGATTTGGTTTAAAACTTTCTCTTTATCTATTGTCATCTCTTCTGCAACGGATTCAGTCCAGATCAATTCCAGTCTCTTAATCTATCACTGATAATAATGGTACCAATATGTTATTTACTTCATGTATTACAATTGCAATCGTTTCCAGTTAATCCCAACCTAAATTTCTTCACATTTCATTGTGTGGCCTGAAGTCTCTGTCTTATTCTTATATTAAGCATTAATGTTTTAAATCCACTTGTAGGAAAGGTTAAGCATATGTATTAAAATATTCCTTTTCAGACACATAGACACATTTTATTTTAAAATGGTGCATATTATATCTTTCACACTTCCACACAAATCAAATAAAATATTTTATATATAATAATATCTTTAATATAATAAAATGAGCTCTAAACAAGATTTTCCAATAAATGCTGGAAAAGAAAGCATTTATAATTTCTATCTAGAATTATCCCTATCTCTAACAGGTTTCAAGCTGATGGCTATTGACAGTGAGGTGCTAGGATATCTAAATCTGAAATACCAACTCAAGCACAGCATTTGTCTAATACTTAGCTATTAAGTAGAAAATCTGAAAATTTCAGACATCCATATGTCTTCAAATCCAGCTATCTAACTTAAATAGTTATATGGGCCAGAATAATTTTCAGCAGAGATTTTAAATGCTTTCTCTTTTGGAAAAGCATGTTTAGAGCAATTAGCATGCTCATTTTATTACAATTCTAATACAAGCTTATTAAGTCAAGTCTCATGATGTATGACTTGATTTTCTTACTATTACAATATTTTTGTATATAATATTCTTGCTATTTTGTTTATGCTTAATGATGTTTAAGGGCATAGCACAGCTGATCCGAAACTGGTCATGAGAGCTTTGTATTAATGTAATTTATAATAAAAAAAGTTACCCATAACTTAATAACAATACTTTATTTTACAATAAGCTTTATAGGGGGCACTTCAATATTCTGAATCACATACTATTTTAAAAAAAGTAGCTGGCTAAACTAAATAATTATATATAGAGAGAATGAACCTTAAATCGAAAACTATTGGAGGATATTAATAAAAGTAGAAGAGATTGGAGTAAAATTTTTTAGAAATATATTAAAAGAAGGAATGTAGGTAAGAGAGAAATAGTATTACTAAATGATGAGGAAAAAGAGTGTTAGAGACAATCTTAAATAAGCTTGTAATGGATATAGAAAAGATGTTAGATGTGAAGGATAGAGTGATAACAAACATTAAAGCACATAGTAATGGAAATATTAGTTTTACAGACAATGAATTGAATGATGGAGAAAAAAATTGAAAAGTGGAAAGGCAAGAGCTTTAGATAGATGGCAGCAGAGATGGCGATGAATTTGGGAAATAGAACAAAATTAAATCTATTATCATGTTTTAGTAAGATGGCACAGAAGACATAATTTCCAGATAGCTGAAAAAGGCTATTGTTTAAAGAAAATGGTAAGGATTATAGAAAGTTAAACAATTATAGCCTGATAGTGTTAATGTCTTTGTTATATAATTTTTTGCACATATGATGGCTGGAAGAATGGAAAAGTTGATGGAAGAAAATAATATAGTGGGAGAAATGCAAGGAGGTTTTAGAACAGATAGGCATATAGGGGATAGTTTATTTGCAGTCATACAACTTTTAGATATGAGTAGGAATGCAGGTGGAGAGTTATATATAGACTTTATGGATTTAGAGAAGACATATGATAGAATAAATAGAAATAGATTTTGGATAAGTTTAGTAAATTTCGGAATGAATGGAGCTTTAGTAGATCTTATTAAGAGATTGAATAAAAATAATTATTATACGTATCAAGTAGGAAGTATAGAATCAGAGTTAAAAATGGGATGGGACTAAGGCAAGGAAACCCTATGTCACCTATTTTGTTTTTGTTATATTTGAGAGAAATGGAGAGAGCAATAGAAAGACTAGGAAGAGAGGTAGTTATACTATTAATAGATGGCAAGGGAGTGTATACATTGTCAGATCTTTTATTTGCTGATGATATCTTCTTGTGCACCGGAAGTAGGGAAAATATGGAAGTTATGCTGAAGACATGCACAAGAGTGGGTAAAGAGATGGGGATTAAATTTAGTAATGTAATGATGATAAATGCTATGAATGAAAAGAGAAAGTATTGGGGGATATGAAGCTAAAAGTGGTGAATAGATTTAACTATTTGGGAATCATCTTAAGTAATCAGTGAAATTGCTTGGATGAATGGGAGAAAAAAATTATAAATGAAGCCAAGAAAAGAAAGGGACTGATAAAGAAATTAACAGTGTTTTCATATAATAAATATGATGTAGCAAGAATTATGTGGAAGAGAGTGGCAGTAGCAGAGTTAACTTATAATAATGATGCATTATGTGTTAGTAAAGGATTGTTAGATTACTTAGAAAAAGTACAAAGAGAAGTAGGAAGACATGGTCAAGTTTTTATATGAGGATGCAAAAAGAAAATGAAAATGTTCAGTAGATTGCAATTTATGGATAATAAGAGAATAGCAAAACAGTATTTAACTGAGTTACAAGTAAAGGACAGGCAACAAGATGGGTAAGAAAGGTAGTATGGTATGCAGAAGATTTGGATAAAGACTTTATATCAGTATACTTGTACAAAAGGTGGAATGATTGCATTAGGAGAATTGTTGAGTGTTATAGTGGCAAAAAATGGGATAGAAGAATAGATGCATTAATAAAAAATAAAAAGTTGAATAGAGAATTAGTATGGAGAGTAAAAAGAGTTTAATTATATAGAGAAGTAAATAAAATATTTGGGTGAGTTAATTTATGATAATAGCAAAAAAGTAGTTTACTGTTTAAAGTTCAAGCAGGATCATTTGCACCAAGGGGAAATACACATAAATGGAGAAATGTGAGTGATTTAGTCTGCAAGATATGTAAGAAAGGCATAGAAAATATGCATCTGCTAATGCTTATAAGCAGAAAGGATACAAATAATGAATTGTGAGAGAATAAATATAAAGTAATTATACAGAAAGTGGATTTTTTGGCTTTTATGCTAGGTTTGGAAAAAGATAAGAGGGATCTAGGTATAAAGGCCATAGAGTGGACAAAGATAAAGTTGTGAAAATGGGAGGAAGCGAGATAGCAAAGAATAGAATAGAGATTGAAAAGGGAATGTAAGGTGGCTAACAGGTTTCTCTGGGTATAGTGACTGAAAGATTCCTGACTTTTCATAAAGGAAAATCCATAGTGCATCACATCATGTATTATAAGTTTTAATTTTTTAAGACAATTTATATAAATTATCACACATGGATACTTAGTTAACATTTTTAAAGTATAGCTTTATAAAGAATGAAGACTTGGTCAGTGAATAAGAGTAAAAATAAGAATTAAAGCTGAAATTATATCAATACAAAAATAAATGATAGTAAATTATTTAATACCAAATCATTTTAAATTACAAAATAAGCTCAAAAAACATAATTTGTAAAAAAACATGCATGCATAATGATAAAAGGGGGCAATTATCATTAGCATATTTTCTTCTACATATGCAGTGAAAATTTTTTACATAACTAAATAAATGAATTTATAAAGTTCCAGGAATACACTTACTTTCTAACACATGATAGTTTTTGAAAAGATAAGAATTAATCCACCTTGTCTTTTTTTATCTAAACTTATATATAAATTTAGGTAAAAAAGATAATGTGGTTTCATTCTTATCTCTTAAAAAACTATCCTGTGTTAGAGAATGGGAGTATTCCTCAGCTTTATAAATTTATACAGTGCATGTGTCAGAGTGATTCCCTTATCACAAATAAAACATGATAGATAAATAATTAGTTATATATAACTACCTAACTAATTAACATAAATTAGAATATTCCCTCTCATCACTATCAACTGCACCAGCTATGAGTATGAAGCCATGGAGTTTTGAAAGCACTAAGCATTAAATAAATTATTAATAAATATAACTTCTGTAACAAGCTGTTAAAAGCACATAATTATTGATATTAAATAAAAAATAATTGTTTTTTTTTTAAGTTAATGGACTTTTTTTAAAGCATAACAGTTAATTCTTTTAAGTACATCAACTTTTTTTACTATCATAATCATTTCTGGTTTTTATATTACCATTATAGTGTGGAGAGCTGTTTGGAGATAACTGTTAAGTTATGTGTTCATTTTATAATGTTAAACAATTAATTCCTATTCTACTTTCAATATTTATTAATAGATAATATTTTGAATAATAGAAAATCAAATTTTTTAAATTAGTACAAAGCCTTGATTTCTATTTATCTACTGAGGTTTTATTGAAAAAAGATATATTTTCTATTTATATATTCCCAATCACATATTTCAATAAATTTTAAAAATTAACTTTTTGTTATGAAATAAAATAATAATAATAAGTTATTATTATCATTTTAATAACATACTTTAATACTGAGATGTCTTTATAATGTACATTTTATACTGTTTGTGGAGAAAGATTTGAAGAATTTAAGCTTTTGATATTTTTATGTATATTTCATAAATATAATATTTTATACTTTTAGTTTTATTATATATATTAAATTTTATAATATATTTCATTCATTAAAGTGCTTACTTTCAAATGCATGAGTCTATTTCCTAAGGTAAACATTTTAGATTTCTTATATTAGAAAATTTCAAAAAGTTAGGCTTTTAATTTAAGTATTCATACTTTATATAAGTTTTGGATGTATATTTTATAAATATTTTATACATATAATGTTTTAGGGTTTATGTTATATATTTCATATATTGAAATCTTTTAGATTCTCCAATTTATATATATTAGATTGTATAGATAAACAAAAAATTTCATAAAAAGGTTAATAAATTATGTTAGTAAATTACATTTAAATTTTGCTATTAAATATGTTAATTTTGTTCAGTCAAAACTATTATTTTTCTTTAATTAATAATCTTTTTAATGCAATAAATATAGAAATACTTTTTAAACATTTAAAAAACCATTATTACAATTTGAATGGCTGTGTTCAAGCGATAACCTTTTTTAATTGGATTCAACCCTGAAAACAATGGTTTGAGAATAATAGTATCTAACCTATTAACAATAATAAACTTCAAAATGATGTTGAAGTTGATTATAATACATCATTTTTATTATTAGTTTTGCATATAGCTTTTAATCTATACACATACACAAACATTTAGAAATCAGCAATTGGAAAAAAAACCCATCTATATAGAACAAACTATTATGAAAAATGGTTATCCATTAGCTGTTTTTAAGAAAACCTTAAATAGACAACAAAAAGAACCATCAAAAGAAAAAAAACAATTATTGGTACAGTAGTATATCAATACATACCAAAAATAGCTGACAAATTAAAAAAAATCTGCAATCAGTATAACATAAGAACAGCTTTGCAGAGTAATATGACCCTATGAGGAATTTTAACATGTATAAAACCTAATCTTGAAATGCTGAAAAGCAAAAACTGCATCTATGAAATATCATGTAAAGATGGAAAAATGTATATTGGTGAGATCAGTCACCCGATTGAAAAGCAATTGCAAGAATACAAACTGATGATTAGAAGAGAGAAAACAGATGTTTTTAAGATAGCAGACTATGTATGTGCTAATGAACTGTGTTAAATTTGCAAAATATAAAAATATTGAATAGGTAAGAAAAAGTACAAAGAAGAAAATTTAAAGAAGCTGTTCACATGATAATGGCAGATACCCCATAAGTCAACCTACTGTGACTGTACATAATATATGGAAACCACTAATTAACCTTGCTTGTAGGAAAAAGTGGAGAAATTAGAAGGAACCTCTTAGATAAATATATGAAATTTCTACTGACTATTGTCTTTGGCAGGATGGCTCAGTTGGTTAGAGCATTACCTTAGAATTCAATATTCAAGAATCTGAGGATCCCAATTTGATTCCCATGCTAGTACTGTCACTGCTCAGGCCAGCCACAATACCTCTCAAAATGTTGTACAGATACTAACCTGTGTCTATTACTAAGAGTTGAATGTATTTTAAATATTTAAATAAAATTTAAATTTTTCTATACATTCAACATTCACTCATAGATGATGGAAATAGGCCATCTAATAATAAAACTTACTTCAGTATTACTCTGTAAAATGCTACTGAGTCACTGTCATAAATAAACTATTTAAAGTTTTATTTAACTTTATTATAAAGCAACATAAAATGCTTGTATTAAAGCAATTCATCTCATAACTATCATGCTTTTTAACATAATGATGATTAAATAATGTAATATAATAAAATTTGAAAAATAATATTATAATAATATTGTGGAATAAATTATAATAAAATAACATACATTAATTTTATATTTTATATCAATCTTAATAAAAAAAATTAAATGAAAATCTGAATAATTTTAGAATAATTTTTATAATAAACTAATTGAAATTAAGAAAATTAAATTGTAAAGTTTGATTCAAAGTTTGATCAAATTTTGTCAAATTATTAAATAAATTAAAAAAATGTATAAATAATGTCATAAATGCGTAAAAAATTTAGTCTAAGTAAGTTTTAAATACAGGTGTACTTTATATCTCTGGAGTTTAGTTGTAATTATAGAGGATTTGAATCTAGACTTTCTAGCTCCCTTAAATTAACCCATTCAATATATCTTATATAACTGATACAAATGACCACACACATGTAAAAAAGCTAAATGATCTCCAATATACATATTTCTGATGAGCACTGGTTCAGCATGAAATATCTATTGGAGATCATTTATCTTTTTCATATGGGTATTGTCATGTGTATAGGTTGTATGAGATAGATTGTATAGCTTAAGGGAGCTTAAAAGTCTGAGTTCAAATTCCCTATAATTACATCTAAGTAAGTTTGTAAATTGGAAATGAAAATGACAATGCAAATATTAAAAAAATAGTAATAGATAGTAAACAAACCCATGGCATAATTTTCTTTGAAAATAAGGAAGATTTTAGCCAAATTATTATTAGACTTTATTAGATTTCTCACTATTAGTCTTGTTATCAAGTTAATAAAGAACCACATCTCCAGTGAAAAAATATAACTGCTATTGTTATTGTTAAAAAAAAAATTTATTACTAATTACTATGAATATTAGCCAAACTTTAATTAAAAGTTTGTGTTGATTTGTAAACATTTTATGCATTAAAGGGAATTTGATTTGTGATTATCAATAATTTCACTAGATATGGAGTAGGCACTCTTTCTCTTTGGTTTGCAAATCCTTTGACTAGCTTTATAAGGAATAGTGAATGGAGATATTTGCCTAAGATAAACAATTAGTTCAAGTTAGAAGTAGATTGATGGATAAAGATAAATACTCTTAGTAATTCAATATTTATTTACTTTCTTTTTTTTTCAGCATTTGTAATTTGATGTAAATACATTCTGCTGTGTCTATTAAAAAATAATTTGTTTTTATATGCTTATCTTGCTTTCAACTATCCACTATTCATGTACTATAGCAATCTAACATTATAACAGTTGATGTCTGTTATAAGAGGGTATTTAAATATTCTTGCAAAAATGTAAATTATTTAATTTATATAAGCCACTTTTTCAGCAAAGGAATACAAGTCTCTTTTTTATTAATTGCATGTGTGTTATTGACTATATGCCAGGCTTCCTTGACTTTGCACTTTCTGTCATCTCTTTCAAAAAATACTATATCGGCCCTTGGTCGCTGAAAGAGATGACCATATTGGATATCATGTTCCAAGAATATTAGATTTGGATTCTGCATTGGTTTTGGCATGGTTAGAAAGATGTTAACTGACACTATATAAGAAAAGGTTACCTGAATCTATGATAAATTATCATCTGAATGATAGAAAAATGAAAAAAAACCTTATAAATAACTCAGGATTTACTAATTAAAGAAATAAAGTAGACAATGAGAATAAACTTCAACGAAAAGATCATGTTATTGAAAATGTATGTCTACATTGAATAATAATAAATAAACTTATGTGCATATTCAATAGAAAAAAAGAATATCTTAGGTGAACATATAGTTTTCATAAAATATTTTATTATTATAAAAGATCTAATATTTAATTATATCATAATCAATAATTTTGTAGTATATATTATTATTCTGATTATTATTTTGTCCCAAGTTACTAACACTTTAAAGTATAGTGAATTAACAGACTTTATTATATAAATTTGTCCTATTAAACATGATATCATAATTAACTTAATGGAAATTTGATTTGGAGTATTAAACTCTCTTTAAAATAAAATAATACATATGGGAAGATAAACTGATTATTTCTTATATATATATATAATAAATATATTTAGCCTGACTATATATGTAAATTTAAACAGAAGTATCTACTAATTAATTAACATTTTTAATATAATTTTTAGTAATGTGTAAGTATTGTTCATTAATGTTTCATAGAAAGTGATTACTTCTATATATATTTATATGTCAAAAAATTATTAAGCTGACTTTTGATATGAAACATCTTTATCAAAGCTAGATTAGCTTTGATAAAAATCTCTCTGCATTAAAACTCTGTCTTAGCAGATTTTTAGTTTCTTGCATTTTATTTATTAATGATATAATCACACTTGTGGATATTACATTTTACTATGGTTTAAATATTTTAAATTATATAGTGGTCATTTAATAATATTTCATAATGATGGCCAAAAATAGAGCAGAGATAAGAATGGTAGATAAAATATTTAAAAGCTATTTATAAAGAAACTAAAAAAATAGTTTAGCTAAAACTTTTTGAAAATTAATGCATAGATATGGTAAATTATTTGTATGGTATTATGAATGTATTGTAAAAGTCTAAATACTAGAAATATTTATTTAATAAAGAAAATTTAAAGTATTTTTAATTCTTCTAATAGGCAAATCTTAATGTTTACTTTCAAGACATTTTTAGCTGCAAGACTTTTGTTTTAAAAAATTATTTTTGAGTTAGATAAAACTGCTTTAATAATTTTAGTTAAAATTAGAAATAAAGCTAAATGAGCTTGCTTGTCATTTCATATTATCAAGGATATTTTAATTGAATGATATTTGAAAAATGTTTTTTAAAATTGGATTTAGGTAACACAAGTTTGTAAACATTTTTATCTAATCTGGAATCTAATATTTTAAAAAATTCAAAACACAGAACTTGATTAAATATTAAAAATAGTGCAAAAAAATATACACATGATTTTTATTTTCTTTTGTTATGAGTTTTGATTTAGTTAATAAGGGTGAACAGATATTTTATTGAATCAATTAATAGAAAGCCTACCAAAACTATTTAAAGATGGAAGTCTTTTGTTTTAAAAGTTAAGAATTAGTCAGTGTTAGTCAAAATTTGCTCATCAAAATTAGCTGATTAAGTTTGTTAACTAGTGTGACTAATTCATGAAGAAGTTAATAAAACTATTTCCATGCACAATGTCGCTGTATTTCCAGAATTTGAAACAAAATTTGCACATATTAAAAATTGTTTTTAAGATTTTTGTGTTTGTGAAGGCAATGATTTTTAAAAAGCAAGTTTTAATTAAATAATCAAAGGAAATTAGAATTTCATTTTTTTCTTTTAATTACTTGCAATGTTTTTTTAGTGATTAGTTGGTGGTCGAGTGGTCAGCACAACTGCCTTACAAGCAGTTGTCCCAGGTTTGCAGGTTCACTACCCGGCCGATGCTTTGACATATAAAAAAAAAAGAAAAAAAATACTTAAAAAAATTATATAGCCATCTATTATGCACCATTAAAAACTTATTGAACTAATATCAACACTGTTTGAAATTTAGTCTACTTACTCTATTAGGCTGAATAATTATTTTGTAAAACTTTGAAATATTGCAGTAACATCAATATCTAACTCATGTACAAAGTATGTTAAAAATCAATTAAGGGATACGACCCAAATAAATTAATAAACAAACAGAAATTATAAGTTAAATAAAAGCATTTAATAATATAAATTGAGTTTAATGGATTGATATTTCTTCAATATATTTAATCTATTTAGAGTATTAATGTTTGCTTATTATTTATATAAAAATAATCTATTATAACTGATAGAAAGATTTGGGGAATTTAAAACCTTAGCTCATCAGAGAAATGGAAAATGTTCACAAAATATACTTATTCACTCACACATATATAGTATAGTGAGAGGAACATTTCATAACTTTTTCACTAGTCCAATAGTTATGAGATTCTAGAAACAGTTTAAGAGTTATTTGAATTGATATGAATGGGTTAACATTTATATATATTTACAATTTGATATAAATAAATTGATAAATACTGAAAAACAAAAAAGGCATGTAAGAAGTTGTGATCTGAGACAACTGATGAGTGTTAGTTAGCCAAAAATGCATATTGGAGATTGTCTTTTTCAAGTATCTTTGTACATCTGAAGCACGTCTAATATATATATTTTAATGACGTGGCTTTACAAATAGCTACAAATTAAGAAGTTAAACTATAATCTAAGAGAATAAGCAAGTAATCGCAGACTCTCACCGATAGTGATCAAATGCTATCACGTCATAGTAACTGTTGCCTAGTTATTTTGTCTATCTTCAGTTTGAAAGCTTAATATATACACAGACACTATCAATATGATGAATTGTGATAGATTAGTATTTATTACTTAACCATCAAGAGAGAAGTATTTTTCAATTACAGTCTTATATCACCTGGGCACACTATTCTTTACAAAAAAAAAACTGATTTACTCAAGAGATAAGTTTTTGTCTTTTTCATTTCTTTTCAACTTTTATACAGAATAAACTGATTTGAATAAATATTCCATTTCCACACGGAACTCCATTTTTCATAGAAAAAAAAAACACATACAAGTTTTGAATTTTAAAATTTTCATCACAAACAATCATGTTTATTTTTTTAAAAAATTGCGTGTATATATAAATATCTTTATATCTTTCAAAGGAGAAAAAATAAATTAAAAAAATAAATGCATTCATAGATTTAAATTGCAATCATAAATTATTTATATGAGATGCCAACCCATGATTTTAGAAAGTATTTGTAGATGAAAAACAAAGATAAAATGACACATGTAGAAAAAATTAGCATATATAATTGATTCTTTGTTTTATCATTTAATCAATTATTAACAATAATATATAGTATATTTTTTATAAAAATTAAAACAAACTTCACATTTATGAGATTGAGAGATTTAATCTTGGATTTAAAAATTAAAGTCTAACTGACTGAGCAAGCAAACAGTAGAACAAATTGCTTTTATTTATTTAATTCTAACTCAACCAAAATGCTTTTCAATCATTAGTTGAACTTTTAATACTTCTCAGATATAGCCAACAAAGTGCTTTTAGTTTATCTGCACAACTGATCACACTTTATTTAGACCCAATATAGCAACAGTATGGCTTACATCAATTAACTGCATTGCTCAATCAAAAATGGATCTGGTGTATCAGATTAACTGGTTAATATTTCCCTTAGCAGGGACAGAAAATTCATTTCAACATAAGTAAAAGAATCATTATATACTAGTTGATTATGAAACCCAAATCTTATGGCTAATTTTTAGATTGTTATGCTCTTTCTGGTAGGGTGTACAAATTTTTGTTGTACCAACATTATGGTTAACATTTACCTATAACTTGCTATTTATGCTAATAATTTAAAAATTCCAAATTAATTTATAAAATGTAAAATGCGCTAAAACTCATGAACACACAGAGCTGAAGACAAAGAAATATTAATACAGATTGATATAAACTAATTAGCCACAAATTCTAAAATTTTTGCTCATTTAAATTAATTTATAATTTTGAGACCTATACCATATCAGATATTACATTAGTATGAATAAATTTTAATGATCTTTATTACATGTTAAGTTTTGACATTCTTGGCCAAGATTAAAAATATTTAAAAATATTTAGTTATTAGATTAAGAAGCAGATTAAGGTTAAAAGAGGCCATCAATGGCTATAGTGAAAATTAGTACTCTTTATATCAAAAAAGTCCATAAACTAAAAATTAAAAAAAACAACTAATAATCAAATGATGAGATATTTGGTCACAAAAAAGTGGCTGATTGATACTTTGCCAAACATTATAGAGAATAATTATTTGGAAAAAGTTGCAAAGATAATATTTTTAGTTAAAGTTGGAAAAAAGTTAATCCCAATTTGTAACTGAATATTTAATCTAGAGTAACTACATTAAAAAAGGATAGTTATATATACTCTTGGAAAACGTTTGACTAGTCTAGTAAATGGTTGATTTGCAATATTTTGTGGTCAATATATTCAGCCTAAGTTAATATCCAGATGCCTTGTGTGGTTTATTGCAATGGTAGAGTGATTAATTTTGAACCTTAAGGTCCATGAATTTTAGTCAATGCTGTCACTTCCGATACTCAAAATTTTTATCCCCACCTGAGCAATTAAATATTCCATTATTATTTTGTATTTAATAAGATATATAACAAATGCATCAATAGTGATTAGATTATATATTGATGCCAAAAAGATTAATATTGATAAATTAGATTATATGGCAATGCTAAGAAGATTGACATTGATAAGAAGGTACTGCAAGATGACTTCAATATTCAATATATTTTACAAAGGTTTATGAGAAGTCTTTTGCAGATTGAATTGGAAATCTATCTATCTATCTATCTATCTATCTATCTATCTATCTATCTATCTATCTATCTATCTATCTATCTATCTATCTATCTATCTATCTATCTATCTATCTATCTATCTACCTATCTATCTATCTATCTATCTACCTACCTACCTACCTACCTATCTATCTTATCTCTGTAAGTATGTATGTACACATCTATCTAACTGTCTAAATGATCTATTTATTAGTCTGTCTGTGTCTGTTTGTTTATTTATCTATTTACATAGTCATTTATCTATTTACTTATTATCTTCTTTCTTGTCTTTCTATTCATTTGTTTACTTATCTATCTACTTGTCTATTTACTTACATTTCTATCCACCTTTCCATCTACTTTTGTATTTGTCTGTTTACTTATCTATCTATTCCGCCATCTATCTATTTATCTATCAAGCTATTTATCTATGTATCTATTTATCTAGATAGATAGAATAACAAATAAATAGAAAGATAAGTTCAATCAGCCAATAATCATATCTTCACCTAGGCATTAATGTTTTTCACTAGTCAATTATGAATCTATCAGTCACTTATTTGCTTATTGATCAACAACCTATTCTCATCTATATATCTATCTATATATTATCTCTATAAGTATATAACTTTCCCCCTTTCTTTATACATATAGTCCATTTAAATCTTGTTTGTTGTAAAAATATATTAGTTTCGGTATTTGTATTATATTTTGAAAATTAGCTTTTATTCATTAGAACTAATCTTTTGGGAACAGACTATTGTAAAATAAACATATAATCAAATTATTTGTTGCGTAGAAGTTTATACGAAGTTTGAACGGGCCGGATGAGATCCGTGTTCCAAAAACTGCCATTCTCCCACAGCACCTAACCATGCAGTGGATTATAAAATAAATGATTAATCAATAAAATATTTACACAAAATACAATTTTATTTTATTTTACTTATTCTCTCTTTTATATTTTTGCAATTATTAACTCTTTCAATATTATTTTATGATATTTAATAACTACCAATAATTAGAAAATAATATATATTTAAATGTATGTACAGTATTATAAAAAAAAACAAAAAAACAACTGAATTGAACTTCAAAAAATAATAACAAGAAAAAAAAAAGCCTAATGGTATTTTGAATATCTATATTGTTTCAAAAGTATTTTTATTATATTACAGAAAATTTGATATTCTGACCAATATGTTATGTTATTAATGGAATTGATTAATGTACTACAATGTCTTAAAAGAGAATTATATTAAAATGATGAGATAACCTTAAAATAAAATATAATAAAGAAACTTCAAATTAAATGTCAACAATTATCTTTTAAAGTGAATAGGCAAAGTTTTAAAATGAATGTTATTTAAAATGTAATTCAATCTTTATTAAAAAAAGTTTCAATTATTATATATATAAATTTATTATTTTTCAGAGAAAAACAGCTATATTATAAAACTATTGAAAATGAGACTATGAAAAACAAAGATTTATCAAGATAATTAGTTCATCATATAACCTATGAGAGGAAATAAAAAAATAGTAATATTCACGAGAAATTGTTAAATAAAAAAGTTTGTTACACAGTACATTAATGTTTCTAAATGAGGATAACCATTCCGCCAGGGTTATAAATAAAGACATAGGAGATTGAAAAAAAAAATGCATAAAGGTGCGGAAAAACACACTCATAATGTGTATATCACTTTCTTAATTTAATATATATATATTAATATTAATTTAGAGATGTTTTACTTAGATATAAATATGGGTGCGTTATCTATTCACCTTATTATTTCATTGCTTTTTAATCCTATTATTGGATAAATTATTAAAGTTAAAATATATAATGGGAACTATATCAAATACATTTTGTTAAAATGAAGATAACATTTCACAGAAATGGTTGCTACGTGATAGATGAGTGAAATAAGGTTGAAAACTATAAGTTTAATATATTGACCTATGCGGTTTAGTATTGTGAGAAAGAGCCACTTCAGCGTCATATAGCATAAATCCAATTCAGTCACTTCCATGCTCCTATAATTATTTGTTATTATACAATAAAATGCCAAAATAAATTGTATAAGGAGACAGATTTTTCGTTATTATTTGATTACATCCTCTGCTACAGTAATAGAATAGTAAAAAAGTTTGACGATTCTCATTAAGCATATTTATTGTACTCAAATTTTTACAGGATTGTGTAAATATCACGTCTTCTTAAATAACTAACAATATAATTCTTTTTTTAATAATTGATCATAGTACCATACAATTTAGGACAATAGTAGAAATATATGTTTTAGAACTCTAGATTTATTCCCTTTTTCAGTATAAAATTATTTTAAACATTTATTTAAATACAACCTGTTAATTTGTTGTTCAATGTCACATCATCTCTAGCACATATGATTATATAATTATTATTAGTAATACTCTATTACCTAGTTATCTCAATGTATATTTAGGCAGAAAATTTAATTACTATATATATATACATACTCCCCACATACATATATATAAGATACACAATAAAGAGATTGTAAAAATTAGGCTTAATTGTTATTATAATTATTACATTAAATAAAAGATGCATAAGGTAATTTAATAAAAATCATAATAGTGCATATTTAAACCAGATTTTGAATAACCAAGCATTTTGAAGAGGAGGAAGGAATGTCAAAAAGTAAGAAATAATAATAATAATTGGACTTGGGTGCATTTGACAAATTAAAAGTTATAAAATAGATATGTTATATTTGTGATGCTAGAAATCATGTTAATTTCAGCGTAAATTGTTTCTCTGGTGTTTATTTAAGACTTTTCTAGGAATAAATTAGAAATATATTTTAAACACAAGTTGAAATATTAAGAAATAAAATAAAAATGAAATTATCAGAGAAAATGAAGTACAAAGAATTTTTTCAAAAAATTCATTTAAATAATAAGCATTGCTTGGAAGATTATGTTAAACAGTGACCAAGTATTTGGGAGATTATTTAAACAGCAACCAGAAAATATTAGCTTTTGAGTTATAATCACATCACTACATTAAATCACACAGGGAAACAAAAATGAAGTTGATCTTTCACATTTAGATTTTATTACAGTATTCTTTAAGAAACAATAATGTACTATCATTAATAAGCTATCATAAGATATACCAAATTTAGTTTTACACAACTTCTGCTTTAGTTAAAACATAGTTTATTTCTATAATTAAATCATATTATAGAACTAATTTTGCATAGTCACTGAAATAAAGTACAGTCATGTATTAACTAAAAATATCTTTACAAATTTTACTCTTTTTATATTCTTCAACTAATTATTTAAATTAGTTTACGGTTTTGACTATCCAGTAGTCCTCCTCAGTGCTACAAATTAAAATTGCATTACATTATAATATTTATTACACACAGTAATTTTACCTTGATATATTTATATATTACTATTATTTATAAAACAATTTTTTTCTTCCAGTGCAACATAATTCTTCCAACAAAATCATGGAATGATTATGGGTTCATCATTGTCACCTCTGATTAGCAATATTTACATGGAAGAATTTGAAGCCACAGTCATAAAGAATACTCCATTTATAACTAAAGTTTGGCTTTACTATGTTGATGATACATTTGTCATATGTGGAACACTATCACAAATTTTCTGGAACAATATCTCATATTGCCTTCAATTAAGTTCACAATAGAATCAGAACAAAAACAAAAATTGGTATTATTAGATGTTCTTGTGACAAGGCTCTCTCATGGCAAAAGCAAGATTACAATTTACAGAAAACCCATACATACAGGAAAATAGCATACACATCTACTTGCACCCAAAACACAAAAAACATGTTGTTATACTATCATCAGAACAGAGCAAAAGAAGTTGGTTCAGAAACCAGCAATTTGAAAAAATAAAATATCTATATAAAACAAACACTTATGAAAAATGTTTGTCCATCAGCTGTTATTAAGAAAATCTTAAATAGACAACAAAAAGAATCCTAAAAAAAAATCCATTATTGATATGGTAGTGTATCCATACATACCAAAAATAGCAGATAAATTAAGAAAAATCTACAATCATTATAACATCAGAACAGTTTTCCAGAGCCATACAACACTGTAGGGAATTCTAATATTTACAAAGCCTAAATTTGAAATGCTGAAAAGAAAATAAACTGCATTTATGAAATACCATGTGAATGTGAAGAATGTCTATTGGTGAGACCAATTGTCCCATTGAAAAGCAATTGCATGAACACAAACTGATGTTTAGAAGAAAAAAAGCAGATGTGTTTAAGGAAGCAGACCATGTATGTACCAATAAACATATGTTCAATTGGAAGAAAACAAACATTTTGGATAGAGAATGAAAGTTACAAAAAAGAAAATTTAAAGAAACTTCTCATTTAACAATGGCAGATAACCCCATAAGTCAATTTAGTGTGACCATACATAATATATGGAAATCATTATCAACTTTGTTCTTAGGAAAAAGTGAAGAAATCAGGAGGATCCTCATATATAAGCATATGAAATTGCAACTGACTGGCAGGATGACTCAATTGGTTAGAGTTTTATCTTAAAATTCAATATTAAAAAATCTAAGGATCCAGTTTTGATTCCCATGCTAGTACTATCACTGGTCATGCCAGCAACACCTGAAGAAGAGAGGAGAATAATACTTCTCAAAACATTATGCATATACTTACCTATGTAGTATTACTAACAGTTGAATGGATTTGGAATATTTAAATAAAGTTAAATTTTTTTAAAGATATTTGATACTTATATTAGATGATGGAAATAGTTCAATATAAAAAATACAACTAAAATACAATCATCGCAAATCTTCAAAAAAAAAACAATACACACGTATCATTTTTCAAAAAAATAAGTTAAAAATCTAAAAATATTTGCTGTATATGCACATACATATATCAAATGTACATAAATATATATGCAATATATATCTATATATTAACATAAACTATATTAATCATAATAAATTTCAATCATTATCATCATTTTCAGTCATTACTGATTCACGGCAAGATAAAAATCTGTCCAAGTTTTTAATCCACTTTATTCAATTTCTATCTCTTCTTTCCATCACACCAGAAAACTTCGTTATTTCATGCATCCATCTCATATGTAGTCACATTTTAGGTCTTTTATAATCTACTAATATCCAATTTAAGATTTCAATTATTCATCCATTATCATCTCTTCTAGAAATATGTTCAGCTCAGTCCATTTCAGGCTCTTAATTCTTTCACTTATGTCAATAATACTTATTTGTTTTCTCACCCATATATTTTACTTCCAATCATTATTATTCCTATCATACATCTCTGTACTTCAGTGAGTAGTTTGAAGTATCTGTATTCCTCTTCTGTTAAGGGTACAAGTCTTAAGTATATATGTAAGAACTGATAAAACACATCAATTAAAAAACTTTCTTTTCAAACACAAAGACATCTTTCCTTTTAATACTATTTCTATAAAATTCCTCAATATGTTTAATTCTATAAATTAATTTTATTCATTATGTTTCCATCTGTATTAATAATTTAACCAAGGTATTTGCAGTTGTTAATTTCTAATTCTTCATTATTGACCTTTATTTTATTTTTTGAGAAAATTCATTGAACATAAGGGTTTTTAAGCATTTACTTTTAGTCCTACTTTTTATTTTTATCTGATAATTCTTGAAAAATTTTCTGAAGCTCTGAAGTATTATTTGCAAACACAATTACATTATCTGCAAAATTTAAATGATTTAAATAATCTCCATTTACTTTTAATTCCTTAGCTTCCAATTTTATTTCACAAAATACTTGTAAAACTGCTAAAAAAATGTAGGTGATATGGAGTCACCTTCTCACACATCCTTTTCAATGTTAATCTTCTTAGTATAACTAGGTAATGTAATTATGACTTTTGCATTTTAATAAATATTTTTCAGAATATAACATACCCTGGGTCTATATGTCGGTGATACAATGCTTTAAATATGGTCCAAATGCTTATTGAGTCAAATGCCTTTTCATAATCTACAAATCCAAAACATAATGGCAACTCATATTTATTGATCATTGGCAGCAATTCCCCCTCGATTATTTACAAATACAAAACTACCTAAAGAAAATTACCCTTTCATTTGATGATTGATTTCAGAGGCACTTACTATTATAATGCCACTAAAAACATCACCGAGCTTGCATCTTTAGACATTATTAAGTTATATGGATCAATATCATATAGGAAATCTGCTAATATCATAAATATATTATTACAAAAGCAGAATATAACTCCCAAAAAAGAGACTTCATTATTGATATTCTGAATTAAATAGACAGTGATATTACAGCAATTTTCAACAATAAATATTTAGCAAGGAAAAGCATGGCCTATAGATTTGCCCATAAGCAGAGTAATATGTAGCTTAAGGCTGTTTATAGCTGAAGTATAAATTGTTCCCTGATATAATTTATAAGCAGTATGTAGATGATCTATTGATATCTGCATACAATGAAAGAATTATAAACTTATGCAAAGAATTAGTGCAAAAAATGGAATTCCAATGGACAATCAAGCATGAAAACATCTCCAGAAGATTGAAGTTTTAAGATCTACAGCTTCAATGAAACAAAAATTTAATAGACTTCAAAATGATCATCAAGCTAATACAAATTCGAGTTATTATTCATCTGTCTTCTCTTATGACTATGACACACAAACTCACCAGGATAAAAAGTTTCTTATATAGAAATTTAAAACTATGTAAATAAGAATCAGATAAGAAAGCTAATATTGAAATGTATATAAATGATTTAGTTAAAATAGAATATTGCTGTAATACTTTAATAAAAAGTATTAAATTTTTTTACAGAAAAATAAGACAAGCACAACCATTTCCAGCAAATAACAAACCATGGTTAAGTATATCATACTTACCTAAACTCTCATATAAAATAAAAAGGATTTGCATCAATACATATAATATAAGTCTGAAAACCCCTCCTAACCTTAACAGACTACTGAATGACACAAAAGGCAAAATATCTCATAAACAAATCTCTCAGATAGTATAAAAAATGAGTGCAGTAACACTGCTTGTAAAACAGCATAGTATGGAAAGTCTAGATAAAATATGGTCACTAGGTATATCAACATAAATAATTGCACAAGCAAGCCAAAAATAATCTTGAATATAAGTCCATCTTTTTGGAGCATGAACAACTATCTGGACACATTTTCAACCCAATAAATGTAAAAATCATATGCAACAAGAGAAATAATAAAAAATGCAATCAGTAAAGATTGGTTTATAGCTATCAACAACCATACTATTAATAAAAAAGAGATTAGCATACAACTCTCCAAAAATGGAATATTTAAATCATTGATTTAAATAAATTAGCATTTACATACAAATTGCATAACATTCACAGTTCCCATGAGTGCTATGAATCTGGCTTGACTGGCTGAAAGTGTGCTCACCCACAATTAATAAACCAAAATGAATACAACTTTACTTTGCCAATATTCATAATGTTGAAAACTAATTATAATAGAATAAGTAAATGAAAATAACCTAATATTATTGATCATTTCTATAAGTTCTTTCATACATGGATATATTAATACTGTGTGATAAAACCACTTCTTAAATTCTGTTTGTTCTTTTCATTGAATAAAATCCAAAGTTTGCTGAAAATGAGTTCTAATTATTTTGGGAAACATTTTGTAGAGAAGTGATAAAAGACTGATTGATCTGTAATTTATTATATCTTCTTTGTCACTACTTTAAATTTTAATATTAAGACTGCATTCTTCTAATGATCTGGTACATCTTTATCATTTAGACATTTGGTATATAACTTTGCCAACAATTTTTCTATTTCTTCATCTACTTCCTCTAAGATATCAAAAATAATTCCATTATTACCATGAGATTTTCCTTTTTCCATAGATTTAATTGCAAGTTTTACTTCTTCATTTAAAATACTGGGTATTTCAAAAGATGTAGCAAATATAGAGAATACTTTGTTTTCCTACTCTTTATTGTTACATAGTTTTTCATAGAACTCTTTCATACATTTCATGATATCTTCTTTCTTTTTAGTAATATAGTTCCATTATTTTTTCTTATTGCAGAAATATGTTTTCTACCAAGCTGCTGTTTTATAGTCTTGAGATTTCGCAATTATATTTTCATATGTCATTATTAAAACTTTTTTGTCCCATTTTAAAAAACTCTAGATATTCATTTCTTTTTAATGGATTATGTTTATATATTTTTATATATTTTTTGTAGAAAATTTACTGGTGAATTGTGACTTTTTGTACCAGCTATCTTTATTGCAGTTTTTATAGTGTATCAGTTATCTTCTCATTGATTTAATTCAAATCTGAACCATCTTCAAAATCTGTTAATATTTTAAAATAATTTTCAAGTTCATAAGCAAAATTCCCTCAAATTTTTGGTAGATAAGAGGGGGGGGCTGATTTTTTTTTGGAGTGTTTCTGAAGATTAGGAATATAATTTTTGTCTCTCTAGTTTTACATTATCACATATTCCTGTATTGAATTTTTAAAAACCTTACAATTTTGAAATACACATTTTCGGTTAGTCAAAATATAATCCAATTCTGATGTACATTTATTTGGATGCTTCCATGTCCATTTTCCATTTAGTATTTTTCTCAAAGAAAGAATTCATAATATATTTTCTTTTTCTAAAAACTCTACAAGCTTATGCTTTTTTCATTTCTATTTGTCATAACCAAATTTACCTACAACACTTCCATCTTTCAATCATTTACCAATTCTAACTTTAAAGTCTCCCATGACAAGTTTAAAATGTTGTTTGGTCTGATCAGAACACCTTTGTACATCCATATAAGAATCTTCTACTTCTTTATCAGAATGATATAACATGAATTGTCTGCATTTTATATTTTGTATTAAGTTAAATAACCAATCTTGTCACTCAAATTGATTCATCATCAATCTTCAAATTGTTGATTTCACTTTTTTGTAATAATGAATCTAACTTGCTTGCGATTCCAATATTTATGCTTTTATCATAAAATAGGTACTACTTTTTAAATCAATTGCCTCTTCACTTTTTCTTTTAACTTCATAAAGTCCAACCATGTACCATTTAATGTTAGACAATTCTTTCAATTTGTGCAATTTTCATTTATTTGGAAATGATTTGCGGTTGTAAGTACTTAAATAAAAAGTTATTATCAAATGATAACCTGGATTCACAATTATGGACTTCTCAGCAACCTCCACTTTTGTCCATCAACCACAACCCTGGGAATAAGGCCTAGATTTAGTTTTGTCTGTCATGATTGTAAATATATATTTATAAAGTTCATTTGTATGCACACATTTATACTGCCTTCAAGAAAACTTAACTGATATTTTATTTAAAAATAATCAGGCAACTGAGAAGAAAGATTAAGATTGTTTCTTGATCTTAAACTCAGAGATAAAAATCCAATAAAGTCATCATGCTTGATGATACATTTTGATGGGCAGTCCATAGTTATGTTCATATACTATATGAATAAATTCTGTTTAATATATATATATTGTTATTATCTACCATAATTTAAAATTTACATGCAGTATATTTTTGATAAATAACTTATTTTTTCAATACATGCACACACACATATATATATATAGTAATAATAATAAGTCAGATGTCACATGACATATATAGCTTGCACTTACAAATATGTAAAATTAAGAGCGTGCTAATAGCTCTAAACAAGCTTTTTTTTTTTTTTACTTATGATAAATGCTACTACAAGAGAAGGCATTCAAATCATTTTTATCTTGGATTGTCCCCATCCCCAGACTGGTTTCGACCTATGGGTCTCTTCAGTGAGAAGTTGGAACATTAGATTTAAAATACCAACTCAAGCTAGGCATTTATCTAAAAGTTATTTGTTAGAAGAAGATCTGAAACTTTTAGACATCTACATGTCTTTAAAGTCATCAAAAATGTATCCATTGTAAATTAAAGTTTTAAAATAGTTCACAGTCATTGAGAAGAGCAAAAATTATTTGCTGAAAAAAGCTTTTTTATATTATTGTTATAATAAATATATAGAATTATTGCTATTATATAATGGCATGTTAAGAATTAAGAACTGTCTAGTATTAAATGGGGCATTATTGAACTTTGTGAAGTTAGAAGAAAAGGTGAATTGATTTAAAAAGTAGGCATGTACTGCAGTACAAGGGCCCAAACATCATAAGTTGAGTAGGATTCATTATAAATAAAAAGTAGAAAAACATTATGGAGGTTGATGGTGTATCAAACAGAATGGCAAAATTAGTTACTCAATTTAATGCAGATAATTCAGTTTTATATCCCAACAAGTTCTCATTGGAATGAAGAAATAAAAAAATTTGTACATTGATGCACAAAGGACTTTTGATCAGAACAAACCACATTTTAAAATTGTCTTGGAAGACTTTAATACTGGAATTAATAAACAAGTGAAAGATGAAATTGCTGTAGGAAAATTTAGTTATAGTGGTAGAAATGAGAGAGGATGTAAACCTGTGATTTGTAGGAAAAAACACTTGATATTTTGAATTCTTTTTATGAGATAAATATTAAATGAAAATGGAAGCATCCAAATAAAGGTACAGCAAAATTGAATTATTTTTGTCTGAGAGGAAATATGTATTTCAAGATTGTAATGTTCTTAATAATTCAATATTGGAAGTGATCATTGGTTAGTCAGATGTAGAATACAAGTCAATGCAAAACTAAAAAGATAAAAATTATTTAAAAAACAGTATTCAAAGTTGATATTCATAATCTTCAGAAACATTCCAATAAATTTAAATTAGAAGTTGCAAATTGTATTCAAATATTAATAGATTTAGAACATGATTCAGGTTTGACCAAAGTCAACAGGAAGATAACTGAAACTCTTTTAAAAACTCCAATAAAGATAGCTGGTACAAAAAGTGATAATTGACCAATAAAATTTCTACTGAGACAAAAAAATTTTGAAAGAAAAGAAGAAAATGAAAATATATAATAATGATACATTAAGAAGAATTGAATATCTATAATTTTGTAAAATGGTGCAAAAAAGACTTGATAATGATATAAAAAAGTATAATTGTGAATTAGCAAAGAAAGAAATAGAAGAGAATAAAAGTCTCAAGAGTATAAAGCAAAATCTTGCTTTGATACAAAAGACTTATTTCTGCAATAGAAAAAAGATAGAATTATTCTAAAAAGAGAGATGACATCATGAAATAAATACAGAAAATTTACCAATAATTATATAGTTTAAAAAAACAAGAAAAAGTGCTTCTACAACTATTATATTTTGTGATTTGATCAGGATTTTAAATGAAGAAATGAGTCAGCAATTAAATCTATGAAGATTGGAAAAGCTCCAGGTATTGATGGATTATAATTGATATCTTTAAAAAAGCAGGTAAAGAAATAGACATTTTTTGGGCAAATATGGTTAAATGTTAAAGTTGTATTAGATGATTGGAAAAACACAGTATTAATATTTAAAAATAAAAACTATCGGTTTTTTTTTTTTTATCAGTTCTATAGAAAATTTTTATAAAGATAATTTCATCATACTGTGAAGTTTGGACTTTATCCAACCAAAAGAATAAGCTGGCTACAGTGGATCATATACAATTATTCAAAAAAGTTATAGAAAGGACAAATGAATACTAGTTGACATTATGATTTAGATTTGTAAATTATAAAAAGGCATTTCTTTCTATAAGCATTTTTTCAGTGATTAAAGCTCACCAAGATATAGTTCCAGGATTCTGTCAAACTCTAAAGAATATTTATAACATTGTGACAATAAGCATTAGAATACACAAGTATACTAGGAAGATTAACACTGAAAAGGATGTATAGTAAGGTGATTTTATATCTCCAAAACCTTCTACAGCAGTTTTTCAAGAAAAATGGAAAGATAAGAGAGTAAATGTAAATGGAGATTATTTAAGTCACTTAGATTTTGCAGATGATGTAATTGTTTTTGCAAATAGGGTTTCAGAACTTCAGGAAATGTTGCTAGATTTATCAAATAAAAGTAAGAAAGTAGAACTAAAGCTAAATGTTAAAAAAAGATGAAAGTAATGATTAATGCATTTTTTCAAAAGAAAAAAATATTGATATTGATGAGTTAGAAAATGTTAACAGCTACAAATATCTTAGATTATTACTACATATGGAAACATAGTGGACACAGTATTAAACTTGGTTTGAGTACATTTGGTAAAAATTACTAAATATTAAAAGGAAATATGCCCATATATTTGAAAAGAAAAGTTTTTAATAAATGTGTTTTACACATTCTTACTTATGAATATGAGACTTGTACATTTAACATAAGAACAGTATAGAGATTTCATACCACTCAATTAAGTATGGAGAGATGCATATTAGGAGTTACAAGAAAGGATCAAAACAAATTACACAGGTGAGAGAACAAATGAGTGTTAATGACATTCCTGAAAAGAAGGGATTGAAATGGAGGTGATCTGAATATGTTAATAGAAGAAATAATAATAGGTTGACAGTTGTAATCTTAAACTGGATTCCAAGAGATTGTAAAATATCTAGAAAGGGACCACATTTGAGATGGGTGACGAAAATAATGTGAAGAGATATTGCAGATTGGAGAAGATGGATTGAATTTGAAGTGACTTTCATCCCTGCAGTGGATCAATAATTGTTGAAAATGATGATGATAAAGATTAAATTATATATGTATGATAAAATAAATATATAAAGGGTGGCCCAAAAGTAGGTTTACAGTTATTAAACCACCTTTTATATGGTTGAAGTTACTTGCTTAGTAATACCAATATAAAACATTCCTCAGAATATAAATCTAACTTACATAAACAGCTTTTTCCTTGCTGATTGTAATTTATTTTATTATGTAATGCTAACTTTTTACTTGATGATATTTTTTTTATTTCAGGATTAATGGCGAACAATTTAAATCAAGAGCAAAGGAAATGGATATTAAAGCAGTATTGGAAGTCTGAAAATGCTGAGATGGTACGTACAGCATGGCAAGAAACTTTTAACACTTCTCCACCTTCACGACAAACAATTTATCGTCTAAGGAATAAATTTGATGAAACAGGTTCAGTGAGTAATGCACTGAAATCTGGACATCCTAAAACTTCTGACACCAAAGAAAATGAAATGTTAGTGGCTATGACATTTGTGAACAGTCCAAGGAAATCCACATGACATGCTTCTGCAGAACTATCCATACCAAGAACATCATTGCAATGCTTAATGCGTAAACTGAAATTAAAACCTTACCGACCAAGACTAGTACATGGTCTTTTAGAGGATGATGCAGATCATCGGCTGCAGTTCTGCAAAATGATGTGTAATCAATTTACTGGAGAAGAATGTGACTCTTTGGATAAAATTATTTGGTCAGATGAGGCTTGCTCTAAATTATCTGGTCATGTGAACAGGCATAACTGTGTGTACTGGGTTGATGAAAATCCCCATTTGACCATAGAGACTGAACTAAACCAGCCTGGCATTACAGTTTGGGGTGCATTATCAAGCAAAGGTGTTGTTGGGCCCATTTTTTTAATATAACTGTAAATGGAGAGAACTATCTGGACATGCTTCATGAAGTAGTAGTGCCACAACTCAAAACTAAACCTAACTTTGACAAACTTTTCTTTCAGCAGGATGGAGCACCACCACATTATGCGTCTACAGTAAGAGACTACCTTAACCAAGTTTTTCCACAGCGTTGGTTCGGAAGAAGGGGCAGCATCGAATGGCCACCACGTTCACCTGACCTGACACCTATGGATTTCTTTTTTGTGGTGTTGTTAAGAACAAGGTTTATGAGAAGAAACCCAAAACAATAAATGATTTAAAAGATTACATTCATCTCGCATTCACAGAAATTGATGAAGAGCGGAATTTGTGCCACACTGTGTGTCAGAGTGTCCTGGAGAGATTTGAAGAATGTTGCAATGTTGAAGGAGGATATTTTGAGCATCTGAGAGCTTAAATTGTTTATGTTTATGTTAACAGGTATAATGAATTTCCCGCTGTTCTAATGTCGAATTTTCAAATAAATAGTCTACATGATAACTGTAAACCTACTTTTGGACCTCTCAAGATTAAATAGGTTTATAAGTAACCATTAAAACAATTCAATGCTTAGACAATTCCAGTATTAATAACAATCAACAATCTCAAACTGTTGTCAAGGCAACCTCCTTTTAACAATAAAGGTGGAATCCCATTTTTATTTATGGTCCAACACATTTATAAAAATATTAAAAATTACAACTTGACCACAGAAATTATAAATATTGATACAAAGAAGTTTAAATAACCTCCTTAAACAGGTAAATATAACCTGTTCTGAATGCAGATTAATAAATAGTCAATTATAATATTACAAATTGCAATTATAATTTTAAATATCACCCAAAGTATTACTTAAATAATAAGTGTAATAATGTTCAAAGCTAAATGGGCTTATAAGTAATTATTAGAAAACAGTCAATACTTAGACAATCTCAATATCAAACAACAATCTCAAACTGTTGTCAATGCTATCTTTTAACAATAAAGGTGGAATCCCACCCTACTTTTATTTATAGTTCAATATATTTATATATATACCAAAGATTGACTATTTATTAATTTGCATTCAGAACAGGTTATATTTACATGTTTAAAAAGGTTATTTAAACTTCTTTGTATCAATAATTTCAATCTTTGTGATCAAATTGCAATCTTTAATTTTTATATAAATATATTGAATCATAAATAAAGTGAGATTCCACTTTTATTGTTAAAAGGAAGTTGCCTTGACAACAATTTGAGATTGTTATTGATATTGGAATTGTCTAAGCCAGGGGTGGGAAAACTTAAAAGTAGCATGATCGACTTTTACATTTATTATCTATTGGTGATCGACTTTTTTTTATGTCTCACCAAAATGTAAGTCATAACATATGATACTTCAGTTACAATTTTAGATTGTTGCATATGTTGTTGAAATAAAAGTTGCTGAGCATCCAATTGGGCTTTTAATTTTTTTAACTTTTGTTTTCTTAACTCGCTGTTGGCAGGATAATTGTTTTGATGCTTTTTGTGAAAACTGCAAAAATGCCTCTCTAAATTTCTTTTCTTCAGTAAGGCTACAGTAGCACAATATCAGTTAAAGACATTTCTCTCTATACATCGTAAAAAATATAGCTTCTCAGTCATTACGAAAATTATATGTTTTTGTTTTTTAGCAATCATATTTTATCTAAAATTAAGAGATTAAATTTTTTCTTAAATAAAATTTTGTATTATATAACAAATTCACCTTCAAGCCAAAAAATGTATTCTATTTTAATGCACATTTCTTAGTTGCTAATTTTTTTAGAATAAGAGCAAAACTAAATATGTAAAAACACACAGATACTACATTTACTGCCTCTTGAGTGCTACCATCGGTCAATTCAGTTATAGAATTTATAAATATAAATGTAAAAATAAAAAGATTCAGAATTCTGGTAACAGTAATCTGATGGCAGAAACGTCTGTCATCGACTGTCAAGCTGTGCGTGATCGACCAGTTAATCGCAATTGACCCTTTTCCCACCCCTGGTCTAAGTCTGGACTGGTTTCTAATGATTATGTATATATATATGTACATTTTTGTGCATGCTCATTATATTATATAAATAAGTATGCACATAAATATTAATAATTTTAATATTTTAAACACGATATACATGTAAATGATGTTGCATAAATATTAATAATGTTCATGTGTATATATATGCTTATAAATGGATGCATGAAGGTAATATTATTCTATGTTTGTATAAAAAATAATTTATAGCAATTGTATTTTGTAGCTCTAAAAATAATTTTTAGAAAGTAAAAACTGAAAAATAATTTAATTTAATAAATTTTTTCAAAAAGAGTTTAGGAGTCGTAAAATTTATTTATTTTAAAAATATATTTATTGACATTATAAAATTGTACAGAAGCATAATAAAAACACTTTGTTAATGTTGGCTCATCCATTGCTGGCGTTGGTCTGGAAAAAGTATGCAAGAGCCATTCTCCGCACTAGCAGGTTATAATATGAGCAAATACGTACTATTTAGTTGGTATTGCCCACCCCTGCCAGTGCAGAGAATGACCCAATAATGCTAACTTATCAGCTGGGATACATGTAGTGTGAAATCAATGCCCCTCTAGTAGAATCCGACATGTTGCAACACAGACTACTTCTACGATACACTACAATGTGGATATATCAGGTCCAAAATTCATGTAGAGTCTGTGGGCCATACTAGTAGGCTCCATGTATTATTAAACAAAAATCTAGAGGATAGTATCTTATCCTTGTCTTGAAGAGCTTTGAGCTTATCGCAAAATATAGCATTGGGATCCGGTGTTGGTTGTGTGAACTTTGTCCTGCACCTTGTGTACCAAAAAGCATATGTCAGGAAGATTGATAACCTGATTACTGTAAAGTCTCCAGAGAAGAGACAACCCCTGATGTCCAGGATTTTATCCACTGCTATAATGCAGTGTTGAGAGATAATTCTTCGAATACTGTTATAGCCTGGACACATATCAATGAACATATGCTCCACTAGGAAAGAAAATAAAGTATTGTACAAAAAAGAAAAAAGAAAGAGAAGAACATATTAAATGCTTTTGGCAGTGTTTAATGAGCTTATTGACAATTATGATTTAAAATTAGTTTTGGTTGGCATCACAAATTATTTTTAGGTATTTTCAATAGATAAATAGAGAAAACATTACCCTTCATTTCATTTTATAGCGATTTATTGTAAGCCGAATTAATTAATAAAGGTAATAGACAAAAGTCACCTAGAAATTTTAATAAGAAAGTAGCATTTAGTTCAATTATTTATTCAGGCTTTCAATTGATATCATTCTCGTGCTGATATTTAAAGTATTTTCAACATGATCTTGTTTTTTGTTCCTTTTTCCAAAATTATTTTTTTTTCTTCTGATTTATCACAGTTTCATTTAAAAAAATATGGAGCAAACAAAGGACATTTTGAAATTGTCACTGGAGACTTCAATGCTATCATTATTAATGATTGAATTTTAAAGGTGGTGTGGGAAATTTGGCAATAATGTCAAAAATGAAAGCAGACACAACTTATGGAGTTCACAGAAATGCTGTATCATTTTTTTTTAAAATAGATCTAAATGGAAATGGACATAAAAATTCATGAAAATGAAGGTTTAGCAGAATTGAATTGTATTTTGACTAATAGTAAGTATGTATTTCAAGATTGTAATAATCTTAATAGATTCAATACAGGAAATGATTATTGATTGGTTAGATGTATGATATGTATTATTGCAAAACTAGAAACACTCTAATGAATTTAAATTAGAATTAGTTAATTCTTTTAAAATATTGATAGATTTTGAAGATGGCTCAGACTTAGCTAAAATCAATAAGAAGATAACTGATATTTTATTTAAGAACTGTAGAAAGATGTATTGTACAAAAAAGCAAGAATTTTCCATTAAATTTTTTACTGAGACAAAATGTATGAAGAAAAGAAGAAATATATATATTTTAAAATGATCTACTGTAAAGAATTAAAAATATAGTTTTCTAAGATGGTATAAAGAATACTTAATAATGATATAAAAATATAATTGTGAATTGACAAGAAAGGCTATAGAAGAAAATAAAAATCTCAAAGAGGTAAAACAGCATCTTGGTATTAAAAAGAAAATTGTTTCAGCAATAAAAAGAAAGGATGAAACTATTACTAAAAAGAGATGTGTGGCAGAATTATATAAATAAATTATATAGTAATAAGAAACAAGATAACAAAAACCTCTACAATTGCCACCTCTTCTGAGAGTCCAAATATAACATGCAATTAAATCTATGAAGAAGGAAAAAGCTTCAGGAAATGGTGGAATTATGATTAATATTTTAAAAGAATCTGGTAAAGAAAGAGAATAATTGTTGGTAAAATTATATATTAAATGTGTAAATAATAAAGATGTACCAATAATCAAAAGAATGCAATAGTAATATCCATATTTAAGAAAATAATAAAAAAGTTATTAAAAATTACAAATTCAGTCTTTTATCAGTTCTATATAAAATCTTTACTGAGGTTACATCTTGTCTACAGCAAACTTCTGATTCTAACTAACCAAAAGAATAAGCTGGATTTAAAACTGTTCATATTGAAGTATTAAGAGAAGTTATAGAAAGAACAAATAATATAAATTGCCATTATACTTTGGATTTCTATATTACGAAGAGATATTTGTCATATAAACATTTTTACAGTGATTAAAACTTTGAATCAAGATATAGGCACAGGACATTGACAAATTTTGAAAACCATTTATTAAAATGCAATATTAGTAATATATTTGAATGGTGAGAGTGTATGATATAGTAATTACATATCTCAAAACTTTTCACAGCAGTTTTACAAGAAGTATTTTGTATATTAAAATGAAAAGATAAGAAAGTAAAAGTAAATGGAAGTTAGTCAAGTCATTAGAATTTTGAAGATGGTGTGGCTATTTTTGAAAATAATGCTTCAGACTTTAAGAAATGTTGCAAAAAATGTCAAATGAAAGTAAGAAGAACTAAAGATAAATGCTAAAAATATTAAAGTAATGCCCAATGGATTTTCTCAGGAAAAGAAAAAAAGCTTGATAAGAATGAATTAAAAGAAGGTAACAACTACAAATACCTTAATAAAATAATTAGCATAGATAGAAGCATAATGGGTAAAATTAATCATAGAATTAAACTTGGATGGAGTGCTTTTGATAGAAATAATTTAATATTAAAAAGAATTATGTTTATATGTTTGAAAAGGTTTTTAATAAATGTGTTTTAACAGTTTTCACTGATGGATCTGAGATTTGGATACTTAATAGAAGAACAATACCAGGATTTCAGACTACTCAATAAAATATGGAGAAATGTATAAGAAAATACACAGTTTTGTTGACCCCTTTGAAAGAATTAAGAGACTGAAATGGGACTGGAATGAGCATCTTTTTAAAAATAATTATAGTAGATGCATAGATGAATCTAAAATATTGTAAAATGCTCAGAAAGATATGTGAAATAAATGGATGAAATATGGAAATTTGCTGATGTGATATGAAAAGAAAGGCTATGAATAAAAGAAATTGGATTAAATTTGGAGATGCTTTCATTCTGCAATTGTTAACTAATGGTTTAAAATGATGATGTTTATTATCAAAACTTAATTCTTCTTATCTAAAAAGAAAAAGAAAATTATTTCACAAAATTTTCTCAAAACATATGGAGTGTATGAAAACATGAAAAGGCTTTTTTAAATTGTGAAATTTATCTTGGATTAAGAAAAATATCTCTAAAATCTTCAGCACAACTAAAAACTCTACTTGAATAATGGATACATTTAAATATACAGTATTGGAGAACACCTTTCTGTAGATTTGATTATCTTGTGGATTCGTTGTATTAACAAATACTTGGATTGTTTGTAAATACCAAAATTATTTACCAAAAGTTGAAATATTTATTCCCAGAATATTAGAAGTCCTATAAATATTTATTTTTTGAATATCTGTGACTACTTTTGCTTCACTGCTTAAAAATCATTTCCAGATATAAATATAATACAGATAATAAAAATAGTATTTTACTTTTCTTATCTATTAATATTAATATTAGGATTTAATACAATCACTTGTTTTTACAACTTAATACTTTTTCGAATTGCATTTAATTTATCATAATTATAGAATAACAGATTCAAGAGTTAAAAGTTTCTGAATTAAGGCTCAGCTTGACACTTGTTTCAAGTGTCATATGACCTCACGAATACAAGTGCATTGATTCCACATTTAAATTTTAATTCTTCACTGACAAAGATAACAGCCAAAAAATTGTCTACAGATGAAGATTAAATTGTGCTATTTTCTTATTAAGATTACAATTTTCAGAGAATTTATAGAAAACACATATCATTAGGAACTATTTTTTTGGACTATTATTAGATTTATTAGATTTGTTTTATTATATATTTTTGCATTTGTATAAACATTTTTGAAATCATATTAGTATAGAAAATGTTGAAAGATAAAATCTCTGGAATTTTAAATTCATTGCTATAGAATGGTTATTTCAGGTATAGACTAGAAAAATATATCAAAGGTAAGCTTGTATTTTTGTTTTAATGGGATTTAGAAGGGGGGACATTGGAATAAAATGTATTAGAATAACTGCTCCAATACTATTATTTTATTGAACTTCTTATGAACTTATGACAAAAAAACCTGTAGATTTTATTATTCTTAAATATGATTTTTCTGATTTTGCTATCTTAAGTTAGGAAGTTTTATATATAAAATTTAAAATCTCCTGCTGAAAGTGACATTTGTAATTCTTTTAAAGATATTTTAAAGCTCACAAAGACCATCATTTGAAGAGACTTGGTAAAGTTTTTTTTATTGATTAAACAATTTTTGTTTTCATAGTTATTCTTGCAATATTGTTTTATTTTAATTTCAAGCCTCATTGATGGTTGCTATATTTATATAGTTTAGTTTTTTTTATAGCACAAATATAATTGTAAATCAATGCTTTGATAATAGAAAACCATTCACCTTTCATATAATGATAACTTCATTGCTATCCTTAATTTTTTTGACACTAGATATTTTACTTTATTGATGAAATAAATTAACACTCAAAAATTTAATATCATTAGTAATAGAATCACCCAAAAATTGATTTCAGAAAGTAAAGTATCATGTGATCAGGAAAAAGGAAGCTATAGACTCAGTACTTACTGAAATATGCCCAGAGAGCTACTTTCATAAGTAATGCAATGAGACAATTGCACATTGAATTGGAACACATGCCAAAATACCACCCCCTTACCTTTTTAAAATAATTTTTATTAAATAAGTAGTAAAAAAAAGTCGAAAAAATTATAAGTATTCAATAATCTGGTAAAAGTAAACTATAAAATTGAGCAGTCACTGATGCAAGACTTATGATGCCAATATCTTAAGTGAGATGGCATTGCATTGTAATAAGTAACAAAATATTACATAATCCTTATCTTTGACTAAAATCATTTAAATATCTAAACACATTTTCCATCCATTCTTAATATTTACTAAATAATTGTTTAATGAAATAAACATTTCTTAACAAAAACTTAAGCTAAAACTGTTGAAAAAGATTTATGAAGACTAATGGCCAAGATCGCTAAATGACAGAGAAATAGTTTCTATAGAAAACAATTATAAGTTAGAGAACAGCTGTCAAGTTATAAGTTACAATAAAAGCTTGAAAATGCTTTTAAAATTTAGTATTTAAGATTTTTATTACTATTTCATTTTTTTTTTTTGCACTTTTTCCAGATATATAATTTTCATTTTTGTATATATGTTTTAAATATATATATTTATTTAATACCAATTACATCCATTGCTTTATTCAATAAATCATTTTAAATAAGTTCTAATAGCATTCCTGTAATTTTAAAACAGTAATCTTTAAAGTTTGTTCTATGTGCCAAAATTGCTCAATATGGCCTTGAGACATATTTTATATCTGCAGTAAAAGTAAAATAATAGCACAATTGTATTTTGGTTTTATGATCACCATATCAACAGCCTCATCATCATCCACAAGTATATAAAAGATATTTTATTTCTCCTTTTCCCAGTGGCCAATCTGGATCAAATATCCCTATATCTGCTTTGTAATCCCTTACAATCCAATGGTTACAATTTTTCAAAAGGAATGTTTTAGCTAATAGCACTTTTTCCACTAACTTTTTGTCATTTACATACAGAAAATTAGATAAACAATTGGTTGAATAAAAATTAGCTATTTGAAAGACCTTAAGCTTTAAAAAATGATCAAGTCACCTGATAAATCTTTTATGATTTGGACTTCAGATCACAGATACAATAGATAAACACACTAGTTTACTTCCACAAACTTTTTCAGTGAATAGGTTAGATTCCTAGTATAATAAATATAAATAATTTATATCAATCGAAAAAAGTTTAACCAACTCAAAAATGGAAAAAAATATTTCAACCATTTTCTTATTTTTTTGTGGCTATCAGAACATTCTCCAGAAAAATAGATCTCCTAAAGAAGATAAAAAAAATAAAAAGTAACTAAATTAAATAAAGTAGAAAGAGAGACGCTATTCTCTTCTCCACATTGTTTGCAGACTATTATAAAAATAGGCAGTGTGAGATATACAGATGAAATTATATATATAAAAAATCAAAGGTAAATTTAAGAAAAATCTTTACTTTTTTGCTGCTAAAAAGTATGTAGTATGATTGATATGTAAAAGAGCATTTCAAAGCATTTTGTTATAGAAATCAAAATGAACCTTAGTAAACAAAAGACACTAAACCAACTTTTCAGTTATACACATGCACATATACACATACAAGGGGAACCCAAAATGACCAGAATTCTTTGGTAGGCATGCCTGATATAGTACACGATTCTGCAGGTAGATATCTTTTGCTGGGATCTTTCTGCATCAATCTGCCAAATGACATTCACCATGTCTATTCATAATACCATAAAAGACATTTTTTGCAAAGTGCATTTGCATATTTGTTGATTTTTGTAATGGATGAAAAGTTGGAATAATATGATATTCTGTTTTCTTTTAGGGAAAATGGCAGGGAAACAGTTGTAATGCATAAAACAGCTTGCAAGCAAGTTGCTCTGGGAAAAACATGAACTTACTAATGAAAGGTCAAATTTACCACGTCCCAAAAAAGCATGATGAGAGAAGTCCAATGTCAAGACAATGCTGATTTTTTTGGATGCAAATAGTATTATTCACTCAGAAATTGTTTGTAATAATCAGGCAATCAAAATCTATATAGATAGTGAAACTTTTGCCTAATGCAGTAAAACTTAAAATGGCACATTTTGTAGCAATGTAAAGCGTGCACGTTTTATTACAAAAGTATGTTAGCATACAGAGTCTTGAGTGTAAAACAATGTTTAATTAATTTTAGCATGACTTAGCTTATCCATATTCACTCAATGTTATTTTGTGTGACTTCTTTTTATTCTCTTGAATGAAAAAATGTCTCAATTTGTTTTTTGCAAACTTAGAAGTAGTGAAGAAAAAAATGATGAAGGTGTTAAATGGCATCAGTTTGCAAGTGCTTCCAAAGTACTTTGGAAAGTGAAAAGCATGTTTAGACCAGTGCATTGCATTAAGTAGACTATACTTTGAAAGGTATTCAATTACTTCACCTAAAAATAAATATATAATTTTTTATTACAAAATTGTGATTATTTTTGAGTCCCACTCATATATATGCATAAAACAATTTAAATCTACTGTCACAGTGATGAAAAATTATTCTCTGCAGAACACTTATTTCAAGTTACAGTTGTCATTTAACTGCCATGATAGAAAACTAATCTCAACATGAAACAAAAGAAACATTACATACTCACCACTTTTTATCTACAGGTTCGATACTCTTAAATTCAATGCTCTTCACTAATGAAGTCTATAAGCTAGAAACTAGTCTGGAAATATTGGATGTGTAAACACTTGATAGGGATTTTGATGCACACCTAGCATCCATTAATTATTATGGCTTGAACTGAGTGGCGCTACTGTATAAAGAGATTCATTACTGTTTTTTAAAAAAATATTTAAATCTCATTAATACATTCATGTGATGTTAAAGTTTTAAACTTTAACAAAAACTGGTTCAATTTCTCATCAGTTTAGTGATGAATAAAATGTTATAAAGTTCCAGATGGAACTTTAAATAATTGATATCACTTCAATTTGTTTTGTACACAAAGAGTATATTTGCAGCATTAAGCTTTATTTAGTGTATGCATATATATTCTTACATAAGTAATCAATTATAATTTTATTATAATAATCAGCCCACACTTATATTTAGCTCTTTATTTAGAGAAATATAAAATTAAGATTATGTAATAAAATTGTACGGTTAATTGCTTAAAAGCCATGTGACATTTGAGCATTCAAATGAAGTCTGATCCAGTTCAATTTAATAATCAAACTGAGATTTCCTTTACATTACTCAGCTGAAAAAAACTTGTAACTCTAGAGTCTGTAATCTACAACTATGCTAAACAAAAGAGAGACAAATATTCAAGATAAAATATAATTAGTTTCTTCTGAGATCATGTGATATTATAGCCCAAACTTCAAATTGGGATATAAAACAATTTTAAGCCACTTTACAGCTGTGTTGAATAAACAGAGCAAAACAAAGATTTGTTAAATGTTGCATAAATATCAATCACTGAAAAAAATATCCATGCTTTGGGCTTCTTTCGCTTGCTTTTTAAAGATGATCAACTACTTAACATTTTTCAATAATTAATTTATATATAATATTTAATAAATATTAGTTTCATACTTTAATGAATAGAAAGTTGCTCAATGATTTATATATACTAATTTATATAGCAATATAATATTTAAGTATTAGTCAAGACACTAAGATTGATTACGGTAATTTCAATTATTTTAAATGCATGTGTATAAAGTGTATTACGATAAGAATTGTTTTGTTTACATTATTTTTAAAAAAATACTACAAATAAAATTGATCAAATAAATAACTCGCTTTTGTCAATTATTCATAACCGTTCTCTTTATTCGCTATTTGGTTTTCAAATGTCACCTGACCTTCGAAGTAATTGACAAAATAATTGAAACATTTTTAAGATCAAGAATAGTTTCAGTTAGTCAATCAATTTTATTTTTTTACAATATATAATTTATTTATTTATTTTAAAAAAATGTAAACAAAACAATTTTTATCGTAATACAGTTTATACACATGCATTTAAAATAATTGAAATTACCGTATTTAAGTAACATCAATATTTATATGAGTTTATATGGATATGTATGTATATAAATAAGTAAATAAAAAATTAGAGCAGAAAATCAGATGATAAGTAGATAGATTTATAAAAACCTACGAATATAAATTTTGAAAAGACAAAGAAATATTTATTTTTGGAATTTAAATTCTCTTTTTTCCATCGTATTTAAATTTTATTTTATTAAATTTGTGTTAGATTATAAATTTTAAATTTTTTATTTTTATTTAATCTTTTTTTTTTTTTAAATATACACACATATATTTTTCACTAAAACTAAACCAGGTGGTAAATTTTCATTGTTTTAAATTCACATCAAAAACAAGCTTAAAAAAAAGACAGAAAAGGAAATTGATTTTTCAAGTAAATTAGATTTTTACATGAGAATTTTGTTAGATTTTCTAAGAAAATGACATTAAGTCCAAAGAACTATCATAAGGGAAAAGATTTCAAAGTTGCTCTAGTGTCAGGATCTAAAAACTTATCAAAGGACACTCAGACAGGATTCATTTAACAATAAGACTAACCTTTTGCAGTTCCCTTTTGACTTTAAAATTAAATGTAAAAATTTTCTAAGAAAATATATGTATTATATATATAAATTAGAAAAATATAATTAATCAAAAATAAATCACCAATAATGGCTATGGTTAATATTTGTGGATTTATCGAATTCCTAAATAAAACATCCCATATCCACATTAACTTTCATTCAACACCTGCACTAAGAGGGATTGGTAATCTACTCCATTATTCTATTCTAGAACCATCTGTAGTAGGCACGAATAATCAGTAAACATTAGATTACAGTGCCAAATAAATTCATAGGTTAGTTTATGGCTATAAGTATATCCATTAATATATATAATTGCCTAACTTAGCTTCAATTATACAAGGAAATTGACAACATTCTTGAAATAGATGAGCCTGAAGCAGATTTATCGAATGGGTTAATATTTCAGATGCATGTTTTACCAAATTAATTTATATATATAATTAAATGCTTGAAAGGTCATGTGATGTTTAACGATCAAAAGTGGCAGATTCAGTTTCAATCCAAAAACTTTAACTCTTAGGTATATACTCTATTAGAATATTAAATCACTACCATTTAGCAATCTATTTTAAAGTTGGTATATTTGCAGTTTTCACACCTATTAGTATGAACTTTGTATAATCTTGGGTAATAAGCTAAAAATAAATTCATGTGTGGTTTAAAATAGTTCAAACAAATATTATATATGGACTATCATTAATTTGAAACTCCTAGTACCAAGGAATGTTTGATTTTGTGAAATTTTCAAATTTCAACAATATTGGTTCTATTCATTATAAACTCAAAACCCACTCAATTAAACAAAATTTTTTTTTACTATCCATAGTTTGTATATATTGAAATACTTTTGTTATAACAGAATAAAACTTTAAATAATATATATATATTAAATGACTATGCAATAAAAAGAAATAAAATAATTGTTTTTTCAACCACAATTGGATTTTTTCCATTTAACTTGAAATAAAAACATGAGGGATCCGCAATTAATTAAGACAATTCCAGGAATTGGCATAATTAATTTCTGGAGCCCCCCCATGCTTTTATTTCAAGTTAAATCTAATAACTTTGTGATTGATTTCTTTTTAGTCCACAATCAATAAAAGCATTTAATATATAAAAAAATATCATTATTATTTAGTGCTGGGACAGTAAATGAAAATGTGAAACTATATTGTACTTTAAATTGACTGGACACTTATAGTTGATAAATATATATATATATCATTAGATATTTCTTCAATAAGTTAAAATGTATATCCCTTATGTATATATCATATTTAGTATGTGTCCATAAAAATACCAGTGTATATATTGTAAATACATGTTTTAATTAGTAATAAATTTTATTGTTTATTTTTAATATTTTTTTTTCTCAAATAAGTGTTTCTTTTGTAGTCTACTATGATTTTCTTTCTCAGGTCAAAATGCTTTCTTTTCCTGAAATTTCTGCATTCTTTTTTCAAACACTCTTATTTTAATAATTTTTATTAGTCATTTATTAAACTAGAGATTAGCCAATAATAAATAATATTCTTGTAATGCAACTTTCACTACACCACTCTCAAGCAAAGTAGAAACTGTTTTCTATCCACTAATGAAGGGATGTAATCATAAACATATGACAAAAGACATGTGAAAAGAATCTGAAATCCCCAAGATGCAAATTTTGTATGAACCATAACTCCTAATCTTATCATTGTTATATATATAAATCAAAGCAGATGTCACATGACTTAACTTAATAAGCTCGTGTTTACAAATGTTATATATAGCACCTCACTGAGGATGCCAGTAACAGAAAACAGTCTGAAGTTGGGGGTATTCCACAAAGCTTGCTAAGAGTTTGTTTTGTGAGCTCTCTCTCTCTCTCTATATATATATATATATATATATCATTATCAACTATTATCAATCTATTGCAGGATGGAGCTCTCTCCAAGTTTAATTCATCTTCTCTGATCTCTACCCTCTCTTCTCCACATTTCTTATAACATCCATTCATCTCGCTTGTGGTCTCTTTCTGGTCTTTTACAATTTCTTGGAATCCAGCTTAAGATTTCAGTTGATCATCTACTATCATCTCTTCCAGCAACATGTCCAACCCAATTCCACTTCAGTCTTTTAATTCTTTCAACAATGTTAATAACAACTGTTTGTTCTCTTACCCATGTATTGCATTTTTCAATCTCATGCTACTCCTAACATGTATCTCTCCATACTTCTTTGAGTAATCTGAAGTCTCTGTATTGCTCATCTATTAAGTGTCCATGTCTAAGATTGATCAATAAGAACCAGTAAACCACATTTATTAAAAACCTTTCTTTTCAAACACATAGGCATATTTCTATTTAATATTAAGTTATTTCTACCAAAAGCATTTCAACCAAGTTTAATTCTATGATTAATTTCATCCATTATATTTCCATCCATAGTAATAATCTGACAGTTATTTGTAGGTGTTAACTTCTTCTAACTCATCATAATCAATCTTTATTTTCATCTTTTGAGAAAATCCATTGAACATTACTTTAGTCTTTTTAATATTTACCTCTATTCCTACTTTCTTTTTGATAACTCTTGTAACATTGCCTGAAACTGTGAAGCATTATTTATAAAAACAATAACATCATGACTTAAATAATTTCCATTTACTTTTACTCTTTTAGCTTACCATTTTAATTCACAAATTACTTCTTGCAGCAGTTAACCTTCCTAGTATCAATAAGTAATCTAATTGTTGCTGTTGCATTTTTATAAATATTTTTCAGAATATGGCAATATCCTGTGTACCTTGGTGATCCAATGTTTTAATCACTGAAGAAATGCTTATAGAATCAAATGCCTTTTCGTAATTTACAAACCCAAACCATAATGGAAATTCATATTCATTGGTTCTTTCTATAACTTCTCTCAATACTTGGATATGATCTACTGCACTAAAACCACTTTTGAATCCAGCTTGTTCTTTTGATTGATTGAAATCCAATGTTCTCTGTAGCCGAGTTGTATTTATCTTGGTAAAATTTTTATATGAAACTGATATAAGACTGATATGACTATAATTTCTAATATCTTCTTTATCATCTTTTTAAAATATTAGTATTAATATTGCATTCTTCCAATCATCTGTTACATCTTTATTATTTAGACATTTGGTATTATACCACTAGTGAAAATATATGTTGACAGGTCCACATATATAGCTCACATTACATATGTTATTTAAAAATAAATGATCAGATTTATTTTAAAAAAATAAAATCAAATAAACTAGACTAGTCCAAAAGGAGTGGTTCTAAAAATATAGCTTTAAAAATAAAATAAAAAGATTGCTTATATTTTGATTTTAAAATATAATAAAACTATTTGTTAAAAAGAGGGCTGGGGGAAAATCTAAAATAGAATTAGAAGATATAACACTTTTTTCTCTCTCTTGTTTTAAAGAAACTCCTTTTATAAAGTAAAAATAAGTAAATATATAAAGTTAAAATAAAAGATAAGTTTTACAAACATTTATTTTTACAGACTAAAGATTTCTGACTGATAAGAATTGAAATTGTATTAATTAAAAATGTAAACTATCTTACCAGCAAGATAGATTAATCTAAGCAAAAGATTATAGTAAAGCAAATGTAAAAATAATTAATTAAAAGGCAGATTTTCCAGTTATGATCAAAATTAAAAACTATGATAAAGAATTAAAAATAATGAGAAAAAAAGTATATAAAGTCACTCCATTATTATTCAGTGGAGTTTGTGATATACAGTCGGGATTGCTATTGGTGTTATTATTATTCCAAAACTTTATTAACAGAGTATATGCATGTTTACATTTGATATATTGATAAAATAATACAAGGTTATATGTGACAAAAGGAAAAAGGCATGAAATTATTGAATTACAATAAAAGGGTATAAAACCCAAAATTGAGTAGGAACTTAGGAAACATAATAAGATTACATTTGACAGAAGGTGTGCATTTAATGTCAATAAATGACAAGTATTGCTAAATAGGTAATCAATACATTATAAAAAGGTGGACTGAAATCAGTTATATTAATACACAAGTATTACTACACCAGTATGTATAACCCACTTGCATTTGATGTATTATGATATAATACAAGAGTACTTTTAACAGGGTATACACCCAATGTCTATCACAGAGCTAGAGCTGATTTAATAAGTCAAGATTACATTTGTGGTACAAACAATGGTCATCTCATATATTTTCCTCGTGTCTGCTCTAAATGAGTTCACTAAGATGTCCAATATAATCTAGTATCGCGAGAATTATACACACACTGCATCATTGATTAATACATAAAAAGAAAATGAACAAAACATGAAACAGCGTGAAGAACCAAAATATATCGAAACATTGAATAGTGTTTATATAATTATTAGTAAGTCTGTGACTATTTAGGGAAACTAAAAGGTAACCAGGTCAGTTCAAACAAAAATTTAGACGACAAAGTTCTGTCTTTATCCTTAAGTTTCTTTAGCGTTTGTAGAAAGAAATTAACCATATCACTATTGGTGTTATTGCTATACAGTTGGGTTTGTGATATACAGTAAGGACTGCAATCTGTAAATTAGTCCAGTATTATTCATTCAATTTAGAATCTAGTTATACAGTATGCAGAAGAATACAGAATCAGAGTTTTGGAGAACTTTAAATGCTGTAACAACCCAGTCATTACTGCTGTGGTCCACATAGTACAGAAGCTGTATAAGCCATAGGAGTATTCAGCAGGGCTTCAGACCCAAACCCTCAGCTATTAACTACCCTATCTGAATCAATATCTAAAATAAATGCTAAGATTGTGAAGTCGAAGCTGCCGCAAACTCTTTCTCATTGCTCAACAGAAACTTGAAAGAAAAGCCATGAAATCATCGATGGAGAAACAAGAGACCAACTGGTTGGAAAATAAAATGAATAAAAACCTAGGTAAAGATAAAAATAGAGTTATTTTAAATGAAATGAACTTTAATTAATGAAGGACTATTATAACTATAGTCTGAAAGTAATCATTTAAAATTTTCTTATGTAAAATTTATTATTGTTATAGTGTAAAATATATGTGTGTATAAAAAATATTGTTTGCTTAAATATTATTTTGTCTATTCTCTCTCTATCTCTTGTCACTGTGTCACCAGTAAATTAGTGTAGAGTTATTTTTTGTGTTAAATAAATGTGTGGGCCCCTGAGACAGAGTGTGAGCTAGTCATGGGATATGTCAAGCACCAAATTGTGTGCTTGTTGTCTGAAGCATGCTGACTATATAACCAATGGTTGGCTGGCATCTGAGTTGATCCTCAAAACAAATAAAATGCTTTGGATGGCAGGGGTTCAAATCCAGAAGATGAGGTGAGCCACAGTCTGGAAATGTGATTGTGTTATACTTTGCATATCTCAATCTGATTGTGGGTATCATTGATGGCTCTTCTATCAAGGGTATTCTCCCATCTGCTTGAAGGGCGGATCTGTTCCTGTGTATTTTTTTTTAAATTCTTATAAACCCATTTAAACCATCTACTTCTTTTATTGCACTTTTCCAAAAAAATTCTATTTCTTCACCTGCTTCTTTTAATATATCTATTATAATTCCATCATTACCTGGAACTTTTCTCTTCTTTATGAATTTAGTTGCATGCCTCATTTCATCATTTAAAATCCTCACCAATTCAGAGATATAATATTTGTAGGAGGTACTTGCTTTTATTACTATATAATTCTCTATAGAATGCTTCTATTTATTTCATCTTATCTCATGTTTTAGTAATAGTTCTATTTTTTTATTGCAAAAATAAGTTTCCTACCAATACCAAAATGTTGTTTTACATTCTTGAGACTTTTATTCTTTTGTATAGCTTTCCTTACTAGTTCATAATTATACTTTCTTTTATCATTATCAACTCTTTTCCATACCATTTTATAAAATTCAAGATATTCAATCCTTCTTAATTATTTTTAAATATCTTTATATTCCTTCTTTTCTTCATATATTATAAGTCTCAGTAGAAATTTTATTGGTCAATTACTTCTTTTTTCTACCAATGATCATTGGTGCAGTTTTTAAGTGTGTATCAGTTATTTCCCTATTAATTTTATTCAAATCTGAATCATGTTCAAATCTGCTAATATTTGAAAATGATTTGGAAGTTCTAATTTAAATTCATTAGAATGTTTCTGAAGATTATGAATATCAACTGTGAATATTGTTTTTCTTAATAATTTTTATCTCATCTAGTTTTGCATTAACACATATCTTACATCTTACTAATAGATAATCACTTCCTGTGTTGAATTTATTAAGGACATTACAATCTTGAAATATGTATTTTCTGATAGTCAAAACCTAATTCAATTTTGCTGTATCTTCATTTGGATGCTTTCATGTCCACAAGTCTATGTCCTCTCTCATTTCCATTACCATAACCAAATTTACCTATAGCATTTTCATCTTTCATTTGTTTATCAATTACAGCATTAAAATCTCTCATAACAATTTTAAAACGTTTGGTCTGATCAAAAGGCTTTTGTACATCCATATAAAAATATTCTACTATTCCATCACTATGAGAACTTGTGGGGGCATAAACCTGAATTATCTGCATTTGATATCTGCTATTAAGTTCAATAGCAAATTTTGCCACTCTGTCTGCTACACCATCAATCTTCACAATGTTGTTTGTTATTTATAATGATTCCTATTTTTCTTGTATTTCCAATATTTGTGCCTTTGCAGTAGAGTAAATGTCCAGTTTTTAAATCAATTGTCTCTTAACCCTTCTTTCTAACTTCACAAAGTCCAATTATGTCCCATTTAATATGAGACAGTTCTTTTTTAAATTCTTTCAATCTTCCTTCACTTGAAAGGGATCTGCAGTTGTAAGTACTTAAATAAAAGTCATCATCAAATGGCAGCTTGAGTCCACAATCAGGGAATTCTTAACCTCCACATTTGGACAACAACCACTGCCTTGGCTGGTGACTTTACAGCCTCCTGGGAATAAAAGCTATGATTTATTTTTGTTTGTCATGATTGTAAACATTGATTAAAAAAAATTCCATTCACATACACATTTAGTCTGATTTATCAGGCAACTGACAAGAAAGACCATGATGTTTCTTGATCTTGAGCTCAGAGGTATAAAACCAATAAACTTACCATGATGGATTATGCATATTGATGGCATCGCATCCATTTTCCTATACTAAATGAATAATCACATAGTAATAACTGCTGTAATGACAAGAATGTATGGAGTTGACATTAGGAATTTGCCCTTAGCAAAAAATTGGTTTGAGGATAAGGACAATTCTAGATAGAAATTTTAAATGCTTTCTCTTGCAGAATTTATTGAAAAATCTTATTTAGAGCTATTAGCATGCACATTATCTTACATTTGTAAATACAAGCTAATTAAATCACACTATGTATGACTTGGTTTCATTACCATAATTAGTTCTCATACAAAATGAATATCAAGCCATAAAGTGTAAGAGGCTTTATACCTCCTTCATTATGTAACCTCTAAAGAATATTTCCAGATTTAAATGTTTTTCACATCATAATTTATATTTTTGTAAACTTAAGTTAGAAAGGAAGAGGAATATTGAGAGATATTTTAATGACTTAGTAAGAGTGGAGTACAATAAAAATTTATTATATAGACAATTAAGGTTGCTTCAAGATAAAGCATATTTAAACATGACACATAAATATCAAATGGATAAAGAATGGTTTTTCTTGGGCTTAGATTTCAATTTTGGATGTGAAAATAATAAAGTAATTTATAAAGCTGTTAACATCAGCTTCAGATCACCCTTATATTAAAATAGACTGATCAAGAATTCAAATGATAGCATGAACAGAATGAAAGCTATTCTTGTTTATGATAAAAATATATCAATATAAAAAGAATAAAGTAGATTCTCAAATCAATTCTGTTTTCTTTAATCATTAGACAAATGCTGGACATGAACGTTATCCTCAAATAATTAATATGGTCTGCAACAAACCTAATAATAGGAAGAGGAAGATAAAGGAGTCCTGGTTTATTGTCACATCTAATAATGTTGATAATTTAAGAAATACTAGTGTCCCATTGAGCATGCAATAAAATCTTAACTGGTCAGTTTAGTTTGTTCACCATGAGTCTGGTACACAATATCAAAAGTGCACTTGGCTAAATATTATTATCCATATTTTTTTCTCTGTATGACATATAGATATGCATGTGTGTATAAATTACATTGTAGACAGAATTGTCAATTTATTTATATATATTGTTGATTAAATTTTTTATAGTCTTTATAAGTATAAATATTGATAATTATAATGGGGGTTGTCTGTGAACTTTAGATAAATTTCAGTTACAATGTAACCAGACAAAGGGCAAATTAAATCTAGCATTGTAAACTGGAATCACAATATTGAAAAATAAACTTTGTCTGATTTAGCTTTATACCAAAACTGAAATGCTTTTAGTTTTTAGATCAAATGTTAATATTTTATGTGTGAAATTTGAATATTTTAACAAGAAAGTAAAAGTTTTCCATGAATAATTATATACTACAGTTAGAAGATTATTTTAGGGTGTAAATATAAATATTGATAATTTAACAATATATATATATATTTGAGATAAATTTTAGCTATGACACAATCAGGCAAACACCAATTAAAAATTGAAATTATCCCATCAAGTAACAGTATATGTTTACCCCATCTCCAAAAAGTTGTAGATTAGCCAAAATTTTCATAAGTTTAAGTAAAGACAAAATTCTTTTAAACTTCAATTTTGTTTTGAACGTTCAATTTAAATTGTAAAAAAAAAAAAAATAGAATTCTAGTTATTATTGATATTGATTATTAAAATTAAAATCAAGTGTTTGCAATGCTAAAATTAACTGCTTTCTTAATAAGATTTTTAAAAATATTTAAGATGAACTTTAGCAATTTTAATGGAATTTCGTGCTATGCCAGTTGTCTATATTATCCATATGCCAATATATCATTATCAATAGTGCCAGGGATTAATTATTATGATGAAAAGAGGAGTGAGGAGTATTTATTTTATTCTTTTAAAAATTCTTTATTATTCATGTACTTAATAATATTAATTTTTAAAAAAGTATTTTTAGTTCTCAAAGTTTGGAAGAAAATCAGACTTAAAGGTCAACCAAAGATAAATTATGAATAGAAATTTCAGATAGAAAAGAATTTTGATATAATATAAAAGATTATAAAAAAAATTAGGTATATAAAATATCAGAAGAGGAAGCTGCTAATAATTTAAAGAGGGGGGGCGGGTACTAAAAGTTTAATGGTGGTTTTTAAAATTTGATTGTAACAGTTAAGATTAGGAGATGGTGAGTTTAAAAAATAGTTTAAAAAAATGGTTTAAAAGTGTGTTTAAAATAAAATAATAATATTATAGGTTAAAATAGATTATAAATTATTGAATGCGTAAATTATGAATAGTGATAGTAAAATGGATGATAATAATAATAAATATATAAAAGATATTAAGTTAAAGTGGAGTATTTAAAGAGTAATAAGAATAAAATAAATAAAGAATAAAAATAATTTTTTTTAAAAAAAAAATTAGTTATAAAATAGGAAGAGGGAGGTACTATTAATATAAGTGTAAATTTAAAGACGGGGGGGAGGGATACTCAAAGTATAACGGTAATTTTTTTAAAATTTGAATTTAGCATTAAGGTTAGGAGATATTAAAGGTGCTTAGAATTATATTATAAATTAAAAATTGATTATAAGTTATTGAATAGTTGTTAGTAAAGTGAATAATAATAATGTAATAATGTAAAATATGAAAGATATTAATTTAGAGTTATATATTATGAGAATAAGATAAAATAAAGAATAAAAATAGAATATATATATGGGATATATATATATATGTATGTGTATATATTTAGGTGTGTATATATATGTGTGTGTATATGTATAGGAAATATTTTGAATAATAAATATAGAAGGTAAAAAGGATAAGAAATGAATAATAATAATGTAAAATAAAGAGATTATAAGATATATATATATATACAGAATGTAAATTATATGTTCATGTATATTTATATTCATATGTTTGTATTATGTTGTAGTTCTGAAGAAGATTGCTGGAGCAATCGAAAGATTGCTGGAGCAATCGAAACTGTAAACTGTAGAAAAGGATGGAAAATAAAGCATCATAAAAGTAGTAAAGTGCTTGGACAATTGAGTATTATAAGGTATAATTATTCATATTAGTTTAATTACAAAATAATATGTTACAGTTAATACATTTTAGATTTAAAATGTTCAAATCAAGCTCAGCATTATGTTTTTCCAGCAACATTCTTTGTGAATAAATATACAACTCTGAACTTCAAATAATTCACAGAGACTGTTGCTGAAAAAATATAACATTTGGGAGAGTGATTTGAACTCTTTTGAGTCATGTTGTTTTAAGTTCAGACTTTATATTTATTCACAGAGAGTATTGCTGAAAAAAATATGTTTGGGAGAGTGATTTGATCATTACGTATTTGAATTTTCAAATAGCGATATGCACTGGGGTATATTCTAGAATTGATATTTTATATTTGTGTGAACATATATAAAAAATGCTTTAATGTGAAAATCCACATTAAAATCTGATTATCTTTTAATTTAAATATAGTTTGGCCATAAATATTATTAATTTTTATTTGCTAATTTTAAGAAATATTATTTTTTAGAAGAGTGTGTTTTAGGTAGTCATAGGATTATATTTATGGAGTATATATTAAAATGTAAAATAACTATTCGGTCTAATTCTTTAAATAGATTCTAATAAAAGAAAAATCCTGCAGTAGATAGGTAGATATAGGTTATTAAATAAAATATTTAGAATTTTAAGCCATTAAATGCTTTATGGTTAGTTACTTAGTTAATAGCTAGATTGTTTATGTACTTATTTATGAATTTACTTATTAATGTATATATCAATATATTAAAGCCGATGATTAGTTATTCCTACTAGAACTCCTCAAACATACTTATTCATTCCTTGTATTAATAAAAAGTGAATTATAGTTTCGGACACATTTAAACAAAATTTAATTACTTATATAAGATAATCTGATTTATTAACGTCAATTCATAACACAATCATGTTATATTACATATATTCTTTAATGACTCACCCATATATGATTACGATTTTTTTTTTTGTATCTTTTTTTTAGGTTCCAAAAAAGGGTAATCAAGTATTTACCTTGCAATGACGTATTTCGCCTGAAGGCTCACCACTGTAATTATCTGATATTTGCATCATCGGAAGAACACATGAACGTTGTCATGGCAACGAAGAGACTGACATGACTAATTCTAGAGATTTTACTTTTTTTTGTTACATTGCTATGACATCATAAGCCTGAAGGCATACAGCTGTAATTATCCGATCTTTGTGTCACCGGAAACGTTGATATGACTAATTCGAGATATTTGATTTTTTGGTCCACGAGATTTTTTTCGACCCGCGAGATTTAAAACTGGATTTCTTCCTATTTGTTGCATCGTATTTTATAGTGCAACAGCGTTTTTTTCCAGTGAGCAATTTTTTTACCACAGTGAGCAATTTTTTTACCATTTTTTTTAAAAGAAATTACTTTCTCAACAAAATTGTAAGTAATTTACATGTTATTTCTTCTATGATATTAAGTGGATGTATTTTATATTTTATTAATTTTCCGGATTTTCCATTTTTAGACATCAAAATGGCTAATATTGAAACAAGGGATCTAAAGTTGTGGGATCTCCCAAAATCTGAAGAAGAGGCGATAGCTTTCTTCCAACAAGAAGGAGTTTTACACCGGGTTAAATTGTGCGAAAACGGCCATGAGATGAAGAAGTACATCCATGGTACTGAAAAACAGTGGCGGTGAAATTTGAAGGATTGTCTGAAAAAAACTCCCATAAGAAAAGGCACGTGGTTTGAAGGCTCCAGAATATCCTTCGTAACGGCTCTCTATTTTATATATTGTTGGTCCAGAGAATTAACGTCGATCCAATTTTGTGCTGATCAGTTAGAAATGGCGGACAAGACTGTGATTGACTGGAACAACTATCTCCGCGAAGTATGCGCATGGAAGCTGTTACATAATGAAAGGCGGAAAATCGGAGGCCCTAACACAGTTGTGGAAATAGACGAAACTCTATTCTCCAAACGTAAGAACAATGCCAGCAGAGTACTTCCACAGCAATGGGTATTTGGCGGTATCTGCAGAGAAACAGATGAATGTTTTATAATAGCCGTTGCAGATAGAAGTGCGTCCAGTCTCATGCAAGTCATTTTGGAGAATGTGCACCAAGGCACTACTATTTATAGCGATTGCTAGAAAGGGTATAAAACAGAAGAATTGGAGCTGGCTGGATATGAGCACCATCGAGTTAACCACACATATAATTTTGTAGACCCCACAACTGGCGTTCACACGACATTGCCCTGAGGGCATACTATTCTAACCTACCGATCTTTGACGTAACGTCACCACGTGATATGCCACAAAATTTTTGCGATTACATGTGTCGGCAAATCACTAGGTGACGTTATCTTAAAAATTGGGTGGTTAGAGTAGTATGCCTTCAGGCAAATGATGTCATAGCAAGGTAAATACATGACTACCCAAAAAAGATATATTCATCTGATTTTTAATTGCCTTCACAAATAGTATTATAAATAAAAAAAATTTCAAGAAAACATAAATATAATTAATCACATTATTGTTATTAAATTTCATACTTTTTCTGATTGTTGTAAATAAAAATATATATATTTTTTATAAATCTGACTTTGTATTTTTTTTTATTTAGCTAAGATTTTTAAATTTATTGATGTTTATTATAATGAACTAACTTATTTTGCCGCACACATGTATAAGAACTCTGAGATGTGCTTAATTGTGGGAGATGATGAGTAGAGAAGGGGTGATATAGTTATTATAGCATATTTAATTTAGCTAGGCACACAATCGGATTTCATACTGACATATTTATACATGGAACATGCACATATTTTGACAAAAACACATAACATATAAAAGATTTAATATACTAATATGATATATATATATAACTTGTAATAAGATACATTTCGGTGTGTATTTTTATATTGTTTATTATTATTATTATTTTGACTAAATTCAACTCAGACATTGTGAATATATTTAACATTTAATTAGACATTAAATGTGGTTTGGATGTGATAAATTTACCATTTTCCTTCTTGCGGCACTGATGTTTGTGTTTACTCCTTAGTGATCATCATCATCAAGATAGATAGATAGATAGATAGATAGATAGATAGATAGATAGATAGATAGATAGATAGATAGACAGACAGACAGACAGACAGACCGACTGACCGACCGACCGGGGACTCTTTTACCATTGCAGTATATAAATATATGGAGAAAGACATAAAATAACCTTTAAATAATCCACTATAAACCAAAGGCCTTTTCAGAATTTTTATAAGAAAATATTTCTTTGGCTAATTCATTATCAGGTAAAGAAAATTTATTGTTTTCTTTATTTTATCTTGTAATGAAAAACTCGGATACTTGATTACTAATGCATTAATAAATAAACTGATTATGAATTGGATATCTAAAGAGTCAAAATATCTTTTAGAATCTAACACTCAGTTTTGTTGGGTGTGTACTTTAGGCCATGAGTAAATTAAGTTGAAGTAATCACTATGCTAAAAAGATCTTCTCAGGTTCTCCTTTTCTAACTAGTAATTAAAAAGATTTATTGCAGTAGTTATATAATAACTACCTAAAAATCCAAGTATATCTGTGTTTTCAATATACACCTGGGTCTCATTTTATGCGATAGATAGGTTCCTCAGAAAACACGCGCAAAAGAAATCGCATAAAAATAGACGTAACTTACCTTGAAAAAGGGGGGATACGAACTGTGATTTTTCAAAAATGGCATAAAAGCAAAGCACCAATGTAAAATTACTTTAAAATTCGTGCAAAAAAAAAAAGGAAATAAAATATGACTAATAAAAAATTTCAAATTTGAAAAAAATTGATACAAGACAAACTTTTTTTAACTATAATATTTAATTTTATTCAAAACAATATATTTTTATGCATAATTTACAGTACAGTAATTTACATTTTTTATACACGTTTTAATTATTATCGCTATTTGCCGATAAACAGGTTCATTTGCAAACTGGTAAAAAATCAGATTCTTCACAAGAGGAAATACAACTAGTGCCAATTTCACTCTCATGTTGTGTTAATGGTTTTCTGGTGACAACATAATTAGTAATTAATCTTTGAGATGATGATTTTATTAATTGTTTATGAAGCTCATGATATCCTGACATACAACCATTTAGCTCTCATTGGAATTTAAGAGCACATTCGTGATTAGTGTCATTAATAAGAAAATAATTTGCCAACTGATTAGAAAGTTGAAGACCTTCTCGAATCATTTTTGCAGTGAAAGGAACAGGTTCCACTTCTGTTTCATTATCTTTTTCTACACTGCTGGGAAAAATTTAATTAAAACTAACAACTAAAAATTAAATTCTTATTTTTGTCTTTAATTTTTTAATTTTCAATTCCGTTTAAAAATCAAATTTCGTTTCACATCACATTAATTTCAGGTCGCCTTAAGTAATTTTTAAATTGTTAATTACAATTAAAAATCAGATTTTAATTTTTAATTGTCAAATTTAATTGTGCCCACTGCTATTACTCACCTTTTAAAAATAAACTTGCGGACACTAAATGATTAATAATTGATTACGTTCTTTTTTAAAAAGCAAAAACAGAATGTGATTTAAAATGCAAAATTAACACGCACAATGTTTGAACAAATTTACATTATAATCTTGTAAAATTTAATGTGTGTACATAAAATGTGGAAATCATGATTTTAATTTCATTATTGCATAAAATCTTACTATTATAAAGCACTGAAAATATTGAAATTATTAAGATGAAAGTCGAATTCCAATAATGTGCTATTACTTTAAATATGACGTAAGTGTGCAAAATTTATTATTTAAAGTAATAGCGCATTATCGGAGTTCGACTTCTGATCTAATACAGTGTTAACACATAAAAGAAAACCGCATACAAAAATATTAAGAAGAAACATGAATCGCGTAACTTCAAAATTGCGTTAAATAAATCCGCGCGTAAAACGAGACCCAGGTGTATATATATATTGTGCACTTTTTATTAGCTCAGACTATTCTAAAATAGGATTTTGGTGTATAATTTTAAATTTTACAAATCCAATAATATTTACTTATTAAAAGAAGACAATAATGAAATATTAGATCATAGGGTTTGAACTCGAATTTAGCTAATAGAAATTTATAAATGATTTTAACTCAAAATACATATAGAAAATTACCTACAGAGTCATATATGTGCAAATGGATTGACAAGTAATATCATTTAGTATCAGTGAAGTTTAACTTGTAATTTTGTAAACAGAATGCGTCACAGATGCTAATAATTATTATTTGTGCGCATTTGATTTTAAAAATAGAAATTATTTATCTTCAAATCTTGCTATATTCAAAAGTAAATAAATAAGGTTTAATTTTACCAAAATACTGATTTAGAATTAAAATAGTAAATTCTATCTTTATTTAATTTCTAAAGAATATTATATTTCAATATTTTATTTTTAAAAAATGATAAATGGTCATTTTAAAATAATAAACCAAAAACTTTCAAAATAAAAAATTGTTTCATAGAGAAAAAGTGGGAAAAATAACCAATCAAAGAGTTTCAAACAATCTTGGAATATGAAATTCAAGAGAGAAAAAAAAGTGCTTCTTGATCGTAAAGTATAAGTAACTAAGTTTTTTTTTCTTGGTGATATTTTTTTAAAAAAAAAAACAAAGTTGGATTAAAATTCCTAAAACCTTATGATTTACAACTCTACACCAATATACATGGATAATTATAAGCTCTGTTGTTAAAATAATGGAATAAATTAATCGTTTTTCTACTGGGCAAGTCAATAATCGGAATTCCCAATAATCTCTTGAAAATTAATAAGTATTGAAGAAATAATCGGAGATGAATAATCAATGAATATATTCACGGAAAAATAACAATAATTGTGCCATAGGGAAAATGAACTGCAGTAATACACAAAAGGAAATAAATAAACACCGTAAATATCCAGTAAGGATAGATAAAAGAATAGTAAATTTCTTGGAAACAGTTAAGTATATATATTTAAAATTCAATGGAACTAACTTAGTAATAAATGAAAAGTGTTCATTATTATTCTGGATGTATATAAAATCTTAATTACAATGTGAGATAGAATTATTTATTTGGAGCCAAAAACGTAACACGACACATTCTTAATTCAAATCATAAGTGTGCCTTTTATTATAGAGAGAAATATGTATCATCTAAAATAAGTAAGGCAAGCCACAAATAAATTTTTATTAATAAACAAAGAACAAAATGAAGGATTATTGTTGCAGTAACTCAAATACCTCGCGCAAATCTTTGGATAAGCAGAATCTTCAAAAAATAAGGAAAAATAAAAACGTTCTAATAAGTTTATGGGGTGTAGAACAACTAGAAAATTTAAAAGTGTTCTTATACTTTAGCTGAGAGTTTAAAAGAGAACTTCTTTCTAATGTTGGTATTTATATTTTTAATCTATGATTTGTTAGTATAATAGGGGAGGGGAAGAGAACTAAATCATTTAATATGGAATTAATTCAAGTGTTGTTATATTAATAGTTATTTAATAATTCGGTTAAGTTTAAAGATTATGAATCCTTTAAATAAACAAATATACTTGATATTTTAGTATGAAAGGGTATTTAAAATGATATATACATAGCAGGTTATATTTACATGTACAAATGGATAAACTAAAAAACAATGATTTTGTTCTTATGTGAAAGATAAAAGTAGTAATTTTGTTTGCTTACCAAACTCCAGAATTATAATCCTATGTTCTCATTTATTTTTTGTATTGTTACTTAATCATCAAGTACTACTATTATGTAGAGGTTGAACTAACGAACCATGAATCGAAAAACAATGATTGGTTAATAAACTGAATATGTGATATATAGTTCACATACATAGGGATAAATATCTCAACATATAATGGGAAATCATTAGTTTTGTTTGATAATAATACTCCAAACATTAATTTTTCTGTTGTTATTATTATTATAATATATATGTATTATTTTGTTATGTTATTTTAAATTTGATATTAATGGAAATGTTTATTATCATTTGTAATGAATATTATTAAAATTATTGTTTTAAAAGTTTTATTAAATTCCAATTGCTGCATATCTTTTCTGGGCTCATTTTCACCACATCGCACAACTTAAAATGTACAGTCAAAATTAAAATGAAAAGTCAATTCAATTTAAAGCAAATCTAACAGTTTAATAAGCATAAATCTCTTAGTAAAGATTTTTTTTACTTGTTACATGCTGCCTTGATCCCATAGGTCATTGATGACATTGCCAATTATTAAAGTGTATTTATTAATATAAAATTAAATGATACATTAGTTATTAGTGAAAGTATTAGTGTTAATCACAGTTTAGTTAATAATATTATTTTAATATTCAGTATTAAAGAACATACATATAAAGCTTGACTATGAATTTAAATTATAAGCCTTTCTTAATTTGTACACTATCCATGGAAATCTGTAAAATCCCTCTTGATATTCCATAGGTAGTATGAAGAATTAATAAATCAATGATTTTCCTGAGATCTCCTTATTTTAAAGTTATTCTTGTGATTATTGCTAATCTTAATTATTAAACATAATATGAATCAAAATTTATCTGTAATTATCTAACAGATTAATTTAATGAGTGATTGAATTAAAACTTCATAATTATAAATATAAAATAATATATTAGATATTATTGTTAGTCATGAGAGTATGTAGATACTTAATAAGGAGGAGTATCTGGGCCATCTTATGCCATTGAACAAGTATTTTGTATTTGCTTAATGTTAAGAGGATGTGATCTGTTTATAGGTAAATGAGTCTCATATTGATTATATTTAAAATATATCTTATTTTAGAAATATTTACTCATGTCAAAGTAACATGGGATAAATACTAATCTTATCTAAATTCAATTGTTATAGTTCAAGAAAATGGCCAGGATATAGTAAGTTTATTAATAGAACCTAACCCAAATCCAAGTAGGGCCTAATATAAGGGACTTGGAAACTCTGCTTAGGGTCGTACCACCTATAGACAGGCCACAATATATAAAGGTAAATATTGAAAATTTTAATGAAAATTATCATGTATTTTTTAGATGAATTTCACTAATGATATAAACAGATAAATAAACATTTAAAAACTGGTATTGATAACTAAAAATTTTTTAGCAAAATACATAAAAATTTCCATAAAACTTTTAATACTATTTTTGTCTGTAAACCAATGAAAATCTTCTAATTGTTTTAAACCATCAATGCACATACCTAATTGATTATTATACGTGAAGCAATGCTCCAGTCATTGCTTGAAGATCTTGAGTGATAATAATTGAATTAAACAGATAGAGATTACAACTTATTAGAATTTATAAACTTCAGAAAATAGGCAAGGATAAATTGATTGAAGATAGATTCACACATATATATACAGTGGTGGCTGGTCCATAGAGACTGTGGCACTGCAGCACCCCAGAAAAAAATAATAAAATTTGTGCTTAAAAATATTAGTAATATAACAATTATTCAATATTTTGCATAATTATTATGTAAATGCAATTAATTAAACCACTTTTAAGAAAATGGTACTGCTAAAGATGACAATTCCAGAAACTTAATATTTGGTAAATTTCAGAAAGTTCCACAAAGATTCATTTACTTTTATCAATGTGTGTAACTAGTATCATGAAATTGCTCACTGCCACAGTGTCAATAGTTATTTGAGCATGATATGTTTCTTTATTCTGGTTTCTCTTTAGAGTGGATAAATTTTTATTGTTTATTTAGGATAAGCAATAAAATATTCTGTTTTTTTCTTGTAATTAACACTTATAATTTAACATATAAATATTTATTACAAAAATATAATAAAATGATAAAAAAAATATTATTTTAAAAATTTATTATGATCAGTATTAGAGTGATATATATAAATATTTTCCCAAATTGTCATTATATAAAACAATTTAAATAAAAAATAAAGATCAATCTACTCCAGATATTATTATTTGTCAAACAGCAGTTAGTAGAAACAAAACAAAAAAAAACAGTAGATTTTTTTTACAATGATTGGTATGTGAAAATAAAATGATTGTGTAGTTTTGACATCAGAAATGCTCTGTCATATTTTCCTTGCTTACAGTTTGTCAGTGATATTGTAATAAAGCACTCTTGTTTAAAAATTTCACAGGTTGCCATGGTGTGTATATATCTGTGATCATGTTGCAATATTTAGTGTCTTTATAAATATAAAGGACCATTAAAGATGGTTTCCATTTTTATTGTTAAAAAGAGATCATCATGAAAACAGTTTGAAATTGTTAATTGTTATTGATATTAGGATTGTCTAAGTGTTGACTGGTTTTAATGATATATATGTGTGGGGGGAGGGGCATTGTAATAAATAAATTTATTAAATCTATAAAAAAAATAACAATACTATTGAATTTTTTTTTTTTTACATTTTTAGTAATTTGAACATTAAAAAAATCTTAGACAAAAAAAGTGCAATAGCTAACCAATACAATGTTGCTAATAAAATTCCAATTGTCACAATTTAACAATATACTTAATCCAGTCTTCCGTCTATCATATTATTTTCTTATAATTTTATAAATTATCTGCAGATGCTTCATTTTTATTCATAATAAATAATTACCTTTTCACATAAGCAATAAAAAAAAAGGGCTTTACGTTATAAGTACTGTACTTTATTAATGATACTCTGAATGGTGCATTAGTTTTTTAGTCTGGAATTTTAAAAATTACTAACTGCAGAAGTGCCATCGTTATAATTAAATATTGTCAGATAGATAACATTTTTTTATTACATTCAAATCAAATAATTAATTGCAAGGAGGATTATGCAATATTCCAAAACCAAAAATAGTTTGTTGTGTTCAATTTAGGAATCATTAGCTCTCAAATCTGTTAATTTCATCAACATCATCGTTATTTTCAGCAGCAGTAACTACTCCAAATAAATATGTTTATTCAAACTTCAAAAAAAATATTACTACTACTACTATTACTACTACTATTATTATTATTGTTATTACTATTTTTGCAATGGATATGTTTTATGATGGCTATAAATAACTACAATAACCAGTCTATGAACCTTAATTAATTATACGTTTAGGTCATTTTGATTTATTATTGTTTATTTGGTGTATTAATATGCTATTTTGGTAGTGCCACAGTGCTATCCCATGTAGATTATTTCTGAATATCTATTATATATACACACACATAAGGATAAAACACACATATCCATAGATATTTATTGTCACACACAAATTAGTTTTTGTCTACAGCTCAGAATATGATTAAATTTTAATTTTGTATAGATTTTTACTTTTTTATATCTAATCTTTAAAAAGCATCTGAATTATGAAATATGCAAATTCATTTTTCTATTTTCTATTGAAACGAGATGAAATTCTATACAAAAAAACATTAAAGATTTCAAAGACTTTTTCTCGTAAAGTGTGTTAGTTGTCAATATTTGAAACATTTGAAGATGATTGGGATTAAAGCTATTGATAGTTAAGTTGGTTGTTAATGGAAATTATAAATGGATGACAGTTCTAAAAGGTGTTTCTGTCATGTATTAATTTACATATTTGTTAAGCCGTCTATAATGTGAAAATGAAAGAAATGATTCTTTTAGTTGGTTTTAAAAATAAATTAATTTAAAATTTTATTGAACCTTCAAATAATGTACATATATATAATTTTTAAAAATGTTTATTATTATATAATAAAAGCATATATATATATATACTACGTATGTGTTATAATATAAATTCTGTACATGTATATACTTGCATTTTAATAATATAAAAGAATGATTAAAGTTTATTATACATTTATTTTCACATTGTCTATTATACACATATAAATTGTATATAAATACATAATATTTGCGTGCATTTTAATAATGTAAAATGATTTCAATGATTGAACCTTTTTTATGGAGTATAAAACTTTTGATAATAATATGAAAATGTGGAAAGAACCTCAAATAAGTAATAATCTAAAAGAATCCAAAAAAATATTTTAGTTAAAAAATGGCTATAAATCATACTAGAATTGTTTTTGTAGGATATTAAGTTGTTATATATATATATATATATTGAATTAAATGTTTATATGGATTTTATTATAAAGAATGAGAACATAATATCCATTAAATAGAACAATACTTATCTTTTGAAGTTACTAAGAAAGTATCAATTACTACTAATTGAATAATTCCTGAGGGAAAGCAAGTTTTTCTCATAAACCTGTAATAGCTCTTTTGTCGGGGAGTTTCAAAGCAAAAGGGGTCCATCTTTACTTTTAAATCCACATTCTTATGTGGATTTAAATCCAGAAAGCTATTTATTGTAGGCATGAAAATGTGAAAGAAAAACATCTTTCTTGACATTTTGCAAATAATATATTTAACTTTTCCACAGAGCTGTATATTTTGAATTAATTGTTCATATGGATTTAACAAAAGAATTATTATAGGTTTATGAGAAAAACTTACTTTGCCTCATAAATTGTTCAATTAGTAGTAAGTGATGGTTTCTTAGTAACATTAAAAGTTAAGTATTTTCTATTTAATGGATATTATCATTTCTATATAATAAAATCCATATAAACATTTAATTCAACATATACAACTATCTGAAGAAGTTAAAATATAATGTCAGGAAAGATACTATTCTTTCACATTCTCACACCCATAATAAATAGCTTTCTGGATTTAAATCCATATAAAAACTTGGGTTTAAAAGTAAAAGAGGAACCCCTTTTGCTTTGAGACCCACAACAAAAAAACTATTACAGGTTTATGAGAAAAACTTGTTTTGCCTCGGAATTGTTCAATTAGTAGCAATTGATAGTTTCTTAGTAACATCAAAAGTTAAGTGTTTTTTATTTAATGGATATCTCATTTCTCTCTCTTACTCTCATATATATATATATGAAAAACAAAAAAACAAGTTAAACTTGCTAACGCTTGTATTTATGATCAATAGATGGCATTTTAGCAAAAACACCATCAAAGCGTATGTTTGTTTACATAAACGTCAGAGTAAGCATTCACTATCTCTATCGTTAGATCCACCTTCAGATCATGATTTCAAGCTATTTTCTATCATCAGTGAAGGAATAGGAATAAGAAACTAGATCTAAACACTAACTCTGAGCATTTATGAAACAATTTCTATTCAGCTTGCAAGCGTGAATTTTTTTAGACATCGTAATGTCATCTATTGATCATAAATACAAGCGTTAGCAAGTTTAACTTGTTTTTTTTTTTTTCATAAATGTACCTTTGAGGTTTTCTTGCAATGATATATATATATTGCAGAGGCTTCTACTATGTGATGATACTGAACTAATATCAGACCCATATAGCTATCTGGCTTGCTATGCTGAGTTTGAAGACATTATGATGTCTAAAAAATTCATGCTTGCAAGCTGAATAAAAATTGTTTCATAAATGCTCAGAGTTAGTGTTTAGATCTAGTTTCTTATTCCTATTCCTTCACTGATGATAGCAAATAGCTTGAAATCATGTTGATCTAACGATAGAGATAGTGAATGCTTACTCTGACATTTATGTAAACAAACATATGCTTTGACGGTGTTTTTGGTAAAACGCCATCTATTGATCATAAATACAAGCATTAGCAAGTTTAACTTGTTTTTTTGTTTTTCATAAATGTACCTTTGAGGTTTCTTGCAATGATATATATTGCAGAAGCTTCTACTATTTGGTGATACTGAACTGATATCAGACCCATATAGCTATCTGACTTGCTATGCTGAGTTTGAAGACATTACGATGTCTAAAAAATTCACACTTGCAAGCTGAATAGAAATTGTTTCATAAATGCTCAGAGTTAGAGTTTAGATCTAGTTTCTTATTCCTATTCCTTCACTGATGTTAGCAAATAGCTTGAAATCATGATCTGAAGGTGGATCTAATGATAGAGATAGTGAATGCTTACTCTGACATTTATGTAAACAAACATATGCTTTGACGGTGTTTTTGGTAAAACACCATCTATTGATCATATATATATGTAAGGGACATATTTTGTGAGTTTATCCATGTTAAAAAATTTTAATATTGATATACCAACATTTCAACTTGATCACACAAGTCATCTACTGGGTGATAAAAGGTAAAAAATGGTTGTAGAGGCGCTGCAATCACTGATTTGAAAAAAAACATTAAAGTTCCACCAATAGCAAAAATGTTAAATTAAGAATATTTTTTAAAAAAAATCTTTACAAATAGGAGGAAGTTTGCATGTATCATCTTGCTTATTGATGCAATCTGGTCTTTTAAGTATCTCAATGTCTTCTCTAATTTTGCACTGGTAGAGATTATCACATCTGGATATGATCCTAATACTAGAAAAATCAATTTTATGACCTGAATCTATAGTATGAAGTGAGAATGCTGCTGCTGATGAGTGTTGTTTAACTGCATTAGCATGCTCATTTTTCCTAACACTGATGCAACAATTACTCATAACTATGTAAGAAGCTTTACAATTTTCACAAGAGATTTCATAAACACCATGAGATTCAAAAGGGATTGAATCCTTAGGCTTGGTTATTATATTGCTGATCTTTTAATGAGCAGAAAATGCTGTACTTATATTATAGCATTTTTCAAGAGGTTTTCTCAGAAGTTACATCAGAAGATACAAATTACAGAGCTATTTCAAATTTTTTTATTAAAATTTAAGAATCAGCAAAGCAACAATATGCATTTCTAAGAGGGCTACAGGAGTTCCCATATGAATTTCATACCCTGGTTCCAGAAATGTTAGTTTCTCTCTTCTACAATCAATGCTTCATCCATGATATAAGACTGATGTATACTCTCTTCTGTTGTCACATAGAAGCACTAAAGAAGGAAAAGAAACCATCACTGATGACTGAATTGCCAGCTATGAGGAATATCAGAAGCATCCTAAATTTAAAAACACAAACCATGGCAGGAGGATATAAAATATTCTAACATTGTTGATAAATGTCTAGATATTATTTAAGAGCAATGGACTGGTATAAGAAAAGGCAATATTACAAATGTAAGAATTATAAGGAAAATATGTGCTGAGTTAATTATTGTTTATATAATATTTAGTTTGTTTAATAATTATTGTATGTTTATTTTACTGTGTTATATATATATGTCATTGAATTATTAACTTATTTGTATGTGTAAAAATATAAAGTGTTTGCTAACTATTACTTGGTCTGTTCTCTTTCCTTTGCCTGCATCATCATGAACAGATGATGGTTGATATGTACTCTTTATTAATATGCTGGGTCCTCTCATCCTGCCCATCCTTTTTGTTTGGAGGGTTGGAGCTAGTCTGGATAAGTTTTCCAAGTACTGGGTTTTACTAGCCTTTCACCTGGGCATTCCAGTTATAAAAAGTTTATATGGCTAGATGGCATCTGAGATTGATTCTCAGAAAAAAATAAAATGCTTTTATGTGATTGGTGTGGTTCCAGAAGTTATGGAGGGGTGCTATAATCAAGAAAAATGATTGGGATTGCGCATTCATGCATTCTCTATCTGAATCAGAAGTATGATTGATAGCTAATCTATTAATAATATTTTACACCTCTGCTCAAGTGTACAATAAGTGGATCAAAGCTGTCATAAATTTACAAATAACTATACAATTATATTTAATGAATTTAAAGTAAAGAAAAGATATAAAAAGTAAAAAATAAACATAAATAGCGCATCTTGATAACCATAGATTAAAAAAAGTATAACCACAATCCCCCCATAATCATTATAATATATATGAAATATTAATGCAACTTAATGTATATCCTAATTAAAAGGGAAAAAAATCACTCCTCACTGATAAAAGCCATAAACTTAAAACTAGTATGATATATTAGATGGGAAAGCATTGGGAAGGGATTATAAGACTATACTATCTAGAACAGTGGTCTTCAATCTTTTCACACCTGCAGACTGGCAAAAATAACGATAAGATTTTGCGGACTGGCAGAAGTTTACAGATAAAATTTCTTAAAGACATAACCTGCTTATGGTGTTGCTTACCTTCACATGCTGAACACTCCTTCTCGAGTTGCACAGTCATATTGCTATAGAAAACAATACAATATCAATCATTCTCATTAATGTGCTTGCATTTCTACATTTATTATTTCATTGTTAAAACATACAAGAATAAAATGTTATTAACCCTGAATGTTAGGAAATATCACAGCTAGTGTAATTACATGATTATGATAAATGTAATATCTGTATTTAATGATAAATATACAAGATGAAGTTATATATATATGGAAGTTGTCTTTTGATAGTAGTAAGGGTAAAATAGAAATTGCGTAATTAAAATCACCGTACAGCCAAAAAAAAAAGTCACCATATTTTAAATCTGAAAAAATAAAATAAAATGTGTAAAATTCTGAAGTTTTGATGTTATTGTAATTTTTTTTTGTGCTGGTGTGTTGAAAAAATCAAAAAATGTAATTAATACGAAAAGTATTTTTAAAAAATGGCAAAATAGACATTGCGGAATAAAAATAAAGCCAAAAAAAAAATCACTGTATAGTTGCCATCTTCACAAAACATGTAAAATTCAGAAGTTTTGATGTTATTGTAATATTTTTTGGGCTGGTGAGTTGAAAGAATCAAAAAATGTAATTAATACGAAAGTTTTTTTTTAAAAATGGCAAAATAGACATCGCGTAATAGAAATAAAGCCAAAAAAAAAAATTGCCGTATAGTTGCGATCTTTTAAAAAAAAAAAGACAACGAAAGTTGAAAAAGTCAAAAGTTTTGATTTTATTTTAATTTGGGGGTGGGGTGTGGATTGAGAAATTAATTTGTAAAAGTTAGAGACAAAAATTTTTTGGTTGTTTTTCTTTTTTAAAAAAAGGTGATAAAAATTGATTTCAAAAATAAAAGTTAAAGCCAAAAAAGATCTTATTTTAATTTCTTGGGGCGGGAGTGAGTTAAGAAATACTTTGACTTCACTGTGACAAAATATAAAGACAAGTTATTTTTGGTTTGTTTTTATTTTTTTAAAAAAAGGTGATAAAAATTGGTTTTAAAATTAAAAGTTTTAGTATATCAGCGGTATACAAATAAAGGCAAAAAAGCTATCCCCTTATAGGCCAAAAAAAAAGGCCTATTTTTAAACAAAAAAAACTGAAACTTGAAAAAGTCAAAAATTTTGATCTTACTTTATTTTGGGGTGGGGGGGTGCATTGAGAAATACTTTGTAAAAGTTAGAGATAGAAGCTATTTTTATTTTTAAAAAAAGGTAATAAAAATTTATTTCAAAAATAAAAGTTAAAGCCAAAAAAAAAATCGCCATATAGCCAAAAAAAACCCCACTAAAAATGAAGTATTAAAAGAGGGAGTAGAAAAATTTAAGAGATCAAAAAAGTCACATTACATTTTATTGTTTTAACACATAAACAACGCCAACAAATGATCGTGATTGGTTATCAAAAGACAACCGGAGTTTGTATAATAAAAAACTTTTTTTTTTTTTAAATTTTGAATTTTTTTAGAAAAATAATAAAAATTTTAACCCCCCCCCCCATAAACATCTGTGATAAATAGAAAAACAAATTAATTTATGTATGATTGATAGATTTTGTTCTGTTTTTTTTTTTTTAATCAGATAAAAATGCGATGAAAAAATAAATAAAAATTGTTTATATTAATTAAAAGTTTAAAATCTTATTATTTTGTTATTACAAACTTTCTTGCCAGTCTAGTGCAGACTTGCAGAAAACTTCAGCGACCTGGCACTGGTCTGCAGACCGGTAATTGAAGACCACTGATCTAGAATATATTAATAACTAAATCTTGCATACTATTGTGGAAAAAATTTGATACTGTTTTAATAGCTTGTGTAGGCACAAAACAAAGATAATCATGTGATATTTTAATAGTTTAATAACATATATAAATATTATTCCCTTTTGCTCCTTAATTAATTAACATTTAATATAAATGAATATTCTCTTAAAATGTTCAAACTCTAAATAATATTTCACAATAAATAAGGAAAATTTTTTAACTTGAACCTTTCTCCTCTGCATTTTTTTTGTCATGAGATTGTTTGCACATCATTTAAACCAGTAAAAGTAAAGAAAAATCATCAAAAACAGCTAAAACAATTATTCATTATTTTTAATTCTTACTTTCTTTATAAAAGAGCATTTATAAATGTATTATATATGTACTCTACAATATTTCATTTCACCATGGATATTTTTCCTCTTTCAGTTCTTCTTTTGTAGTTGTCTAATTGAGTGTCTTTTAGCAATTTTATCAATCTCTTGATTACAGTTTTTTTTTCTTTTTATAGCTTTCTTAATAGTTAATTTACCCATATAGATGTTTTTCTTTGCAGTTTGTTGTTCCAGATTTTCAGTTTTATAATTTTATCTATTTTGGTTAACATAAGTTATGATAGCCATACTTTTAGATGGATCAATACATTAGGCTTAGTGAAAATTTCTCTTAGAGTTATTTCACCCCTACCTTTCTTTAAGTGAGATTGAATATGTACTTGATCAGTAATGATCAGCTTTTAGTATAAGCCTAACACATGATACATGATTGTCCATAATATTATACTGTTGTGCAAACACTATTTTTTAACTAAGGTTGAGATCAATCTAGCATCAAACTTTTAAATTGAGTTTCTGATTACTGAATCTCAGTACTACTAAACCCTTACTGAATTCTGTAGTCCACACACACTTTTATTTTTTAAAAACAACCCTGATAACAATATTCCATCAAGTCACATGGCTACTTCAGAAATTATATTAAATATTGACCAATTCTTTCTTTTTCACAAAAAAAATGATCTTTTATTTTAAAAAATTCTATTTTTATACTAATTGAAAAATATATTGTTTTTAAGGGATAAAGATCCTAATCCCTTCTCATTTTTTTTTTACAATTTTTAAAAATTGTAATGCCTTTTTGTTTTTTAAAAAGAATCTACACAAGATAAAACTATTTTTTTTCCCTTTTACAGCTCTAACTGATAAAAAATAAACATTCATATTACTATCAAAATGTCTTAAATTTGTCATGTGATCATTTCAAGTATATACATCATTTACTATGTTTAACATAACTGAAACACAGGCTTGTTATATACCTGTGGCTATATATATGTAATATAGGGTATATGAGCACAGACTTTCACACCACTCACCTCTTTCTACTCTATCTAATAACACTGATACACCTAAACACATATATGCTGAAAAAATAATCACCAATATATGTATTTCATGCTAAACCAGCAATCATCAGTTGGTCCAGACTATCATCTTTACACACATATATAGTATAAGTGCTCAGATATATATTAAGATAGACTATCCTCATAGTTTAATGGACAGGCTTCAATCCACTCCACATTCCAATTCTTCAACCGTCCATCCAATTGAAAATCTGATGATGGAATGCTCAAAGGCTACCCTGAGGCTGAGATTATTGTTACACCCATGTTGACTTAAGGTCAATCTGAACCCCACATGTACAGGACATAATCCATTTAATACATATGCAAGGATGGGCGACATCTCTATAATGTAATAACTGAAACACAGGCTTGTTATATACCTGTGGCTATATATATGTAATATAGGGTATATGAGCACAGACTTTCACACCACCCACCTCTCTCCACTCTATCTAATAACACTGATACACCTAAACATATATATGCTGAAAAGATAAATAATCACCAATATACGTATTTCATGCTAAACCAGCAATCATCAGTTGGTCCAGACTATCATCTTTACACACATATATAGTATAAGTGCTCAGATATATATTAAGATAGACTACCCTCATAGTTTAATGGACAGGCTTCAATCCACTCCACACTCCAACTCTTCAACCGTCCATCCAATTGAAAATCTGATGATGGAATGCTCAAAGGCCACCCTGAGGCCGAGATTATTGTCACACCCATGTTGACTTAAGGTCAATCTGAACCCCACATGTACAGGACATAATCCATTTAATACATATGCAAGGATGGGCAGACATCTCTATAATGTAATAACTGAAACACAGGCTTGTTATATACCTGTGGCTATATATATGTAATATAGGGTATATGAGCACAGACTTTCACACCACCCACCTCTCTCCACTCTATCTAATAACACTGATACACCTAAACACATATATGCTGAAAAGATAAATAATCACCAATATACGTATTTCATGCTAAACCAGCAATCATCAGTTGGTCCAGACTATCATCTTTACACACATATATAGTATAAGTGCTCAGATATATATTAAGATAGACTATCCTCATAGTTTAATGGCCTTTGAGCATTCCATCATCAGATTTTCAATTGGATGGACGGTTGAAGAGTTGGAGTGGATTGAAGCCTGTCCATTAAACTATGAGGATAGTCTATCTTAATATATATCTGAGCACTTATACTATATATGTGTGTAAAGATGATAGTCTGGACCAACTGATGATTGCTGGTTTAGCATGAAATACGTATATTGGTGATTATTTATCTTTTCAGCATATATGTGTTTAGGTGTATCAGTGTTATTAAATAGAGTGGAGAGAGGTGGGTGGTGTGAAAGTCTGTGCTCATATACCCTATATGTTTAACATAGTTAAATTTCTACTAAACAATTAGATTATCCTGTAGCTAACATGAGAAGAAATAATTCTTTTTTAATAAGTATATGAACAATAATAAATTTAAAAAATAAAGGCAAAAGCAAACTTTTCCAATTGAGATATAATACTTTCCCCATCACTAATAGAGGCTAAACATATTACAATCATGTAATTATAAAATTAAGCATCTTTCCTTAGATGAATGTAAATTAAATTAGTTATATGCACTGACACCCATTTATAAAAAAGCCATAAATTGAATGAAAATAAATATAAATATAAAATGGAAGCTGAGCACTCTCAAAGGTATTAAATGTCCTCATAGTCATAGCACTAGAATGTTTGTGATTGTATAATATATATATACACCTGGGTCTCGTTTTACGCGATAGATAGGTTCCTCAGAAAACATGCGCAAACGAAATCGTGCAAAAATAGACATAACACCTTGAAAAAAGAGGGATACGGACTGTGATTTTTCAAAAATTGCGTAAAAGCAAACCACCAACGTAAAATTACTTTAAAATTCATGCAAAAAAAAAATAAGGAAATAAAATATGACTAATAAAAAATTTCAAATTTGAAAAAAATTGATACAAGACAAACTTTTTTTAACTATAATATTTAATTTTATTCAGAACAATATATTTTTATGCATAATTTACAGTATTTTATATTTTTTTTATACACGTTTCAATTATTATCGCCATTTGCCGATAAACAGGTTCATTTGCAAACTGGTAAACAATCAGATTCTTCACAAGAGAAAATACAACTAGCGCTAACATCACTCTCATGTTGTGTTAATGGTTTTCTGGTGACAACGTAATTAGTAATTAATCTTTAAGACAATGATTTTATTAATTGTTTATGAAACTAACAACTAAAAATTAAATTCTTATTTTTGTCTTTAATTTTTTAATTTTCAATTCCGTTTAAAAATCAAATTTCACATCACATTAATTTCAAGTCGCCATAAGTAATTTTTAAATTGTTAATTACAATTAAAAATCAGATTTTAATTTTTAATTGTCAAATTTAATTGTACCCACTGCAATTACTCACCTTTTAAAAATAAACTCGTGGACACTAAATGATTAATAATTGATTACATTCTTTTTTAAAAAGCAAAAACAGAATGTGATTTAAAATGCAAAATTAACACGCACAATGTTTGAACAAATTTACATTATAATCTTGTAAAATTTAATGTGTGTATACATAAAATGTGGAAATCATGATTTTAATTTCATTATTGCATAAAATCTTACTATTATAAAGCACTGAAAATATTGAAATTACTAAGATGAAAGTCGAATTCCAATAATGTGCTATTGCTTTCAATATAATGTAAGCGCACAAAATTTATTATTTAAAGTAATAGCACATTATCGGAGTTCTACTTCTGGTGAAACATGAATCACGTAACTTCAAAATCATGTTAAATAAGTCCACGTAAAAAGAGACGCAGGTGTATATATATAAACAATCAATTATTCAAACTATGTAAATTAGTCCATTTCTTAGAAAGGGGGAAACAGGATTCCTTGTTGTTTATGGCATTATGGTTGTTAGCTATATTCCAGGCCTCTTTGATCATCAGCTTAGAGTTGTTTCTTACAATGCATCCACATTTGCCACTGTAGCATGCATTGAAAGAAATGATTCTAAACGGAAGATCAAAGAGGCTTGGTATAAAGCTAACAATCATAATGCCATAAACTGTAAGAAATACTGCTTTCCTCTTTCTAAGAAATAGAGTATCTGATTTCCATACAGTTTGAATAATTAATTATCTATATATATATACACACACCTGTACAATCACAAACATTCTAATGTTATGACTATGAGGATATTTAATACCATTGAAAGTGGTTAGCTTCCATTTTATAATTATATTAATTTTCACTCAATTTATAGCTTTTTTTATGAATGCATGTCATGCATATAATTTTAATTTAATTTATATTACAATCATATTTTTGTTTATTAAAATTAGTGCACTGGTACTTATTTGCTTAAATTATATTAATTTGGACCAGTAATAGTTAAATATCAATTTATTCACCAATGTGTTGGTATAGCTGATTTTTTGAATGTTTTTTTATGATGTCAAAACATTTATAAACTTCATATAACCAGACCTCATATCCCATATAATAGAATGGATGTCAAATGTGGTTAACACTAAATCATGGACCTTTTATTATCATGAATATAAATTGCATTACATGGCAAAATTAATATAAATAACAAAACACATATATACACAAATTTATAAATATATTTATGCTGTTACATTCATGAAAACAGAGATAAGTTTTATCTTTGATGTTATCAGAAAACCATCAATTACTAATTGATAATGTTGTCTTTCTTTATTAACGTATACAATAGCTCTTTTGTTTGTAATTTTATAAATGAAAGGATATACTTTTTTCACTTTAAATCAACCTAGACAACTTTTTTTCTTCCCAAATATATATATAGTAATATTTTATGATTTTAATATGATGTTAACAATGAAAATTAAGAGATTATATTCAATAAAGAGAGATAATTTTTACCCTTGATATTACTAGGAAACCAATTACTAATTGACAGTCCTGAGATTAAACAAGTTTTTTCTATTAACTTATATAAAAGCTTTTTTGCTCTAAGGTTTAACAATAAAAGAAAATCCTCTTTTATTTTTAATATATGTTCTTATAAGGATTTAATTTCAGATAGCTATTTTTTACAAGTATACGGATGTAGAAGATTTATGAACTCTATAAAATAAAAGATATTATTTAGGTTATTAAAAAAAACATGCATCAGAACTGGTAATGTATAATGGATAGCTTTTTTGCAACATTAAAGATAAACATTAACTCTGTTTACATAAACATAGTCTCTTAATTTTTATTGTTAAAATCACATTAAATTCATGAAAATATTTAATACCAGCAATATAAAAATTGTTGAAGAAAATAGAGTAAATGATATTGCTGTATTTAAAATTCAGATTTAAGCAGTATCTATGCAGATCTAACACTTTTGTTTACTTAAGTTAAGTAATATTCTTTTGATTATTGTACTTCTTTTAAATAATGCTATCAAAATTGTTGTTTCAAAAAAGTATGATATTTAAAGGTGTGAGCAAAATACTTGATTTAATCCTATTCTTTGTCATCTTATCTGATTTTTAGGCATAATTTATCTCTTATATGATTGGTCATTCACAATTGAGTGAATGGATAACATGAATGCAAACAAGTAAATTATTTTATTCTTTTATGTGTGGATGTAAAACTACATTTTACAAAATATTTCAATAGTCATCAAAGGAAATAGTGAAAGTTTAATTTATTAATTATTAATGTTTGATTAATTTTTTCTAGATATAACAGCATTTATATTTGCATCCTAATCATTAATGCTATTGCTTCTTATCTTCTTCTTAATCACATTATCAAGAATACTAGAATCTAAGTAAGTAAAGTATCAACTCTATAGCCACATCATTGCTGATTAGAAAGTTTGGAATAATGAAGATAGTCAAAGACATAGATTTTATATGAGTAGAAGGCCTTAACATTTTATAGTATTAAGACAACTTATTTTGCATAAATTTCCTGCATATGAGAAATCCATTAATTATTTTAAAGATTTTCAATGTCTAAACAGGATTTCAAAATGGCGGTCTATTTTCATATTGATTATTTTTTAAAGTTTTCATCATGCTTTTAGAAATCAGTATTTTTTTCATTTGAAACCATTTTAAATATTAATGCATTATAAGTAGATAATAATCAGGTATAAGATTATGTAATTTGCTGAAAAACAGTAAGAAAATACAGGTTTCATTGATTAAATAAGATAATTATGAAAAATAACCCAAACGTTATACAATAGACAAAATTTAAATCTGAATATAATAAATATTTTATTTCAATTACTAATTTTATATCAAGTTTCTTAAGACATTATGTGATAGTTAAGCACTGAAGTGAGAAACTGAATACACAGGTTCATTCCATTGATCAAACTGAGAAGCTAGGACTTTTTAAAAAAAATTTTCAACTGTTAAAATCAATCTAAAAGTATTAAAATTTTAAAAAGCCTCCTTCGACTATTGCTTTAAGCCACTCAAAAAATAATTGAACAGCCAGAGTTATATAAAAGTTAATGTGATGTTCAAGCACTACAAGCACCAAAATGATTAATTTGGCACACATAATTTCAAATTTTATTTCCTTTTTCAGCTGGCAAAATTGAATTAAAAATGTTAAGAATTTGAGTTTAGCTCTTTATCATTATATTAACCATGAATGAATAAATAAGTGAATCACCACTTTTCCAGAAGGCCATGTAATGATTGAGCATCAATATATCTTAGGGAGCACACAGCTGTCTTCACTTGATCAAGTGGATTATTTTTTGTATTTTTCTCACTAATAAAATTAATTCACAAGTCTTAATGTTTTAATGTTTTGAGGCCATTATTTTATTAAAACTATTCAAGAAATAATGTTCAGGAGATCCTATGAAGTTCAAGCATCGGGAAACTGATCTGGGAGATTTTATTTTTCCCATTTAATAAAACTGACCCAGAAGCATCAAGATTTTGGTGTTATCACTCTATTATTGTAGGACAATTCCTCAAAAGCTTATGTGATGTTTAAGCACCATATTGTCAAATTGAATGATACATTTTTTTCAACTGATATTAAATATTTGTCCAACTGAGAATAAGTATAGAAAATCCTCTATTGGAAAGGGATGCAAGATTTAATGTTAATAAGAAAATGCAGGATAATGGCGAACCAAAATATTGTGCTACAGATTTGTACAATTTAAAAAGAAGCAGAGTAATATAGTTTTGGACAAATTTATCAACTAATGGATGACTTTTTCAGAAACACTTATTATTGGAAGATTGCTGTCTAAAATCTTTGCTAAAGTAAATGGATATTAATGAAAATCTTTAAAGAAACTATGCACCCTCAGGCTAATTGAGAAGTAGTTAAAGTTAACTTATAATTTCTTGAACAGATCTTTTAGAAAACTAATTAAACTTAGTATTCAGAATGCAGAAACATTTGTTAAAAAGGATTTTTTATATATATAATTAATCTTTATAATGCTATTTAAAGTGATTAAATACTGCTTGTAATGATATTAAATAAGTATAAATTAGCTAATGCATGTGATATATATGTGCAACCAATTATATCTTTAGATTTGTAGACACTTCTACAAAAATCTATTATTAAATGATAAGCTATTATGCAGTGTAAAATTTCCTAGACCTTTTTTTGCCACACATACTATCATGTGTCAGGTGAACTCCACACAGAAGGAATAATCCAAATATGTATTTAGACTTCTTATTCATGATTATTTTGACTTTGGAGCTTGATTGTTCAACAATAGACATGCATACAGTGATGATATATATAAACATTCATATATAAATTGCTAAAATAGATATAATATTAGTTTATCATTTCTATGTAAATGTTCAGATATTTTAAACATCTAGCTTCTCTGCTCAAAATATTTTATGAAATGCATATATAGGAAAATAAGTAGATCTGGGGAAATGTTGAATAATAACTCAAAATATAATAGCAAGATTCTTATAGGAGTTTAACACTGCAACTTTGAATTTTTGTTTGTTTATCAATAATAGTGTGCACATTATATACCAAATATACAACTATGTATTATCTCCACTAACAAAGAAATTTATATAAAAGTGATAAACAACTTAGCTAAGCTTTTGATATGCAATAAGAACTATTACTTTTGGTCCAATCATATATAGTGTTTTTTTTTCTCATGTGTCATAGCATCAGCCAGAAAGTGAAACCATTAACCCGGGACAACTGCTTGTAAAGCAGCCATCGCTGACCTCTCGACCACCAATGTTTGACAATCATATATAGTTTGTGACAATTAACATTAAGATGGCAAAAAATAAATCAATACAAAATGTTATATTTAACGCTGTCAAAAGTACTCATGGAATGAGTGAATAAATCATATTGCTGTTGATTATAAGCTTATGCAGAAGAGACATGCCCCATTTACTTTGTAAAATTTATCTAAATAATATTTTAAAGAATTATAATATTGATTGCTTTTATTGGAAGAACATGACCAATGATAGAATACAATAGAAAGCTATAATTCTACAAATTGTTGAAGACTTTTAAAAATTAAAATGTCAGTGTAGAAAAAGTTAAATGAGAGCACTGCAAGTTGTTAAATAAACAGACTAAAGGACCAGAATGTGATACATGCAAATATATTTGTAGATTACAAATTGGTTTGTTCAGTCATTTTTACTCAGTTAACATATTTTATAATTGTCCAAGTTTTTTTACTTCTTCTGAAATTGGGATGGCCATAATTGTTTACAAGTGAAATTTAATGATGATGACAAATGCTATGAACTATAGAAAAGTGTAAAATTATTTACATTTTGATTTGAGTTTTATTGTGTTACTTTGAATAAAAAAATCTAGACACAAGCATTAAGAAAAAAATATGTTGGAAAATAGAAATAATATAAATTGTTTGATATAAATGAAATTGTAGCCCTTCATAAATAAAGTGAATCTTGTTTTGTTAAAAAAATATCAGTTGTATCCATTTTTTTCAAAAATTAACATTTTGTGTAACACAAATTGATACATTTATAATCAATCTGAATTTAATTCACCTATATATATTAGTCATCTTTTGGTATTTTCCCAAAAAAAACAAACAAAAAAAAAAAAACAATCATTATAAATATTTTCTACAAACCAATGAAAAATCTTATCTAATCTTAATTGTCTTTGTTGTTATGTCAAATGTTGAATAAGAAATTGAAAATTATTTCACCCAAAGAACGATACTTTTTACAATCAGCTAATTTTTGCTAAAAATTGTAATAGTAGCTATGATGTCTTTTCTCACTTATGAAATACTAAAATTTATATTTTTTAAAACCTTCAATTTGGCATCAAGTAGAGGCAATCAGAAAATTTTTCAGATGGGAAAGGTCAAAGCTTGGAATCAAATTTTCAATTTAATTATTTATTTATTTTTTACAAGTAGGTTACAGAATACCCTATTACATTAACACAAAAAGCATACATATATAATATATAAATTTACATTATAAAGGAAACAAAAGTTAACACCCACACATATATATAATAACAATTTTAATAAATCACATATACTTCAACCACTTTAACAATTAAAATTTGACGAAATTTATACTCAATCCTAGGGAGGGTAAATGCCTCAGCTGCCTCTCTTTCTGTGGACAAACAAAGAAAAGTGGCTTATCATATATATTTTTAATGGATTTTATTCTGATTCAAAAGACGCTGTTATAAAAGTTGTCACTGACTTTTCAATTTTCTCGTTATAATATTATTTCTTATTACTAATATGATGGTTTAGTGCAGTGGTAAAATTGTAGTTATGAGAGCTAAAGATCATTCATCATAGACCAGGTTCCATAACTTCTAGTGTTTGGATGTCAATTGAACCTTTGAGGGAAAACGATCTGATTAGTATTCTTATTATTTTTATATAATTCAATAAAACTTTGCATTCAAAGTGAGTACTTCTGTTCACAATTTTTAAATATGCAGGTTTTTTTATTTATATATTATCACTTTCGTCACACAGTTTCTGTACACTACCTCTCCCCTTTAAATATGTTTTTAAATCTTCTGTTATTTATTGAAGACTTTTATTATGTAATTCGTTAAATGTATGAATAAAGCCAATTTTTTTTTTCATATGTCAAAGCATTGGCCGGGAAGCAAGCCCGCAAACCCGGGACAACAGCTTGTAAGACAGCTGTGCTCACCACTCGACCACCAACGCTTGACATATTTTTAAAACAACATAGTCCACGATTTATTTATAAATGTCTGAACATTTATATGTCTAAGATTAAAGACTTTTATTTAAGACAAAATAATCAACCAATACAATACTTCAATTCAGACAAGCTACTAGATGAGTATTGGTTTAAAAAACCATAAGGATGATTTACATACCCCTCAAAGTTTTTAAAATAATTTGATTTACATATTTTTGAACGTTTATGAGCAAATAACTTTCTCTGTCACCTATCAAAACAATGAAAGCATTTCTACATAATAATATTACTATAAAAATTGTTTAAATGTTATATATTTCCATCCCATATAAGGCACATTGAATTATTGATACAAATAGTGCCCTTACATATTAAATACCACAGACACGAAAGAATAAGTTTTGAGAAAATATTAACATAGGATGTAGGAGAGGGCATAGTAAAGAAAATTAAGTCAAATTTTAATCATGTAAATTATTTTATTTCAACATATAATAAACAATTTTTTATATACATATTAATGATTACTGCTCAATATTCAAGTGTCAATCTTCTTACACTTATTTGTTTAACTATAATGTCTTTACATAAGTATATTAATAATTAGCACAAATCATTTATTAGGTTAAGTGTTATGTTTTATCCCAGACATAAACTTTAAATGTAATTAAAAACTAAAATATCTATTTTTACTAAATACAATCACATGATAATATTAATATAACTTCATTCTTTTTTCTCCCAGACTGCTGATACTGACAGAAATATATTTTAGGACGGGAGTCGTTTACGTGTTTTTCGGATATTTTTATTTATCTGTTAGAAAGATGCGTATAAAGATATGTTTTAAACAATATTAGTTCAACTCTATTTCATTGATGGCATTTCACTGAAGAGTGATTACATTTCACTGGTCAGAAAGTATATTCCTTTGACAGAAACTAAAGGTTAAAATTCAAATATGTAAAAGAGGGCTTATGTTTTTATTTAAAGGGCGAAGGGCCAAACTCAAATTATAGAATCATTCTCAAAAGTAGAATGTTTAATAATTCCAGCTTTCCATCCTATTAAGAAATCATAGATGTTGTCATTCTTTTGTCCAACTTCTATTTGTTCTAATATATACAATAAAAGAAAAAAAAAACTTATCTAAAAGCATTCATTTTGTTAAAACTCTGTTTCATTTAATTAATGCTTTAGAAAATTAAAGTTGATTTATTATTTCTTTGCAGCAAAAACTTTTTAAATTACAATATTCATTTGAAGTAGGCCATTTTACTTACTTCAAGACAGAATTCACTTTATTTAATATTTGAAACCTTTAAGGCAAACATAAAAGTAGATTTAATTTTTAAGCATTGATCTTCGGTCTTATAGCTCAAGACATATCATATAGTTAGAAGATCAAAGGTCATTAGAATAGTTCTTTTCAAAAACCTAAATCAATATTTAACATTTTCTTTTAAAAAAGAAATCAGATAATTTAACATCAATGATTATGTTCAGACAATCTTACATATATATAGTTATTAAAACTCTAGATTGGCACAATATTCAATAAATAGAGTTTATTACAAAACTTAAATAATTTCAATTGGAAGTTGATATACTTTTGAAACGTATTTATAATTTATAGTTTAAGAAGTAAACACAGTCGGGGCGGTATTAAAAACTTGATGCTTTATTATTTTATTAATATCTTACATTTTCTGCAAAAAAAAAGTTCTAAATTTAGTTTTCATTCAAAAATGAATAGATTTACTGTTCTAAATTTAATTAGTTTTCTTTCAAAAATTAATAGATTTAATATTAGTAAAAAGCAAGATTATATTCAGAGTTTTTTTTTTTAAGGATTAATATAAGAATTAACCATGTGAATTTAATATTATGCAAATTCTTTATTTATTTCTAATTTAAGCTGACAGTTTCGATTGTTCTGCAGACTTTCTCAGGTGTCTATCTTGCTTTACAAAAATATATCTGGCAGCTGAAATAAGGAATAAATAAAGAATTGATAAATTAGTATGAAGAGGGATATTATTATTATTGTTGTTGTTACTTAGTATAAAATATTAATCCAAAAATGATAATGAAAGAAAAAAATAGATTATTATATATACTTCAAATTGTACATATATTACTTTATCCTCACTAGTAATAGATGTCACATAATTTTACAATTTTGTCCTCAAAACATTTTCAGCTATCTATATGAGATTTTTATCTTAATAAGTATATCTAGATACTGAATTATTAAATATTATAGGGTGATAATGGATAGGAATAGCAATGAGAAAAAAACATAAACCTGTTAAGAAAAATTTCAGTTAGCTCTACACATGAAGTTGAATAACAGTTTAAGGGTATAAAAAGAATAAATTACAACTGTATTATAAAAGTTTTGCATTTTAAGAATTGCAAGCACAAACTTTTTGGTTATTTTTTGCAAATTTTATTATAAGAAATTAAATAAGTCTATTTTAGAAATATTTAATATGCTTGAATAATATAATAAATAAGGTAAAATTAAGTTACTAAGTAGTTATTATATATTACAGAAATCTGTCAAATGGGTCAATAGATTGGTTTATAGTTGTATAGTTAGTTATAAAATTGAAGATTTTTGAACTGGATTCTCATCTGAGAAAAATGAAAAAAAAGATTAAAAAAAAAAAAGGAGTATGACAGATAAAATTAAATTTGTACTCAAGCTTGTAACTTTGATGTGGAACACAATTTGATTTCCCCAAATAAATGACAAATAATAAAATGCTCATATTAATTGTTAAAACTCATGATTTTATAGAGTATATGTTCATCCCAACATGCCTATAACATAAATCCATATAAAGTTGAAAACGTTTTACATATAGCTGACACTTTTCAAGCAAATGAACACTTTTTAGATAACACCAGCAACAAATCACCTAGTTATGCCACAAGCCAGAAACTAGTCTGGAGATATTGGATGAGTAGGCACTAGATGGGAATTTTATGCACAAGCCTTCTGGAATCCATTGATTACTCTAGCTTGCTGTGTGGCAATATGTATAGTGAGTTTTTACCTGTTTTAATAAGTTATAAGAAATGGTGATCATGTGATGTTTATTAGCTTTATCCAATAATAGTTGTCATAAAGATATTATCTATTTACTCTTAGATAGATGATAATGATCCAATAATAATTTGTGGTGGTCACAGCTTTCATTATTAATAAGAAAGATATCCACCTATGGAGAATAAACGATGGTTTATATTTGTAATTTCTATATTCAACTACTTTCATTATCTAGTTTTAATTGTTAAATGTTTTTAGAAGAAAACACACTTTATTTAAACTTTTTAAATATGATCAACTATTAATAATAACACAAAGGTTAGCATATATCACAATGTTTAGAGCTGCAGTCTTCTTTCTTATATTTGTATATTAATTCCAGAATTTGAGTATGTACAAGTTAAAATAAAATTTGATTTTAAAAAACATGTAATAATTAAAACTAAATGAAGGAAATAGTCCAATATATAATAACAAATGTTATAATTACAACTTATGTATTTTTGATAAAACAAAATTATTTTATTATTATTAGGCACTACTGATTTCTGTAAGCCCTAGAATTTTCAAATCCATTATCATGCTTATTGGATTCCACCTTCCCCATTGTCATGTACTATTGATAATTATTCATCACCAACTTTCTAAACATTATATATTTGTATTATGTCATTTCAAGATATGATCAAAGTAAGGCAGATTTGATTTAGTCATTTATACTCCAATTACCCAACTAATTAAAAACTCAGCACAATTTAGCACAGTAGTAGTAGTATGGCAAACTTAAAAGGTAAAAACTTCAGTACTAAAAATGCAAAGATTGCAGAAAGAAGTTTGCAGCATTTTGAGTCCTCTTAGGGTAAATTCTAATTGTTTGTTTCATATATTATTGTCATTCCAGTTGCAGTTGTTATTTGATTATTCATATTATAAACAAACATGAATGAGCAGATTTCAATATTCATCAACTATCATGGTAAATTTACTGTACTTTGTCTCTGAGTTTAAGACCAAGAAACCCTGTGGTCATTTTTCTAACTACCCTGATTATTTTCAACTGAAACATTAACTGAGTTTTTTTGAAGGTAAGATAAGTATGTTTGAATATATATATATTGTACCATGTTCAAATATGTGTCCTCGAAACACCGGCCTCTTAGGCAGAGAAGAACATACTCGGAGAGTATGTATGCCCAAACGATAGCTATAAAGTATATAACTAGCGTTACATTTCCAGGACATAACTTCTTCTCTACTGTTGAGTTCAACACCATGTTCAAAGTCCTTTTTTGTTTCGTGTAGACATGGGCGTCAGCTATCTATTCAAGGATGAATAAATAACACACTTTGGACAATGGTCACTAACTCAATGCCTACGCATCCACGACTAGCTCAGTTGCTTGTAGTCACTAACAGATTATACATAATTAGTGGTTAAAAGACTTGATAAAAGAATTGTAAAAGGAATTTATAAAAAGAATTGACCGACAAATAGTTTAATTTTAAAGACAATTTATTAACTAACATTAATTTACTAAATTTAAACATCTTTATAATTTTTTTAAACTAATATAACATACGCACATTTTAAATTAACACATTATGATATATATCTTATGAAAGCATAAATAATATTTGATATCGATAAATTATCTCACATTCACAAACACGCACATCAATAGTTCATTTTATGCATGCTTAATAGAGTTCAAATTACTTGTCTCTGGAGGCTTTACGAATTAATGCAATGCAATGGCTATTACAGTATAAACGAAAATAAGCAAATGTTTTACCTAGGATTTTGAATGTAGATTTAGAACTTTGTTTCTTCTTCCATGGGACATTTCCTTGATAAGTTTCCTTATTTTTCACGATTATTACTATTGGAGACAATTAGATACTGATGGAGATTTCCAACTTGTTAAGCTGACATTATTTCATGGGCAGATCTGGCTGTTTTCATTGAACATTTAGGCTGTGGAGAAACGCATGTTCCCAAAAACTGTTCAGCACTACATTTTGGTTTCTAGATACAATTAACTCAACTGATTGTCCACTCTTGATTTAACTGACTTAATTAATTTGTGAACTGAACTCGCTCAATTAATTTGTGAACTGGACTCATTATCCGATAAAATTTTACTATTTATACATGCAACGTGTTGTCCTTGTAATATCCTCCGGCAAAATCTGTTGTTGAAATTCCAGTGATAATCCTTTGATGTGTTTTGGAAGATTGCTTAATTAGTAATAGCCATGCAAAATGTATTGTTTTATATTTTAATTAATATCTAATTCTTTGGAGACAAGCCTTTTAATCCTGTAGTTTTATATTTTAATTAATAGCCATTGCCATGTTTTTTAATGATAATCTTCTTTAACTTTCATTTATTTATAATATTTATTACGCATACATTTATTCTATTATTGACAATCGCACATATATAACTAGTTTTAAGATTACTTTTTCTTTAATTAAACTCAAATGAAAAGAGATTTATATTTTTAAACTTTTTAAATTATATTTTTACGAATACTAATAAAAAACTCTTTACGAAAATAAACTGTAATATACTCTTAAACTTTTAATTTTACTTTTGACAGCAAACTATTTTTGTTTACTTAAAGAAACCTTTTAGATTTTTATAACATTTATTATTTTAATAATTTTTTTAGACAAAATCATCATGTGCCAATTTCAATATTGGTACAATATATATATATATATATTAAATACTATGTAAGTATAGCCTAAAGTATTATATGTAAATGAAATGAAAGCAAAAAGCCTTGGAAAGTAAGAATGACTGTGCATATGTATCAGTAAATGCATGAGCATGATCAGTCTTAGCTGTTGAAGGTTGTCTGCTTCCATTTAATTTATATATATATATATGTACACCTATCACAAGTAGCATTCATTTAAAGACCTAATTTCTAGAAGACTGTAAAATCATCAACCAAATAGTGTTAGTAACTAAAGGTAGAAAATAGTAAAAAAAAATTTTGTTGTCAATCCAGTATATCTTCTGGTAATGATCTCTTATTTAATTAACTATAATAGGAAATAACTTTTAAGAGAAGGAATATTGCATGAATTAGAATTATTTAATATGAAATAGCTTATTATAAGACTGCCTAAATTGAAAAGAAAAAGAGACATCTAATTTGAAAAGAGGACGTACATTTTATTATAAAAGCACAAATAATAAAAACACAAATCTAACAAGATGCTTTATAAATAAAAAATGAAAAAACAACATTAGGAAGATTGATGAAAGATTAGTTATTTAGGTTAATGGAAAATAATAAATGTAGATAATTCAGGTTTATCCACAATTAGTTTTTATTATGATGAAGTAGAGAATTTAATATAAGAAAATGATTTTGGTCACATCAAATATTTTAATATTATCAAGGATTACTTTAATGCAGAAATTGAAAAACAATTGAAAATTGAAAGTCTGTCGGTAAATTTAATTATGGTGGTAAAAATGAGAGAAGATATAGAATTGTGAGATATGCAAAAAAACAAAAACTGTATAATGTGACTTTCTTTGAGCAAAATGCTAAATGGAAATCAAAGCATCCAAATAAAGCTACAGCAGAACTGGATTATATTTTGAATAACATAAAATATGTATTTTAAGATTGTAATGTTCTTAACAGATTCAAAGCAAGAAGTGATCAAAGATTAGTAAGATGTAAAAATGGTGTTAATTCAAAACTAAGAGATGATATCTATTTAAAAAGTCAATACTAATAGTTGATATTACTAACTTTAAAAAATACTCCAGTGAATGTAAATTCTAACTTTCCAATCTTTTAAAAATAATAATGGTCTTTAGCAATGGATCAGACTTGACTGAGATATTCTACTAATTACTGGGATAAATATATCTAGTTCGAAAAAAAAACCATCTAGAAACTAAATATATCTAGTTTTAAAAAAAGCAATTTACTAGTAAAATTTCAATTGAGATAAGAAAATATATGAAGAAAAGAAAGTCGTTATTTGAAGACAATCCATGAGGAATTCAATATTTGAAAAATTTTAAAAATGGTATAGAAAATAATGTAAAAAATATAACTATTAAATAATTATTAATTAAAAATAAAACTACAGGAAAAAATTAAAATCTTAAAAATGTAAAGCTGCATCTTAATAGTGGAAAGTTGTTCAGCAGTAAAAAAAAAGTAGAACTATTACCAAAAAAAGAAACAACCTCATGTGTGAAAGAGGTATATAAAGACTTAATTACATAGTAGTAAAAAAGAAAAAAAAATTTCTACAATTACGACATTTTTTGGATTGCCAAGCATTTTAAATATATATATATCTGTCTTCTATCAGTTGTACAATATCTTTAACAAGATAATTGTAATTCATCTACTGTAAACTTTGGATTTAAACTAACAAACTGGATTTAAAATGTATTTATTATAATGAATCTAAGTATTGTGAGCAGTTAAATATTTTAAAGGAGTGCAATATTGATTGTTTCTATTAGCAAAATATGACAGAGAATAGGATATATTAAAAAACTATAATTAGACAAGATATTGAAGTATTTTAGAAGGAAAATATTTTTTCTGAAGTAATTAAAATACAGCATAACTAAATGTCAAATAACAGAAAAAAGGACCAGCATGTTTTGAATGTGGACATATTTGTGTTTCACAGACTAGTAATTATTGCAAAGCTTTTTAAAGCATTTCTTTTCTTTCTTTTTTCCTTCATATGTCAAAGTGTTGACTGGGAAGCAAAGCTGGACAGCCACTTGGAAGGCAGCTATGTTAACGACTAGGCCATCAACGCTTGACTTTCTTTTCTTTTTCTCTTGGAGTTGAAATGATATACACATTTATGAGTGGCTGCTATATATATATAAAAAGTAATGAATTTGAATTGCCATTATGAATTGGATTTATAGATTATGAAAAGGTATTGGATTATATAAGCAACTTACAATAATTAAAACTTTGAGCTATAAAGATATAGAACCAGAGTACTGATTATCATATTCCAAAAATATTTATAACAATTTAATATTAACAGTATATCATATTGTGACACTAAAAAACTTTAACATGAATCACAATATATGATAGGGTAATTTCATTTCATTAGTCTTATAAGATCTATGTCCAAGAGAATAAAATTACATGGAGATTATTTTAGACATCTGGATTTTGATAATAATGCGTTAGAGCTTCAGAAAGTATTGTAAGAGTTATGATATGAAAATAAGAAAGTAGATCTAAATATACATTTTAAAAATACAAAAAAAATATTTAATGGTTTTCATAAGAAGATTAATAACCATGAATTAGAAAAAAAAAAACTAGAAAATCACATTATTAACATACATTAAAATAAAATAGACGAAATTAAGCATAGAATTAAACTTGGATGAAATGCATTTGGAAGAAATTAATATTAAAAGGCAGAATGCCTATTTTCTTGAAAAATAAGATTTTAAATAGAAGTGTTTTATGAAAATTTACACATGGATCTGAGATTTGAATATTTAATAGAAAAAAAAAACAGGGAGATATTATATCATTTAATAAAATATGGATAGATGATATGTTGGAAGTAACAAACAGGATGTAGACAAATAAGTATTATTGACATCATTGGAAAAAAACTAAAATAAAGAGAACTAAACATATTGTGCAAAGATATGATAATAGATTGATAGATATAATTGTGAATTGAATCCCAAAAAACTATAAAAGAGATTACCTGTGAGATAAAAAAGTGTGTTTTTGAGATAGATAGAAGAGCATATATGGACCAGACAAAATGGATTATACTTGAAGAGTTGTTAATTTTGGATTGGATGAAATGATAATTATAAGTAACATAAAAAAGCTCAGACAATCAAAAAGTATTAAATTGTTGTACTTAACCCAACACTTAAGTGTTCACATGACTTTACCAGTAAGTATCTATTGTAATGGTAAGATTTCGTATGCCTTGTTAACATGTTGCAAAATTCCACCACCACATTCAAATGGTGGCATAACAGGTGGGTTCAGGGCCTGTGATACCGTATTTGAACCTAGTAGTTTTATTCACAACAAAACCCACATGACAACACATCTACCTTAACAATAGCATTATTTTCTAGGTCCGGTGGTCAGGTAAACAAGAGACTCTAACTAATGGTTTCACCTTACGGACTACTACTATATTCTACTATTCATTGATATGCGTGATACTAATTATTATTAAATTAAGCAGACACAGACATGGATATAGATAATTTAAATATTTAATTGTGGTTAATTTACATAGGTAAATATATTATGCTACCTGGATATCAATATAAATTACATCCCATGCCTCACGTTTAAGTGGTGAATGTGACGAGACATGCTACGATATCTTAATGAGGAGTGCATTTGTTCACAAAGCTATGATCCTATTTACTTTATAATATTAATATTTATTCTAATAATTCACTAAAGATTAACAGATGTGGAGGAGTGAAGCTAGACCCAGCATAAACTTTATAATTTATTATTAAAGTGATCTGCGGTAGCCTGGATTCTGCCAAGCTATAAGAGAATCAGCTTTCTAAAGGGATAATCGCAGAAGAAATGTTGGAGGCTGGTGGGACGATCAAATGTTGGATTGGAGCCCTGTAGGTATGTCATGAGCACGGTATCGGTATGAGGTCATAGTCCATCCCTGACTGCATGACAAGGTAATTACTATTGGGATAGGAAGAGGGTCGGCCAAACATCGGGTTGGAGCCCTTAGGAGTGGTCACGAGCGTGGTATCAGTATGAGGTCGTAGCCTTTCCATCCTCAACCGTGTTACAAGGGTCCCATGCTATTATATTTATTGTACGCTCGTTAAGTGCGAGAACAAAATGTTACAATACCTCTTTTACATTTCTGCGATATAAAAATTCATGTATCAATAACTAGCGCAGTTCACAACTCTAATGCAAATGCATTTATTTATTCTATGCTTGGCAAAATAATATAAATCTATCCCCAATCTCCACATGACTAGCATTTAATTTACTATCATTAAACTCCCCCCTTTCTTCTTAACATTATGGCTTTATTTAAGATTTAACTAACCTAACATGAATGATAGCCCATTAACAAATACACTAACTAATAATATAGATCTCGTCTTTATAAAACATATTAAAAATATTATATGATTCCTGAGCTGAAATCTATTAACCGATATGATTTACTGTTATGATATTAACTCGCAGAAGTGGGTGGCCCTTCCACGAATTAGATAAAAAAAACATCAGCTCAGAAACCACGTGGGCATGAAATATAATCTTAACGAATACAATAAAAATTTGGATACCCAACTAAATAATGGTAGATAGATTAATTTACAAGGTTCATTATAAAATAGTATTATTACAGAAAATTGTATAGATTTAATTTTAGAATTACATAATAGTAGAAATTAAAAATGAAATTAATATATTAGAAATATAGAGTTCAATTAGAGTTCCAAATCAATTTTTATTCTTGGGTATCATGTTACCTTTAGTTCATTTAAGTGTGCACACTTGTTTGGAGGGTCTGAGTTTCCTAGTTCAATGGCAGTTACATTTAGGAGAAGATTTATTCAATGGAAGTAGCAGAATTCTATGTTCATCACATTTTCGTGGGAATTTTAATATTGTATAGCCATCAGTCCGGAGGAGCGTTGCATGGCCCCTACTCTTGGCACATTGCTAGATATAAAATTTGGATCGCAAGAAATATAATAATCAGCATAATTGGAATTAACGTTTCTGGTTCTAGCCTTTCATTGATTATTTTAACAATCAGTTGTCTTTTTATTCTCTTTTTCCTTATCTCTGGGATCCATCGAGCAATACGTCATCCATGCAGCTGTCTCTCGGGTCTGTGCCATACATCCCTTTAGGTCACGGATGCAATAGTTATACAGGTTGGAATTTCACTCTGATCACTTTTTAAATTTTACCTTTTACATGACGTAATTTATAAAAGTTGTTTTTAACAAATCTTTTTTCTTTGTTTCTGTATGTTTAAAATACCTTTTTAGCTCTGTCATCTCTTTCCCCCTCCCGCTATGACTTGTCTTTAATTAGCAGGGGAATTTTAAAAGCATCTTTATTTTATCTGAGAATTATTTATTTTTATAATTTAAGTATTACCTGGACCTGACCTAAATAATAATATGTTTACGTTTTAAAATATAATTATTGATTTTTTTTTTATAATTTAAAATATTATTTAAACCTATCAGAATAATTAATAGGATTATTTAACTTTATACAACTTACACACGGCAATTTAATAATACCTTATAATGCGTTATTTTTAAATAAAACTATCGGAGTATGTGCGCATATATAACATTTTTTTTATTTATTTAAATCATTTTACAGATATTGTATATTATTATGCACTAATCCGATATTCAAGGTCAGAATCCATGTAAACCCATACTAAAAGGGTCGAGAGGTAGAATGATGACAGAACCAAGGTGAAACTAAGATTTGAATACAAATTTTACAGTTTCACTATATGAAAATTTCAATTTATCTCAAATATTTACTTTTCTATTTTTATTCATTTTTTAATAATATTTTTATAAGTCATTATCAACATTCACAATTTAAATACATCAGTGTTTTTCCTAGTATCATTCTTCACAACTTAATTTTTATATTATCAGGCAGTCAATTCTGATTTTCAATTTTATAGGTAGGTCCTCAGACTTTTCATTATAACTCTATCTATTATTATTTGTTGGCATCTTTTGATTGCTGAATTGCTTTTATATAACAGAAGCAAAAATTCATTATATTTGCTTTATTCCTAAACCATCTCTTTTAAACTTTAATAATCAATCATTCACTATTAGATAATAGTATTGCATCCACATTTCTAGATTAATTTCTGACTACTGGTAATTAAATTTACATTCTCTCATCTATCAGCCACTTCCATAAATTTGTTTCTGTCCAAATTAATAATATAAAATTTAAATATCCTACAATGATAAACTCAAGAGAATTTGCTTCAGTAATTATATGGGTCTAATATCAGACTAGTAATTATATAGTTTATGGATCTCAGTGAGTTAAAATTTATTTTGCTGATTCTCACTTCAATCGCAAATCATTGGAAAAAATAGAGTATAAGCAACATTAAAAGAGTGTTTAAAAAAACTAGTGAATTATTAAATTTCCATTATTTTTGATGGATTATAGCTCGTATTTAAATAATTAAAACACAATCAATTGCATTTTTGTTATACATATATAGTGAAAAATAAGGATTTTGTGGTGCAGAAAAAGTGTATCAGTCCATTTGTCTAGGAATCATGGTTCAATGCCAGACCAAGTGAGTTTTTTCATGAGGCTTAGGATTTTTTCCCCATGATAGCTAGCTCATGGCAAACCTAACTAACCATCCAGTATTGATTGGTTAAAGAGTATCAATTTTTATTTAAAGGATAAAACAATGAGAAACCCTCGAAATTTTATCATTTAGCAATTAGCAAGCATGACGAATACTGGTGCTGTAGAGCCCTTGGATTTGCAGTAGGTTATTTATTGAAAAGACATTTTTTGCTTCACGTAAAAAAAACTATGCTTTTATTTTATTATTACAAATAACTTACTGATCAAGTTGTCAACATAGGAATGTGTAGTCAAGTGTTTAATATTTCTAGTATGCTTGATGTGAGAAAGTTGTGTGTCAAAGGCAAGCTTAGTGTGAAAGAGTAGTCTCAGCCATTGCTTTGGTGAATGATTGCGATGATGTGAATTTGCGATCAATGATGCACTGATCCCCCCCCCCCCCAAAAAAAAAAGCAAACTTGAAAACTTTTTGATACTTTATAAATGGTAAATTGCTGTAATATTCATTAAAATTTAATTAATAATATATATAAAGCTTGCATAAATATTTGCTAATTATTTGTTTTAAATAATTTAACACAAACATGATGTAATTATCTGATATTGTGGCTGAATTATATTTAATTACTTAACAACCTAATAGCTTTTAGATGAAACTATTAAAAATGATTATCTTAAGTAAAACTTTTACGGCAATTTTAGTAAGCAATTAGATATTTCAAAAAGCTTTTGAAATTAAAAAAAACACACAGAAAAAAAAACAAATAAACAAACATTATTAGATGTAAAAAAAATAAATGTTTAAATAAATAAATAAATTACAAAGTGATATTAGTTTTTATGTTAGGTTATTGTTGTAATTAATATAAAATAAAAAAGAATTATTTATTTCTTAAATTTAAAATAGTATTAAAAATAATAATTTGAAACATATATTTTTCAGAATGAAACATATTTTTTATTACAGATATTTTGAGTGAAAGGAGAGCAGTATTAAAAAAAATTGAAACACACGACATTATGTACCTATGTGTAAATATATGTATATTATGTATCACTATGCCAATATATGCAGTAAACTAGGGTATAATTCCTATATCACCTGATGGGTCCCTCAAAATAAGATGGACACTAAATGGCATGGACAGTTGGTTTTCTTTTATGCATTGTTATCCATTATTAGCTATTTATTTGCTACACATTCATGTAATTTGTTTAATCAATTGTGTTATACATATATTCAAAGGTGGTATTTACATATATTTTGAAAATATTACAAGTAATGAATATATGTTTAATAATTACATATATACAAAATGCTTTTAAATAACTACAACAAAATAAAGGGTTATTCTTTTGCAATCCTATAAGAATAAAACTAAAAGAGAAGACTTGTTACAAGCTGGACAGTGTCTCTTTTAATAATCTTCAATTTTGTTTTATCATCTAGCTAAAAATAATTAGATATCCATTTACTGACCAAATTTCAATACATACCTAGAATGCATGTGGGGGAAAAAATCTATGCCTATTTGAAACTTTTTTATTTCCAAATGTTGTATAAAAACAAATGATTTATCAATCAATAAATAAAAATATACAAATAATAAAAATATTTAAAAATAATGTAATGTGCTTAACATTCATTCTGCCTTATCAGGCACTGAGAAGAAAGACCATGGTGTTTCTTGATCTTAAACTCAGAGGTAAAAAGCCAATAAACTCACCACGCTGGCTAATGCGTGTTGGTGAGCAGCCCATCCATGTTCATATACTATATGAATAAACATATAGTAATAACAGCTGCAACGACAAGAACGTATGGAGTGGACATTAGGAATTTGCCCTGCTCGGTTCTTTTAAGGCCTCCAAGAGGAATCAAAGGGTCTCCTTTCAGTTATCAGCCTTTTATCAGTTTTATATAAAATTTTTACCAAGATAATTGCAACTCGTCTACAGAGAACCTTGGATTTTCACCAACCAAGAGAACAAGCTGGATTTAAAAGTGGTTTTAGTACAGTAGATCATATTCAAGTATTGAGAGAAGTTATAGAAAGGACAAATGAATATGAGTTGTCATTATGTTTTGGATTTGTAGATTATGAAAAGGCATTTGATTCTATAAACATTTCTTCAGTGATTAAAGCATTGGATCATCAAGGTATAGATCCAGGATATTGTCATATTTTAAAGAATATTTATAAAAATGCAACAGCAACAATTAGATTACATAATGATACTGGGAAAGTCAACATTGAGAAAGGTGTAAGACAAGGTGACTCCATATCTCCAAAACTTTTTACAGCAGTGCTGCAAAAAGTATTTTGTGGATTAAAATGGGAAACTAAAGGAGTGAAAGTAAATGGAGATTATTTAAGTCATTTAGATTTCGCAGATGATGTAGTTGTTTTTGCAAATAATGCTTCCGAGCTGCAGGAAATGTTGCAGGAGTTATCAGATGAAAGTAGGAAAGTAGAACTAAAGATAAATGTTAAAAAGACTAAAGTAATGTTTAATCGATTTGCTCAAAATATGAAAATAAAGATTGATTATGATGAATTAGAAGAAGTTAAGAGTTACAAATACCTTGGTCAGATTATTAATACAGATGGAAACATAATAGAGGAAATTAATCATAGAATTAAACTTGGTTGGAGTGCTTTTGGTAGAAATAACTTGATATTAAAAGGAAATATGCCTATGTGTTTGAAAAGAAAGGTTTTTAACAAATGTGTTTTACCAGTTTTTACTTATGGATCTGAGACTTGGACACTTAATAGAAGATCAATACAGAGACTTCAGACCACTCAAAGAAGTATGGAGAGATGTATGTTGGGAGTAACAAGAAGAGATCGAAAACGCAATGTATGGGTAAGAGAACAAACAGGTGTTACTGACCTCATTGAAAAAATTAAAAGATTGAAGTGGAGTTGGGCTGGACATATTGCTAGAAGAGATGATAATAGATGGACAATTGAAATTTTAAACTGGATTCCAAGAGATTGTAAAAGACCCAGAAGGAGACCACATGTAAGATGGATGGATGAAATAAGAAAATGTGTAGGGGTGATGTGAAGAAGAGAAGCTAAAGATCGGAGAAGATGGATTAAACTTGGAGAGACCTTCATCCTGCAGTGGATTGATAATGGTTGATAATGATGATGATGAATGTGCTTAAATTGTGAAAGATTGATTAAAGTTTATGATTTACTTTATACATAAATAGAATATAATAGTGAGTCATTTGTTAGTATGGATGCATATAGCATAAATAAGTATATTTGTTGCAAAGCATCTTTTTGTAAATAGATGAACTGCTGTCTAGTTATAGCATTAAATAATTTATGCAACATAAATACAACTATACTATATCATAAACTTTGTTTATATATAGATTATAATCTCTAATACCTTTAGTTAGAAGAATAAATATTTCATCATAAATTGTAGTAAAACAGAAAACAGGAATAAACTATATATTCACAATAGTAATGTAAAAAATAAATAATAGCTATAGTCAGCTTTGACATATCTGCCATCCTAAGTATCATTTTACAATTAAAATTTGAAATTAAAAAAGAAGTTCATTACATTCATATCATATCAAGATTCACACATAAATAGCTAACTTTCTATAATGTATGTATATTAACACAATTATGTTGTTTATTTAATAAATTGTCTGTTATATTTAAAAAATATGCTTCTTTAATTCTTTCTTCCATTTGTTTTCCACATGTAAAATAAAAACATTGTCAAAGCAAAATCTTTCATTACAAATAACTTAAATTTATCTACAGAATTAAATTTTAAACTTTAATTGTAAAATGCTTATCAGAATGACAGACATTCTGTAAATTGATTATAGCTATTATTTATTTTTATATATTGATATTTATTTTATCTTATTTTATATACTAAGAGAAACCCTCAAATTGAATCTTCTTCAAAGTACTATTTATTTGATGCAATGCACCTGTCTAATCATGTTTTACACTTTTTAAAGCAATTATGAAATCCTTGTAAGTTATTCTTTTAATGCCTCCATAATTGTTTTCTTTATTTCTTCCAAATCCACAAAATGTTTTACTTTAAGGCATTTTTCTAAAAAAATCACATGGAGTAAGACTGGATGAATATGGCAGATGGATAAGTTGGATCAGGCTGATTTAAAAATTGTTTCATCTTTAAGGTATTTTTTCATATGTCATAGCATCGGCCGGGACGCGAACCCACAACCGTCTGCAACCAACTACTTGCTTGCATGGCAGCTGCGATACCTCTCGGCTAACAACGCAAGACATCTTTAAGGTATTTTGCACTGGAACACCCATTTTGCAACATATTAGGACATTTCATTGCACCATGCAAAAGATTCAAAGCTTGTAAGTAAAATATCTGAGTATTTCCAAATGAATTCTGAGCAAATAATGCTGTTTGCATAAAAAAAAAACCCAGAGTAATGTTTTGACATTGGGCATTATGCATAATGCTTTTTTGGACTGTGGTAAAATTGACTATTCCATTAAATAACACATAAACTTGTGTTTTCCCTAGAGCAGCTTGCTTATAAACTGTTTCACACATTTCCTAACAAAAAACAGAATTTCATGTAGTTTTAACTTTTCAGTCATCACAAAAATCATTGAATGACACACTTGATACAAATACTTACTAGGTGACATCATGACTTCACTCATTGACACAAATTGGTAGAATGATGCAAAAAGATCTTGTCAAGAGGTATTTAGTGGCTGAAACATATACTACAATGGACCTGACCACCAGAGAATGGTTCATTTTTTGAGGGTGCCCTTATATATAGTATTATTTCCAGGAGCCTATATGTAATAAAAATATAATAGCTAAATAGCTGGTGTTTCAGTACAATAACAAGTACTTTCCTTAAGGCTTCTTTCTCAAATCATTATATTTTTTTTACATGGAAGCTCCTGGAAATATTACTAAGAATTCATCACTTAATCTATGAGAATAATAGAATTATATATATATATATTCAATGCTAACCAATTAATAATTTAAATAAATAAATTATATCTATTAATCATAAACAATACTAGTTCATATTTAATCAAAATTCACTATCCATTGTTTTCCCTGTTAAAGATAAATATTTTAAGTATAAACTAACTTAAAAATATGTTACAAATATACCCTGTTATCTACAATTCTAAATAACATTTAATTTACCTTCAAGATTGCATGAAGTTTTTATTAAATTAATAGTTTTGGAATTATATTTTTGAATAAGAATAGTTTCTTCTAATTATTTTTTTAAAAAGAAGATAACTTTAGTTTTATCAAAAATTGTTTTACAATCAGTATTTTTTATGAATATCTAATTTTAAATTAAAATATTATTTATTTAATCTAAATTCATATTGTTAGGTCTATTACTCATGAAAATATATATATATATATCTTCTTTGTGAGAAAATGTATATATAGAAAATGATAGTTTGAGTTTAAATATAAGAATTAAAGTACATAAAATTAGATTAAATAAAAAATATCTTAATTCAACATTATATATTCATGAGAGAAATACATGCCATAAAACTCTGTTTGATAATGGATAACAATGACTTTTTTAAAAAAAAAAACCCCAGAAAGAATAAAACGAAAACATTCTTATTCAAAAATATATTTCTGAAGTTATTAATTTAATAAAATCTTCTTACAATATTAAGGTTGAATTTTATGTTATTTGGAATTATGAATAGGTAACTATATTTATAAGTGCATTTTAAAAGTTAGTTTACACTTGAGAAGTCTTTATCTTAGTAGAAAAATAATTGATAATAAATTTTTGTATAATTATAGACTAGTATTGTTAATGATTAATAGGAGTAGTTTATTATATACTAATTTGTCTATGTGTGTTGAAACACAGTTAATGGTGAAGCTCAAATATGACTTGTAATATTAAGTGAATGAGTGCTTTTGAGAAGTTTTATCTTCTCATAATCATAGGAAAATGGCCATTTGAAAAAGATGGAATATATAGGTGATAAATATTTAAATATATGTAAATAGTAGATTAGAAAGTCCATTTTTTGGAAATAGCAAATCATACTTCTTTTTGGTTATAACATGAATGTTGTTAGCTATATGACATGTTTCTTTGATTTTGTGTTTGGAATCATGATGTTCTATATAAGCAGTAGAATTAGAGGAAGATTCAAATGCATGGCCAGTGAATCTATGGTATTCTAAAAAGATGAAATTATATTCAGGTTTATTAAGAGCTCTTTTATATAAGTGATGCTACTGGGAGACATGTGTGGAGATGTGCAGGATTCATCATAATATAAGGCACTACAGCCAGTTTGAGGACATGGGATATTGTACATTCTGTAAGGAACCCGATCAGAAGATAGGCAATCTTTTGAATTATTAATTAATGTATTGGTTGAAGAGGATAGTATACAAACACTTAGCTTAAATGAAGAAGAAATGATTATAATAAAGATTTTAGTGAAGGAAGAGATGAGAGGGAGAATTCACGGTCTGTCATCTTTGGGGGAATTAATATTTAGTTTATGATAAAACTGTTTTATCTTTATTGTAAGATGGCTGTATTTGAATCCAATGTTGGTAAAGTCTTTTAAATATTGTTCAATATTAGTTTTGTGTGAAGTTTAAAATTTACATAAATGGTAATTATGAAAAAGAAATGAAGAAAAACCTGCAAATTTACGTGAGCCTGGAGAGTTTGATTTATATGTAATATAATAATTATATGTAATATAATAATTGAAATGATAGACAAATTTACCAAAGCAGATCATTCAGTGACACAACTGCTCTGCAAATAAAAAAATTATTCATAACAGTGTGTGTGTGCACAATATATTGAAATTAATACTCAAATGACTGGTTTATTAAGTAAATAAAATACTCAATTCAAAGCATAAGACAAAACATTTTTAGAAAAAGAATAGTCAATTTTCTTTTTTATCTCATCTTCTTATAAAGAAGTTTATCTGAAGCACTTTGAAACAAAAACATTAATTTTTAAATCAGTCATATTCCGTTTAAATCTATTTTTAAATTGATTTATATTATTTTAACTGACATGTGTAAAAATTTTCAATTTATACATTGTTAATACTAACTCAAGGAATAAAATATATAAGTATAAAATAATACCAGTGATTAATATTATGTAATACATAGAGATTAAAATTCAGATTATAAGTATAAGATATTAATTTTAAAGAGCTCTAAGTATAAGATATTCCCAGTGATTATTATTATTATGTAAAAGTATAAAATTAATACTCATATTACTGGTTTATTAAGTAAATGAAATATTGTCAATTTAGTTTGAATATTAATATATATATATAATCAGTATAAAATGCAACAAATATAGCTAATAAATAAATAAATTATAATTACATTAAAATGGTAAACATTAAATAATAAATAAATTACAGAAGTGCTTTCAATTATTGCCACACACTCATTATCAAGTATATACAAAAATAAAATCTAATACACAAACTCCCATAATGCATCACTTTATGTCATCCGTTTTTTGTGAAGTTTCATATACATACTTTCTCCATTAAAGAAATTACTTTGTCTATTAATAAATATATTTCCTTTTATTCTTTTTTATTTCATCTTCTTTTCATGTAATATTGTTATTTATCAAAATTAAATAATTGTCAAGCATTGGTGGCTGAGTGGTTATCACAGCTGCCTTACAAGCAGTTGTCCGAGGTTCGATGCTTTGACATATAAAAAATAAAATTGTCAATTACATTTAAGTTTTTTATCATTAAATATTGGAGATGTTTGAGCTTTTTATTTTGTGTGCTTTAGCAATCTCATGTAATAACTGATATTCTTTATATACAATACTGTATACCCATATACAATTAACTTTCGATGACTAAATAAATTAGATATTGGCAAGACTACTTAAAAGAACATTCTTAATGTTTTGCTGACCTGGAAAAAAATTAAATTTATTCTGCCTGTATTCAAATTCTAAGCTGTAGTCAGACCATATGGATCATTGCCAACATGTTGTAAAGGTCTTAAATATAAAATAATGATAATTTTAATTGAGAATCTCACATATAAGACCACTCCAAGATTTGAAATCAGATGTTAATTTCTGGATGATATGGCTAAAAGAAAAATGAAGCTTGAAATAAATAATATAAAAAATAACATATATTTGAGATGTTTTCAATTACTTATGTATTTTTTTCATTAAATATATTTTTGTAGTACTTTTAAATAACTTTGATTTATTTTACAATTCTACAGTTTTAAATCAATATTTAAACCAATCTATTGATAATCAATTTTAAAATACACAGCTGCTTTTATTTATAATCTTATTCTTATCCTTATTATGGTAAGAATAAAAATGAGATGCTAATCTGCATTCTGAATCTTCAATATATTGACTACAACAATCTAAACTTAGTTTTATTGTTTATTTATTTATTATTCTAATCTTTTGACATTCTGTTTATAGATTTTTGAATCCATACTGGGGTAAAATTGTACACATTTACACACTTTTTCACATTATATATATATATAATAAATACATTATTTTTAACTTTTATATGTAATCTCTAGTCTTAATCAATGAACCCAAATGCTGTTGAAAATTATTTTAGAATCCATTTGCCAGATTGTTCAGACATGTGGATATATGAAATTTTTATTTCATGTGTGTACTAAATATATATAATCATAACAAATTAATGATAAATAATTTATTTTAAAATTAATTGTAAACATAATCTTAGAAAACAATCTCAGGAAAGATAAAATAAAGAAGTACAGTACTTTGATTTAAATTAGTTTTGGAATTTTATACACATTCTCTTCATTTTTGTTTAAATGAAATCAATTTTGTTAAATTTAGAATTTAAGGTAGACCTATTGTAATTTTATCAAAATAATTTAATGGAAAAGCTTGATTTCTAAAACTGATAAAAATAAATTTATAATTATATGCCTAAATGAGAATTTTTAGGTAAATTAATATTTTCATTGGAATTTTATGTATTTGACTTTTGTATTATTGATTGGTAAACTTTCTAGAAATCATTTTATCTATGTATAAATGGTATCCATAAATTGATTAGAGTCTTTCTTCCAATTTTATTATAACTAAAGTCTTCTATGTGTACTTCAAATTTTATGAACTATTCATAAATTTTCTGATGCATTGCTAAACCTGTCTCAGTCTTTACCTGAAGGATTAATGACATGTATCATCATATGGATATGCCTCAATCTGTTAAGATCATGGATATAGAATTTCATCAAAACCTTCCATGATTATTTATTGCCACTGTAAATGGATCACCAAAACTCATGATTGTCTAATTACAAAATATTATAGACCTAAAAATGGATATCACTTAAATCAATCAACATAGTCAGCTATTATCTCTTTGCTCATTATAACTGCTGGATTTTTTAAAGACTAAGCTGGGTAAATCATCAGCAGAAGAACATTCCAGATTAAGCAATAAATTAAAGATAATATAAATTCTAGTTTTAAAATATTAGAATGAACTTTTATTAGTATAGATATTTATTGTTAAAAGAAACTAAACAGCATGCAATGGCTCTAACAAGCTTTATCAATAAATGCTGTGAGATAAAGCATTTAAAAATCTCTATCTAGAAATGATCCTTATCTCCAGATCAGTTGCATGCTTTGGCAATTATCAATGAGGCACTGGGACATTTTAGACACTAGATCTAATAATAGCAATTCAAAATGACCACTTATCTGAAAGTTAACATTTAAGTAAATAAAAATAACTCTTTCACCTTATATTCTTTATTAAAAGTGGTCAAAATACTTTTAAAAATAATTATAAAATGCACCAAATCTTTTAAAAACTTGTTTTTTATTTTTTTTTGCCACCAAAGTGAAATATATTAAAATAAATTTCCAATTTTTTCGACTATTTCTTTATTTTTTTCTATAGTCTTTTTCAAGGAACTAAAAATATATAAAAAAGAGAGAGAAAAAAAAATTCATAAAAATCCTCTAAAACAAACAAAAACAAAAATCCTGCCACATATACATACCATCTTGGAAAATATATTCTTTAAATTATAACAGCTTTCAACTTTACATTTTGCTTAAATAAATATTTTATTGTTACACAATATAGTTTTTTATCATCTTATCTTTAATAAAAAAAAAACCCATTTCTCCATTTTTTTCTAGTTAAAAACAAAAAAACATTCCATTAAATTTTACAAAATATTTGTTCTCTTCTTTTTTCTTTTCTTTTATAATATCCTATTCAGAACAGGATTTAACATCTTTATATATAAACTTTCCTTTTCAAATCTTTCTTTTTGTTTAATTATACATTCTAAAGGAATAATCTTAAAATTGACATGACCAAATTTTTCCATAGTAGACAAACTGAAATTTTCAGACATCTGCATGTCTTCAAAACCAGCTACCAAACTTAAATAGCCATATGGGGTTGAGAATTCTTCAGCCATATATTCCAGTGCCTCATTGACAATTTTCAAAGCATGAAACTGGTCTGGGGATCATTTCTAGTAGAGATTTTTAAATGATTTTTCTCTTGACATTTATTGATAAAGCTTGTAAGAGCTACTGCACATTCTTTAGTTTTTTTTATATCATTACAGGCTTACTAAATTAAGTCACATGATATATGACTTATTTTTAACTAATATTTATTATTAGTTTCATTATTTCATATATAATCATTATTGATTTATTAAGAAATAGTATATTTTAAGGGCAATAATTATTAGAATATTCACATACTTATATTATGAATCTTATTATTTAGAAAATTAATTCATATATTATTTTTTTATAAGTTTGAAATGGAGAATGAATGACATTAATTGAGTTATTTCAATTATTCAATAACATATTAAGATAAAAAGAACAAGGGAAAATTGAAATAATTTTGTTTTCCTTCTTGATTGCAAACTTGGGTCAAAGGTTAAATCAATATAACTGGTATACACTTGAACTTGAGAGTGAATTAATGTTATTGAATAAATATGTAATTTTAAAAAATAAAATTCAATGATCGGATGTCTACATGTATTGACAAAGTGAGGGTTAATAGGAAGTTAAAAGACTTTGTTTGTTGTATGGTTATCTATTTAGAGCAGTGGTAGTTAACCTAGTCCCTACAGCCCACTAGTGGGCGTTCCAGCCTTCATGGCGGGTGGTAGGGGTTTTGTTCAACACTGAAGCACTTTCTTTTTTTTAAAATTTAATTGGCTTTTTAAAAAATTTCATAGAAATTTATATGCTTTAGCTTGCTGTAACTCTGCTTTATAAATTTTATAAAGTAAAGTTACTTCCATACTTTATAAATCACCATTACTGTGGAACCTGTGGACGGTTAGAAAATTTTACTACTAACAAAAATACAAAAGTGGGCGGTAGATATAAAAAGGTTGACTATCCCTAATTTAGAGAATAATCTTAAATGAATTTTAACATATCATTACTTTGTTCTCTGTCATGTCTGTGCTATATGCATGTGTAAATGAGTTGATTTATTACACATATTGTTATTTTAGTGATAGTGAAATAATTATGAGTGTACATATAAGATACATAAAGAATAAAGGAAGGATTAATACTTTTATCACTCTTATATTGCTTAATGTGTATTATTGAGAATTGCTTACATTTCTATGACTTATATATATGGTCCACTGCCTAGATCTCTAAATATTTATTGTGAAGGATACTGCCATACTAAATTTGATCCTTATGAATACTCTTATTAGACACCGAAGTTGATTATAGATATTAAAAAAATATTAAATAAATTGATTATAAATCCTCCCTAACTTTAAAAAAATATCAATAAATAAATGTATTATAAATTGGAGTTAGGGTTAATCTTTTATTCATTAAAGTCACAGATTTAATATTTAAATAAAATGTTTGGTAGATCATAGTAAGTATATAATATCATCCTCATACGTTTATCCGTAATCAATCTTGATGTCCTGGATTATTCATAAATATTCTAATTTTATATAATAAAACTGTTGTGATTTGATTCATAATAATAGGAAAACTTGTGGAGAAATGCGGATATTTGTCATCTCCATTTTGTGAATCTGTGAATATTATAAAACTATAAAAAATAATATTATCATTCTTGAGAAAAATTAAATGTTTAATTTATCTAAAATGGTTACTATTTTTATCTGTTCATTTATTGTAAATGATATATATATATATATTGCTCAATACAAGAAAAGTTATTTGGCATCTATAAGTTATTTATTATTAATAGTTATACATAAGTAATCATTTTATTTTCTTATTTAATAAATTATTTACGAATACAAGTTATTTCATTTTATATAAACATATATGTGTCACTTCCAATATTTCAACAGCATATACAATTAACCTGTATATTAGAACATTTATATAAAACTACTAAATATCACATGATCACCATTTCTTATGCTTGCTCAAGCTGTTAAAACAGGCAAAACTTTCCATATTGTAGAGCCACTAAGTGTAAGCCAGAGTAATCAATGGATGCAAGAAGATTTAGTGCATAAAATCTCTATCTAGTGCCTACTCATTCAATATCTCCAGACTAGTTTCTAGCTTGTAGCTTTCATCAGTGAAGAGTATGGGATCTGAGAGCCCTACACTTAGATCTTAGGATTTAATGCAATTACAAAACTATGAGTCTAAAATTGAAAGCATAATAATATTTTCAATCCAAGCTCATTAGCTTATATAGTCATATAGGTCTGAATTCAATTCAATACCCATATATTTTGATATCTTTGGTTCTTTAATAACAATAGCTACCTATCCTATTAGGCAGAATTGATATTAAACCACCAAAGATCACATTATCACTATTTCTTATGCTTACTCAAGCTGTTGAAACAGACAAAACTCTCCATACTGTAGTGCCACTCAGTTTCTAGCTTGTGGCTTTCATCAGTGAGGATAGTGGTGCCAAATGTATGGGTGCTGAACTGAGTTCACACCTATATGACTATATAAGCTAATGAGCATGGGTTGAAAATATTATTGTTTTCAATTTTAAACTCATAGTTTTGTAGTTAAGTAGAGATAAAAGATGGCTGTGGGAGTTGCATTAGATCCTAAGATCTAAATGCAGTACTCTCAGATTCAAGGCTCCTCATTGATAAAAGTCCCAAGCTAAAAACTAGTCAGGATATTGGATGAGTACCCTAGATAGAAACTTTATGCACTAAACCAGTGGTCTTCAACCACCGGTCCATAGAAGTTTTTTTCTGGTCCATGCTAGACTGGCAAGAAAGTTTTTAATAACAAAATAATAAGATTTTAAACTTTTAATTAATATAAACAATTTTTATTTATTTTTTCATCGCACTTTTACCTGATTAAAAAAAAAGAAACAGAACAAAATCTAATCAATCATACATAAATTAATTTGTTTTTCTAGTTATCACAGATGTTTATGGGGGGGGGGGGATAGGGATAGAATTAAATTTTTATTACTTTTCTAAAAAAATTCAAAATTAAAAAAAAAAAAGTTTTTTATTATACAAACTCCATATATATATAACTTCATCTAATGCTAAGCTGTTTACATCTTTAAGAAAATTTATCTATAGACTTTTGCTGGTCCACGAAACCTTATCCTTATTTTTACTGGTCTGCAGGTGTGAAAAGGTTGAAGACCACTGCACTAAACCCTCTTGCATCCATTGATTACTCTGGTTTGCACTGAGTGGCACTACTGTATGGAGAGTTATGCCTGTTTTAACATTTATATAACTATTATTCTGTCCATCCTATTATGATTATGGGCATAGAGTTTCTATCTTCTCAACTGAGCTGGATATTACAATGAAAATAATTCAGAATGGTATTTTGCCAGTAACATTAACTTTTTTTATGTGAGATCATCAGATAATTCAAGAATACTTTTAGAATAAAAAGGAAAGCCTAGTTTTTTGTCTAATGGAGGTCTCTGGCTAGTGTGGCATTGTTATAGCCTTATCCAAGTATTCATTACAGAACACACACACACACGTGAACACACATAATATATATATATATTTATAATAGGTATTGTATTTTACAAATATATATATATGGAAAGGATTCCATTTTATTGCTAAAAGGAGGTTGTTTGCCTTGACAACAGTTTGAAATTATTAACATTAGGACTGTCTATGTTTTGACTGGCTTTTAATGATATATATACATGAAAGAAAAACAATGCTTAACACTAAGTTAATTCAATGTAAAATATTTGAAATGTCCAGTAGCTATAGTATTCCAGCTACATTCCCCCTTTAAACAAAGAAAGATCAAATTTTAGGACTACACTGAAAAGGAAAACATCTTCAATGTTATGTGCAATGATCTAATATATATTAAAACTCAAGCTAATTTAAATGAGGAAGTATAAATCTAAGGAAGTAAAGATCTTACATTGCAAATAAACAAACATGTAAGATCTTTGCTTTTTTAGATTCACACCTCTTATTTAAATTAGCTTGAGTTTAATATATATTAATCATTTCACAAAACATTGAAGAGGATTTCTTTTTCAATATAGAAATAAAATTTGAGCTTTCTTTGTTTAAAGGGAGAGTGTGGGTTAGAATAATATAGCTATAGGGTGCTTCATATATATATATATATTGTACCGGTCGAAATTGTCTGTCTACATTATAACGGTCAGAATCGTCTATCTCGCTAACACCCTGCATAATTCAAACCCCAGACACTAAACTGAACATTCTAGGAGGGGTTGCCTTCTAGATATACTAAGTTCGAATCTAAAGTCCAAATTTCACAGCGCCACCTGCGTGATAACGCATCTGATGCTACAACTAGTATAACCTTTTACCAGTGCCTGGTGGTCAGGGAGAAACAAAAGACTCTATACTAAAATAAGTTTGGGTGGCTAATTAACGTCTATGGATTTATAAAAGAAATGCAGAAAATATATATATATAGACTGAGACAGTGATAGGAATCAAATAAGAGATAAAATTTAGTTTTAAATCATTTCACACAATTTATTTATATAAATATATATATAACGCCACTGTCTGCTTATATGAGACAGGGACGCGTATTAAATAATTGTTGGCATTTATATTTCAGTAATGACAAAAAGGTTTTAAAACAGAGTGATATATTCTATTCCTCAGGCTAATAGCGTTACGATAATGTGCTTGACAAGATAGGAACATGTGCGAGGTGCTTTGAGTAAATAGACAAGTTTAAGACAATATTTGAAATTAAATGTTCTAAAATATTTATTGATTTCAAGAATAGTAACGGACTAAAGCTTACTAAGCAAACGTGGGAATGGGATCAAAGCATTTATTTGAGAATAATAATAGATTTGTATTGGGAGGTCAGTATTGCTGAAGAGTGAATTTATAAAGTTGGAGGGTGTGACTCATTTAAGTCACGGATGCTTTGTAAAATAAATATAAAATGAAACAATATTGAAGATCCGGAATAATTACGGAGGGCATCTCGCCGCTAACCCGTAGGAAAGTATTTTGACGAACAGCCGAAACTTAGCGACTGTGTGACGATTGCGTTTAATTCCCAGGGGTGTCATTGGTGAACACCCTCTGCCTGAAAACTTGCAATAAGCGAAAAGAACGGACTTTGCCATGTAAAGAATCCTTGGAAAAATATAACAAAGCGGTCTCAACAACCAATTCATGTACCAGCAATACGAGACTAGTGTATATAAAAACATACTAAATGGGTTTTACTTGGATTAAGAGAAATGCCCAATCAAATTCCCCGAAATTCATTTAAGAGGGTCCACACATTCTCGACGTCAATGATGAACTTTATAATGAAAGTAGAACACGGTAATTAAAATAGGAAAATGCATGCTTGCGGGTTTGAAAAGTAAGTATAGATTTATATACGCAATCATGCATTTGGGGACACATTTAATCATTGACAGATCGACATACTCTTATATTAGATTAAAATCAATAACATGTAGATTTTAAACTATGTGATTATGTTACATTAAAGAAAAGAATCGCCCTCGAACGAGTGATTTGCAAGATAATAAAATTGGAAAATTATAAATTTAAAATATGCCTTAATAGTGGCGTCTTACTTTCAATAGAGGGAATAGTTCACTCAGTCAAAGACGATTCTGACACATTATCATAATAAAATAAAAGAAAGCTTTATAAATAGAAAATATTAACCCAAGGATAGAGCAAAATGTTGAGTATATTTAAATACACGAAAGAAATACATAATGAAGTTGTGAAATATAAGAAAACAATGTTAAATAGCTATAGCATGTTAGTTAGTGATCACAAGAACTCTTGGGTTAATTTAGGTTACCTCTGGAGAAGCATTTGCAGGTAGATGTTCGGCAGGTTTTATAATTCAGCAGCAAAATCTGGAATGTTCATATTTTGGCAGCGGCAGCAGCAGTTCCGGGATCCGTGTGATAATTTCTGATGGTATGGAGCAGCGGCTGGCTATTCCGAGGGGACATAGCCATCTTAAATGCCTCTACTCGGACATGTCAAGGTTAACAAATTATTAGAATTTTTTTCAACTCAGAAACCTTTAGACAACTCAGAATTCTTTAAAAGCTTAGAATAACTCAGAACCTTTTTACAACTCAGAATTCTTTAGAAGCTTAGAATGGAGAACAAAAGAAAAACATCTTTTTTATAGTAAAATTTAATAATAGATTTGTCCTGGAGTGTACAAAATTATTGGACTTATCTGCTGTAATTAAATCTATCTGAATATCTAAAGGAATTCAACATTAATTAATTTCTTTTGTTAACTTCCCCGTCGACATTCGAATTACAAACTAGATTTAATTAAAATTACTGCTACTAATTAAAGAAAACTTAAGTGGACAGCTGCTGTTTTTAGATAAACTTATATAATTAAACTATTGTCCCTCATTTATTTTAACAGAAATATTTGGGATGATTTTTATTAAATAAAACGAAAATTATTTTATTTTAAATTGTAATATTTGAATCTATCTACTAAATGAATATTTACTAAATGAATTTTATTTTAAATCAAAATATATTATGACGGTAATATATTTGTAAATAGATCCAAACAAAATAACTAACAATTTATAATTTTGATATGTTTTAAAATGGATATCATAGTGTGTGCGCCATTACGACTTATATAACTTACTTTTGATAAATGTAAATTATGTGAACAAATACATAATTTATAATATTTTATTTGGGAATAAGTTATATATATATATAATACGAGCATTGTGCTCGTGGTTTAAAATTAGGCGGGATTTTCGGTATATAAGTGTATTGCAGACACACTACGATAGATTGGGGTTCAAACTAAGGTATGAGGGTAGGAAGTAGGTGAGAAAAGGTGAAAGGAAGATCTGCAAAGCAGACCTTACTGTTTCAACATAACAAGATCTAGCATCTAGGCAAAAGTACCAGAGTCCAATCATGTGTGAGATACATATGTCAGGAACAATCATGAACTCTGCCCTGTATGCCCAGATTCCAGGTTCAATTACTTATAACCAGCAAATCCGATGATACTAGAATATTTAATTCACCACCGGCCAACATCGCACATCGGAGAAACAAAGAGACTCAGGGGAAACTCATGACAAATGCATATATACATTTTAAAACAGACAAACACTTATGCTTAACTTTAGTGGGATCTTACATCATTCCACAAATCATGGAATTTAAAATTTAGCTAAATCAATTAACTAAAGAATGAGCAATGATCAGATGTTTAGTTTTAAAATATTTAATAATGAACAAATAAAGATAAAAAATATATATACATTTGAATTATATTAAATGGTGATTAGCCTCATATTACAAATAAGTTATATTGTGCTTAGTCGCACTTGAGAATTATATTAAGTGTTTACAAATAAGTTATGAAGAATTTTGATGCAGCCTAATGACATTTCAATTAATCTAGCACATTTTATTATAAAGTGTACAATTATAATGATTTGCCCGAATTATAAACGGAAACACAACCTTGACTGATCCCAGGATGGGTTACATAATTGTCGGTTAATTAACCAACCAAGCTATCATAAGTTTATATATAAGAATAATTCAACCGATGATGTATTACCCTGAAGGCATATCAGTCTAATGTTGCGATTTTTAAGATAACGTCTCCAAGTGATCTGCAGACACATGTAATCGCTAAAATGTGTCCGCAGATCACGTGAACACGGTACGTTAAAAATCGCAAGATTAGACTGATATGCCTTCAGGGTAATACGTCATCGGTTGAATTATCCAGGTCACGTGATAAAAACTATTCAAAAATTAAAAAAATCTGACGCAGGTCAGGCAAATAGTAAAAAAAAAATAAAAATGTACATGCATGCGTCAAAATAATTTAGAAAAAACTATATTATAATTTATAAAACCACCCTATATTATGCTCAATTATAAAAAACAGCGCATAGCGCTGGAGTTGGCGGGGGGGGCCCTTTGTGTTTTTGACAAGCCGAAGGCTTGGCGTACACCTATACCTTGTATTACTCTCATAGCTGTAATTCAGAAATTAAAAATTAAATTAAAACGTAATTCAATGTAAATTTGAGAATTGTAGAAATATTAACAAAAAATTTTTGTAAATTTTAAATAAACAGCTAAATAAAAAAGACGCGATTTAATGCAAATCTGGTATTAATGGCGTCGCTCTGTATTACTCTCATAGCTGTAATTTTTATAATTGCCGATGAATTTACGAAAAATAATTTGAGAATTGTAGAAGTATTAACAAAAAGTTTTTGTAAATTTAAAATAAACAAATAAAACCCTTTACCCGAATTAATGCGAATCTGGTATTAATGGCGTCCTTGGAAAAATGTGTTATCACATGCATTCGGTAAGTTTAAAAACGTACTGTATATCCCAAATTTTGTTTAAAAAAATTATTGAAAATTATTTACACATAAAACGTAATTCAATGTAAGTTTCAGAATTGTAGAAATATTAACAAAAAATTTTTGTAAATTTTAAATAAACAGCTAAATAAAAAAGACGCGATTTAATGCAAATCTGGTATTAATGGCGTCGCTCTGTATTACTCTCATAGCTGTAATTTTTATAATTGCCGATGAATTTACGAAAAATAATTTGAGAATTGTAGAAATATTAACAAAAAAGTTTTTATAATTGCCGATGAATTTTTCAGAATTGTAGAAATATTAACAAAAAATTTTTGTAAATTTAAAATAAACAGATAAATAAAAAACACTTTACCGGAATAAATTATTTACACATTAAACGTAATTCAATGTAAGTTTCAGAATTGTAGAAATATTAACAAAAATTTTTTGTAAATTTAAAATAAACAGATAAATAAAAAACACTTTACCAAAATAAATTATTTACACATTAAACGTAATTCAATGTAAGTTTCAGAATTGTAGAAATATTAACAAAAAATTTTTGTAAATTTAAAATAAACAGATAAATAAAAAACACTTTACCGGAATAAATTATTTACACATTAAACGTAATTCAATGTAAGTTTCAGAATTGTAGAAATATTAACAAAAAATTTTTGTAAATTTAAAATAAGCAGATAAATAAAAAACAGTTTACCGGAATAAATTATTTACACATTAAACGTAATTCAATGTAAGTTTGAGAATTGTAGAAATATTAACAAAAAATATTTGTAAATTTAAAATAAACAGATAAATAAAACACTTTACCCGAATTAACAGCTCAAAAAAGTAACTGTGATGCCGTGGATAGCAAAATCGCAATAGACAGAAAAATCAAAAAATTTCCCAAACCTCTCTACGAATTTTAAATCTCGTGGGTGAAAAAAAAAAAATTGACTCTCTGATGGATTAATCACGCCAGTCACTTGGTTACCATGACAACGTTGTCATGCAAAAAACGTCGATGTCTACCGGAAGGGAAATCGGTAAGTCAAAAACGTCATCGGTTGAATTATCCGTAAGTACCATAATTTTTAATAACGATTTATTACTTTATTTACATGATGAACGTATGTGAAATTATTTCTCTAAATTATATAAATAGAGTCATCAAGTGACACATCAAAAGCTATTTAATTTATAAGATACATTTAATTAGACCATAACATTAGATACATATATTTATAGTCTTGAGCTTTTTGAAAAGAGGGATCTAATATAAAGTGTTGCGGTGTTAGTATAATGGCTGAATATCTGCAGATCCAATATTTTGAGGCGCTTTATCAGATTAACAGAAGAAAAACAGTCTAGCTGACTTGCCACCCCACATTTTGCGGAATCGGTTGACAAAGGGTCCTCGAACGGAGATGCAATGGGCCGAACTTTGCCGGAATTATCCCATGCATTGCTATGTGAATATATATATATATGGTCCAGGGACATTCATCGCCCTGTTTACAACCTGAAACGAAGATGAGACGGCTTGGGCATAGTGACGCACGTCTCTAGATAAAGCTTAAAACATTAAGAGTGGCCTATGCTAACAATGCTTTGGGATGGACTAATAACTAGTCAAATATCTATAATTAAGCTTATAACCTATAATGATAACATCAAAGATAATGGTATGATCTTATTTATTAAACGTAGTTTAAAGATATTATTAGAAAAGTATTTTTAATACCAACGAAAATACTAAATCCCCACCCCCCTTTCATTACACTTATTTAATAAAATTCCACATACATATAACATAGTATACAATTAAGTCTAAGGTGTGCTTTAAGAAAATATTCATATATATTTTTAGATGGGTGAGAATAAAGACATAAAAAGTAATATATATATTTAACATATTTGTTTGCATTAATATTGCGCTCTTACGGAGATTATTAACATTGTATAAATCGTAAACTAATCAAAGGTGAAACTTTATTTCTCCCTCGGTTGTTTATGCAAAAAAGTATAATAATTAGCAAAACATTTTTTTTTAAAAATATCCCAACCTAGCAAGCGTTATAGTTTTAAAAGTAAAAACAAACTAATTAAAATTAAGTGTTACTCCTATCTAACGTGAGGAGCTAAGGTAAAAATAACTATACTGGTGAGGGTGGGAGTTCATTGAAATGTCATTTAGCATTTAAAATATATATATTAGACAAAATATTAATAAAATAATTGCCGCATTAAATTAAAAATGAAAAAAAAAATTACGAGGCTAATCGAAAGGGTTATAAAATATATGACTATAAAAAAATTACAAATAATTAATATTAAATTATTTCATATTTTAAAAGTTAATCAGGAGAAAGTTGTGAATTCATAAAGGCGGCACTTTACAGCATTACCTTTGGAAAGCAGGTAGCAGATCATAAAGTTGGTTCTCATGGTATAGCAGCAGGTTCGCGGATGTTCATCATTAGTGGCAGGCTGGCTGGAGTTGAGTTGGTCTGGACATGAAGAGAAGGTGTTTCTTGAAAATTTGAGTGACGTATATTCGTTCGGCAGATGCCTTACGAATCTACGTACTCTCCTTGATGACTGAATTTGGGCCCTATTTATATGACTTCGGTTTATCTAAGGAATGCTATTAAGATATAATACCTGTGGCTATAAAAGAATACTGCAGAACAGCTTTTTTTTTTTTAGCAAGGAATTACTCCTCTGTTAATCTGGTAGAGTAAAACAAGGCAAACGGATTAGTATTTCTGAAACAATTGTTCTAAATCTATTTCTGACTCAGAAATAGATTTTATCAAATGATAAGTTTTGTTAATGAAATTTATTTAATTTTCTAATAGAGATTATAATTTAATCATGTTAATTGATTTTGGTTTAGAATGTTTTCACAAGCTACCAAGCCGATTGCATCATCCCACCCATTACATACATACATATTTTTAGTACATAAAATTTTAAATATACATTTTCATGTAACATATACAAATATAAATATTAATTTATACGTAATTCCCCATCACTTTTAATATATACATATGATTTATGCATATATACGACCTATTAAAATTATATGAAATATTATTATTGATTTATTTAATTCAAAATTATCAAATCTCTTGTTAATGTTTATTTTGAATACAAAATTACAAAAAAAATTGAACTAAATAAATAGGTGTGTATAATACGTAGAACTGGGATTTGAATCCAGTTTGGTGGTGAGGGATCGGATAGGACTGTGAAACGTAATCTGAATATCAGATTCCGTTTCAATATATATGGGTTGGAATAATATAGCTATAGGGTGCTTTATATATATATATGTGTGTATAGTGATCTAAAAGAGTCAAACAACAATTTCACAAAAGTAAGATAAATAGATACCACAATGATTAATAAAACAAGCCAAAATTGTAATCTAAAATGAGTAGAGACAGTCATATAACCAAAATGTAAGTTTAGGGCTAATAGCTCAGAATAATGTAGGCTATAATAATAATGTTTTAAAAATATATATACTCATGGGATACCTCAAGTGCACATATTGCTGCTGTAATAAGAGAAAAACAAGCATTAATGTAACAAATACAAAACTATTAGATCAGGAAAAGAGCTTTCAAATCTTTCTTAAAACATAATAACTTTTGAATTCTTAAGCATGTGACATAGAAAGGGTTAGGTTACTTTTAAATCTTCTTTCTCCATCACATATTCTAAAATACAACCAAATCCTATAATTGTTATGATTGTCTTTCCAAAATGATCAGATTTAAGGTACAATTTTTCTTTATTAAATTAACATATGTCTTCTTTTATGCCATATAGATCTTTCTTAATAATTTGATTTTAAACACAACACTTCTTTCTCAAATAGTTTATAAATAAGATCTCTGGTTTTTTTTATAATGAATTATCTCATAATCAATAGATTTGTTCAACTTTTTTTTATTTCTTAAAAACCAACCAAAAATGTGATCCTAGTAACAAATAATGGCAACAATATATGATCTTATCCTTAAGATAATATTTTATTGAATCAAACAAATATTAAATTAGAAATAAAATTGTTAAACACAAAGGGAAAAAATAACTATAATATACTAGGATGACATTCGTGATATCATGAGTAAGAAAGGGGATTTTGATGCTGCTCAAAATATCATATCAATGGTTTTTTTCTTAATCTTCTACTAAAATAAAATCAGGCAATCTTATTATTTTAACTCATGATAAATGAAATAAAGTGATCTTATAGCTTTATCAAAATAGATGAAATAGAATAAGTGATCATATACTAGTTGAATAAAATGGTTTTATCATATTTAATTAAGTAATATTTACTAAGGCTGTAACCTTAGGAATAAGCATCTGAAAAATTCGAAGGTAGGGACCTCTACAGATCTAAACACAAGCTTACACTATCTTCTTTGATGTTATCTCATCATCAGTAAGATAATTTTAAATAGTGATTTTTATATCAGATTTCTTTATATTGTTGTACTATCAATGCATAAAATAAACAAAGATAATTGTATAGTAATATTATTAGATTTCTGAAAGAGAGCAGATGATGATGAGACAATAGATATGTATGAATTAATAATTAAAATAACATTTATTGACACTTATAACATTTAATAGAGAAATATCAAGTTATTTTATAATTTTATAACTTACAAAATTACTAAAAATTCCCCAAAATAAAAATAATATAAAGGAAAATTATGCATTACAATTTAAAATAGTAATGATATTCAATAATTAACAAATCTTGCTATGACTTTGATAAATTTAATAAGTTCTCACATTTAGTATATTATCTTATTATTATAGAGTCCCTAGGTGAAAATATTCAATATATTAAGTAAAATATAATCTTATCAATCCTTGGTTGATTAAGAATGCTAAATAAGATGTATAAAATTTTATATAGCCACATATACAATTAGATTTAATATCAAATATTTTGTCAGATTTAAACCATCTAGATATGCTATCTAGGCACATCTACAAGACCTATACATCAAAATCAATCAGATTAACAATGAGTGCAACTGAAGGTGTGGGTTACATTTTACAGTATCTTCAAAATATAAAATACCAGGAAAAAGACATACTTTTGCATTACACATAGCTTTAAATAAAATATATCACTAAAATATTGACATTAAGAGATAGACAAGCAAAGGTAAATTAGAATAATGGCATGAACTTAAAGCACCACATACACATGAGAGCAATAATGAGCTAGGACATTGTCTTGAGTAGGGAAATATGAGAATGAACTATCAAAAGAAAGGGGTTTGCTTAAATATAGCTTTATACACTTAATATCACAGAAATATAACAAAACTCACTAGAATAATACAATAAACTATAAGAGACACATGGTACTAACTATTAAAATAATAAACAAGAAATGTATAAAACTGATAAAATAACAAATATAGCAAAATATAGCTAAATTTAAAATTGTGGCATAATAATTAATCAATAAAAATATACATCAGCGTCTGAACTCTTCCAGCATTTACACACATGGGTAAGTATAATATATTTAAAAATATTATAATTTTAGTAAACTTAGTATAAAAATATGTTAAATTTATACATAAAAACTGCACAGAAAAGCATGGCAATAAACATATGGCATATAAAAGGTAGAATATTAAACCTAATATTTTTACCCATTACCAATAAAATAAAGAGTCTTTAATCTTGATATTCATGCCATTATATTGAATAAAGTCAATAAAAAAACTTCTTGAATATTCTGCAACTTTCCAGAATATCCAGGTAATATTAAAAAAAATTAAATTAACACATAATAATTGAAAAATATGAGGACAGCAAAAACTTGAAGTAACTAACACAAATAAAAATATAGCCATTCTGGATGGATTACTGTAGACTAAATAAGTAAAATAATAAATACTAGAAGCATAGCATAATTCATAATAGCATGTAGAATAACAAAAGAAGGAATATTATACATTTCAAGTAGTATATTGAATAAATAAAATTAGCATAATTATAATAAAGAATAATTATTCTAAAGTGTGGAGCATGATAAAGTATTAAATATTTCTGAAGACTAAATATAGCATAGAAATAAATTAAAAAACATATTTGAGAACTTGGAGGAAAGTATTGAAAATATATAAGATGTGATATGTTGGACTATTTCCATCATTTATGAGTGAATATTGAATGTATAGAAAATTTTAAACTTTATTTAAACTTTCCAAATACAACTCAGTTGGTAGAGCGTTTGCCTTAAATTCAATATTCAAGAATCTAAAGGTGCAAGTTCAACTTTTAAGTGAATATTGTCACTGTGCATATAGACCAGCAACACCTGAAGAAGTGTGGAGAATAATACTACTCTAAACATTGTGTAATTACTAACCTGTATTGTCTATTTGTGTGTTATTATTAACAAGTTGTTTGTATTTGGAAAGTTTAAATAAAGTTTAAAATTTTCTATACATTCAACATTCACTCATAAATAATGGAAATAGTCCAACATGTCACATCTTATAATAGACCATCATAATAAACCTTCAGACAAATATTGAAAATATATTTGTGGGTTTTTTTAAACACAAGTGAATGCAATAATAATTTTATAAAGTTAGCATTTGTAATACACATCGATGAATAAAATTAAATTCTTACAGAAACCAGCAATAATAAATGAATTTTGTATCTTCTTTAAAAATAGAACATTTTATAAAATAATCAAGCATATTGAATAAATTTAAGTCTTTTATTAATAGTATGCTAATTAATATCCATAAAATCAAAGCTGAATTTTTATTTTTATTTTAAGTAATTTTATTTCGAATAAACAAATATTCTATTATAGCATTTAGTAATACAAGTTTAATTAAATAAAACAACTGCATAATAAAGTATTTTGCATCATTAAATTATTTCATAGCAAATAGATGTAATAAGCTTAAAATGTATCATTTATTTACTTTTATCTACGATGAAACAAACGTTTCATTCCTTTAAAGTAATTTCAAGACACTAATATTTTAAAAACAAGAATCTATAAATCATATAAGGAAATACTTCCTTAATGATTATTAATAAACATTCCCTCATTTAACAATTACATCTTTAAATTCTATCATCATTTGAAAGGTCATTCAATTTTGGTTAAATAGTTCAACTTCTATATAAAATGAAATTATACCAAAAGAGAACACCCTTGAAAAATGATAGGATATTCAATATTATTTAAATATAATTGTTTCAGAAAATTCTTTAGAAAAAGAAATTAAAATCTTTTTAATATTAATAAAAAATATGCTAAAAGTTTTAGCATATAACTTAGAAATTATTCTTTTTAAAATGAAGTTTGAATATAATAAATAATTTGAAATTAACAATGTTCTTACAAAGCAGAACTAATACTTCAATTAAATTCCATTGTTGCCATAAATATCCCTGAAATATACACTATAGAATTTCCTATAATGTAGTCTTACAGAAGTTTAAAAAGTTGATACCTTAGAAGTTTAAAATGTTAAAGAGTTTTCAGTTATAAAAGATACCTAAATAGATGTTTACTGTTTAACAATGCATATTTTACTTAATTAACAAATAAATTAATTAGAAAAAATTAGCACTATAGACAGATTAGGTGTGTGAAGATAGGTGTGTAGATAGGGATATGTGTTGGTTTAACAACATCAGACTTTTATAGAATAAGTCATGAGATTGTCAATGATTGGATGATCGACAGATAGCCTAATTAACTGAAAGCTCAAAATTTTCTAGTTGTTGCTGGAAAATTCTAAAAATAACTTTGTTAATTATAATTTAGTCTAAACAGAAAATCAAAACAATAATTAATTGAGGATTATATCATCTTTTAACCTCTTTTTTGCTGGTTATTTTATTGGCTGAGTGAGGTAAAAGTCTAAACTTTTAATTGGTCAATTCATAAACTCAAGCATCAAAATATATTCATCTTTTAATATTATATTCACTTTAGTTTCATTTGTAAAAAGTATATTAATAATTTGTCAGGTTATGAAAGTGAACGAAAGTTTTTCAAAAATAAATTTTTATTTATAATTATAAAAATATTTGATAGCAGCAAATCTAAAATGAATGTTACTCACTAACCAAAAAGTTTTGCTGACATTAGTGATTTCTTTCCCAATTTTAAGTTGCGGAAAAGTAAATAATTTTTGCTAGTCTTAACTATTTTTCTAAAAAATTTTTATTTTTAGTATATTTTATCAAAATAATTTACAATTTGTCAAAAAATACTTTTAAAATGGTCTAAAACAATCGTTTATCATTTTTGAAATGAAAGAAAAGAAATTTAGTTATTGACAACCATTTTCTTTGATGTAGAAGTTTAACAACCAATCAGATCCAAGAAAAGACAGCCTTCTTCTTTTGTTAGACCTTCAACATCAGTTTTATTGATTTTTTACTTGTAAAATAATTCAAGAGAGGGCAGCATCTTACAGAACTTTTTATAACCTTTCAAATGATGGTAAAATGTTTACCGTAGCGTTAAAAATGATGGGATTTGAATGACAGGAAGCTGACATCAAACCGTCACGTTTTTAGCCGTAACTAGCAAAAAGTTGGTTAAATTATTATCTCACATGTTATTTAGTAAACTGAAATCCATTATAGTAAAAAAAATATCTTTAAATACATTAAAGATTTACATTGTTTAATAAAATAAAAATTATTAATAATGAGAATATTTATTCAGATATTCTTTCATAAGATCTCAGAACATTATTTTATATTATATCTTTTAAAATAAATACATTGAAAATATAAGATACCTAAATTAAACTTCTAAACATTAAATTTTTCAATCATTAAGTAAATTTTAAGTTTAATTAGAAAACTTCAGGCATGGACACTCACATATACTATTATTAAATTCTTTATTCAGGAATAATAATTTAGATACATGTGACATCTCAAGTGTAAACAACTACACATGAGAAGTCTGCTTGTAGCAGCGAAATCCTTGGTTGTGCTTTAGAGTTTTTTTTTTTTTTTGGCTAATCTGACTGAGTTGTGGATTTGGGGTAGTTTTTATTATTTATTGACTAGTGTAGCTTTATGGTTTTATTGTTTATATATACATAATGATATTCTTATTTGATGTCTGTATGTTTTCAAAGTTATATACATAATCTTGTAATTGAATATTAATAAATACAGTAACCAAATATATGTAAAGTACAATTTTAAAAAAGTTTTATCCACTTAGGAGCACTTTCAACTATCTTCATAGTCTTTGTCAACTAACACTTTCAAGGGATAACCTTTCCATAATTCCATGATCTTTACATTTGCTGCCTGCCTGTTTATTAAATCTTGCTTATATTTACATATTAACATGGCTTCCTTTATTTTCCTTTGATTATCATTTCTTTCAATTTGCAATATTTTTACATTATAATTCAAATTAAAAACATATATGCATAATCTATTATGGTCATAAAAAAACTGATGCCAAAACAGTATTATTTCCATTACAATTTTGTTTCATTTTTGGAACTCTTCTTAATAAAAACAAGTGCTCTTTAGTTCTTTTCTCCAATGTACATCTTGATTTCCCTATATATACACTACCACACTTACATCTTTCTTTATAAATGATGCAATTTTTATTTACAAATGATTTTATATCTTTTGGAATTATTTATTAATTTGTTTAATGTAGGAGGTGCATAAAATGCAATATTACATATACCTTTATAAATTTCCCTTTTAAAATTTACTTGTTCATTTGAAATATATGGTCTTGATATCAATATTTTTTTATTAGTAGGAGAATCGACCTTATTATTAATATTTTATTTTTAAATTTCTTATTAAAATTTTTAATAGTATTATATATAAGATTATAATCATAGCCAACATTTAACAATTCATTCGAATACATTTCAATATTTTTGCCTTTATCCCATGAATATTTACAAGGATTATTAAAAAGGACTTCAAACCCGCTATTTTATGTGACATAGGCATCCTTGATTTATATGGAATGTAACCTCTTTTTGCTATTGGTTTAATCATCATACAGTAATCTAGTTTACATTTATTTCTATTTATTCTAAGATTAAGAAGGGTTCAAAAAATGAGACAAAATTGTAATGGAAATGATAATGTTTCAGCATTGGTTTTTTATGACCATAATAGATTATGTATATATGTTTTAATTTGAATTATAATAATGTAGAAATATTGCAAATTGAAAGAAGTAATAATAAAAGAAAAATAAAGGAAGCCATGTTAATATATAAATATAAGCAAGACTTAATAAACAGTCAGACAGGAAATATAAAGATCACAGAATTGTGGGAAGGTTAGCCCTTGAAAATATTAGTTCACAAAGACTATGAAGATAGACAAAAGTGCTCCTAAGTGAATAAAACTTTTTTAAAATTTTATTTTACATACATTTGTTTACTGTATTTATTAATATTCAATTACAAGATTGTATATGCATATAATATTCAAATTTATTTATTAAGCACAGATGACCAAATGAAGTATTCCAACAAATGTAATAAATAGAAGAATCTGACTACACACTTATAATTGAATTCTTATTTAAGATAAATAAAACTTGAAATTTATTTTCAGGTTCCTATATAAGCATAGGATTTCTTTTTGTTAAATAGTTTATTTATAGTAAATCCAAACTAACCATTCAATATTGGTCAATAAAATATTAAGGTTTGTTAACTAGAGATGAAATTAATGATGAAAAATCCATTCATGCTTTATTCATGTCAGTTTTATTAAGTAGAGAGTGTTAAAAAGGTCGTTTATAGATGGTGTGCTGTTTAAAGTGTATTTTACTTTTTTACTTGTATATTTACATATTTTTATTTTTTAATATTACCCCAAAGATGCGTCAACATATTTAATAGATTTAAATGAACTTATAATATTTATTTTCTAGATAAAAATATCCAGTTAACCATCCAATAAATATTGACTGACTTTCTAAACATTTGAAAATAATCTAATAAATTTTTCTCTTTTACTGATGTGATGTGATGCACTGTGACTTCTCCTTAAACGAAGTCAGGAATCTCTCGGCAACTATGCCCAGAGAAACCTGTTTTTTATCTTCCCATTCCATTCCCCACCCTAAGTTTTCCCATAATCTGATACATCCCATTTCCACAACATCATCTTTGTCAACTCTATGGCCTTTATATCTAAATCCCCCTTATTCTTTCCCAAACCCAGCATAAAAAACCAATCACCCACTTTCTGTATAATCACTTTGTTCATATTTATTCTTCCATAACTTCATTATTTGTACCCTTTTTGCTTTCAAGTATTTACATTCAATTAACAGATGCATAATATTTTCTGTGCCTTTCTTACACAATTTGCAGACTAAATTACCATATTTTTTCCATTTACTATAGTTATGTTATATAGGTATGCCACCTAATATGATACTGAACAGCAATGTGTGAAGTAAAGTCTTGTGATATTTTATTGTTTTTGACATAAATATTCTTAGTAAATTTCTCATATTTTAAAAATAATTTCCAGCTGAAATGTGATTTTAAATCCAAATTAGACAGCCTATATCATAAGGCCTTTGATTTCTTTTTCAGTCTGTTATATAAGTAATCAATTCAGATCCTTTATATGAACATCTTATATATGTAAATGTCCTGGATAATAAGTGAAGTTTCTAAAATACATCAAATTATTAATCTAAGTTTATGTCTTTTTTACTAGACAAGATGGAGGCTGGATTTTAGATATGGAGTATTGAATTTGACTGCAATTTAAATACTATAACAATAATGTATGAGGAAAATGCAATCTTTGTATAGGTGAGTTTCTTCCTGAACAGAAGATGAATAGAAGAAAATATTTATGAGAGTTTGCAGTCATTTATTTTATTATTATTAGCTCTGATGTTTTTTTATATATTTTTTTGATCTTAGCTCTTCTATAAACGTATACTTTTTATTCCATTGTTAACCTTACACATATTTATACAGATAAAAATGGGAACATGTTAACTGTTAATTATAAAAGAATTGGCTCAGATAAGCTTTGTAACTTATATTACATCACTGTAGAATTTTGTGAAAAATAAATAATGCATAGATTATGAAATTAGGTATTTTTACAAATGCTTCCCCCTCAAAATAAATTATAATTTTTATGCATTTTTTACTGCATCTTTTATTCACAATACCATTTGGTGGTGATTTCTAACGTGTACACAAAGCCTTTATTGTTGTTGTTTTTCAAAAAGTAAGTAAAATATATACATTTTTATTCCTGATGACAAAAAAACTAAAAATTAAGTTTTTTTTTAAAGCAAAAAAATAAAATGTCAACGTTTGAAAATTATTTTCAAAATCATAAAAAAAGTTTTAATTTAAATTCAAGTTTTTAATTTAGAATACTTTTAAATACTCTTTTCAGTTTTTCAAAAATGAAACTAAGAGTCATACAATTTTATTATTTAATTTTTTTTTAAAAAAAAAATTTTTTTTTTTTTAAATGTAAGAATATATCATCATTATATTGCATTGCAAAATGCTTTTTTTTTTTTTTAAAAAGTTAATATGTTTTTACCAAAACACTTTTTTTTTTCATGTGTCATGGCATTGGCTGGGAAGCGAACCCGCTAACCGTGATAACTGTTCGTAAAGCAGCTGTGCCGACCACTTGACCACTAACGCTTGATACCAAAACACTTTTTGGGTTTGTTAGGTGAATTATAGAAAGGCATTGTGATGGAATAAGTATCTCTTTACAACATTGCAACACCATGAATATTAAATCTTGCTGATATTACTAGCTATTATGGTTTTAACATCTGTTCATTCAACCCTTTTTTTATAAATGCTATTATAAAGAATTTTCAATTTAAATATTCAGACTAAAATACTTAATAAAAATAAAGATAAAGACATCTTTTAAAATGAGAGCAATATAAATATTTATTAACGAACTCTCCAAAGAATAACAGTGAAAAATATAATACTATACGATAGGCTGTTAATTATGAAAATTTAAAGCTTTTAATGTTATTTCTTCGTTTTAATTTCTAGTTATTAATACTGAAAAACTCATTTATTAATTAATAATGGATTATCTGTAAGTCAGTTATTTAAAAAAAAATTGTAGCCTGCATGAAAAAAAATAAATTCATATTTTATAAGAATTCAAATCATGGTAAAGCAGATATACTAACCACAATGCCTAAATCCTTTCATGTAAACACATTATAAAATAGCTTATAATGTATGCATAGAATAATTGTAATCTTACACTTTCAAAAAAACTCAAAATTATATAAGTTCAAGTCCTAAGTTATGGGTAAGACATGTGTTATAAGATTCTTCATATAAACACCGATACATAATAAAAATAATGCAACATTAAATATTTATAGGCAAAAAGCAAGTGACATAAGATCATAATACTAGATATATAAAATAAAAATAATTTTTAAAAAAAAACTGCTAATCTAGTTTATAATGATTTGTTTCTAAGCTAAAATTATAATCTAAGGAGCTTCTATGCCACCTCCATTGATATGGTACATATTATTTCCATTCAAAATAAAAACTGTAGCATTAATTCCAATTCCAATTGCTATGTTGCTTTCACAAACTTTCTAATTTATACATGTATATATGTAATCAATATAATATATTAGATAAATAGGTTTAAAATCTTTTGATGACAAATAACAGAAATCATGTTTTATTTACAGACCAAATGTAGTTCATTCCCAAAATAAAACTCATTAGCTAATATAATGATTTTCATATGTCTACATATAACTTAAACCAAGATTTATATATATCTTAATATTGTGACAAGTTTTATTACATGTTGAGAAAAATTTTAAAGCCATGAAATTACAAATAATAATGCATTCAAGCATTCTCTATATTATAAACTGTAATAATAGATTTTTATTTTAGAATATTTTTAATGCCACATAATTTTAGAAGTGATAAAACATTTGACTAGTTAGGTCTGTGCAATTAGTGCATTAGGAGTGTGATAGATTCAAAAGCTAAAATTTTTCCAGGTTGCAACAGAATTTATTACTAGTAATATTCAGGAGCCACATGACATTTAAGTCAACTAAACATTAGTCTTATAATAATATATTTTTAAAAAAAATAATGAATAATTTTTTAATTAAAAAACAATCTTACAATACATTATTGATATAATGTTCAAATAAGTATGTGCTAACTTACATAACAGAGAACCCGAGCATAATAAAAAATTTAAATGTTTTTTTGTAGGACAATGTGTTTTATTAATAAACTAGAATTCATAATTATATAATAAGGTATTTATTTATATAGCGCTATGTTAATAAATTGTAATTGTAAATTAGTGATCAGGCTAATGTGCATGTGCTTTATGGATTTTAAACTTTATCTTGTGTTTGAGAATAAGAGTATTCATTTAGGTATAGTTTAAAATCTGTAAAGCGCATATGCATTAGCCCGATCGCTAATTTACAATAAGAATTCATAAGCTACATTTACATGGTCACCATTTCATTTTAAACTAAAAAATACTATTTAATCATAGGCTCACAAATAATATTGTTTAAAAGTAGAATTAAACATTAGGTCTTCAAGTTAGTGGAAGTTTGAAACTATTATTTTTTAATTTAATAAAGTTCTAATTAGTGTTTATTTTCAATATTAAATATCAATCGTTTTATTGGTTTGAAGATACTTTAGATATTATTTATATGTATATAATAAAATGACTAATCAAACCAAAAAAGTATATAAATAGATAAATTTATAACAATGACATATTTCAATACAAGTTTTTTGTATTACTTATAATAATCAATAATATAGGCTTATTATATACTTGTATCAATATATGTAATATATAGGATGTATGAGCACGGACTTTCACACAACCCACCACTCTCCACACATTTCACAACACTGATACACTTGAACACATATATGTCAAAAAGATAAATAATCACCAATATAAGTATTTCATGCTAAACCAGCAATCATCAGTTGGTGCAGATTATCATCTTTACACATATATGCAATAAGTGCTCAGATATATATTAAGATAGCCAATCTTCATACCTTAATGGACAGACTTCAATCCACTCCACACTCCAACCGTCCATCCAATTGAAAATCTGATGACTCAAAGGCCACCCTGAGGCCAAGATTCTTGTCACACCCATGTTGACCTAAAGTCAAGAATCTTAGCCTCAGGGTGGCCTTTGAGCATTCCATCATCAGATTTTCAATTGGATGGATGGTTGAAGTGTGGAGCAGATTAAAACCTGTCCATTAAGGTATGAAGGTTGGCTATCTTAATATATATCTGAGCATTTTTTGTATATATGTGTAGAGATGATAATCTGGACCAACTGATGATTACTGGTTTAGCATGGAATACATAAATTGATGATTATTTATCTTTTCAACATATATGTATTCAAGTGTATCGATGTTATGAGACAGAGTGGAGAGTGATGGGTTGTGTGAAAGTCTGTGTTCATATACTGTCCATTAAGGTATGAAGGTTGGCTATCTTAATATATATCTGAACATTTTTTGTATATATGTGTAGAGTGATAATCTGGACCAACTGATGATTGCTGGTTTAGCATGGAATACATAAATTGGTGATTATTTATCTTTTCAACATATATGTATTCAAGTGTATCGGTGTTATGAGACAGAGTGGAGAGTGATGGGTTGTGTGAAAGTCTGTGTTCATATACCCTATATATTAAATAATCAATAATGGGTAGTAATTTATTTTATGTGTTTTAATTCTCTAACTTACTAATCACAAAATATTTTTAATGATATAACTTGTAATTTAAATATTGCAATGTCATCTTATCTATATATTGATTAGGGTTGATATTAGATCCAATGATACCTAAATGAATTTCCTGTTGCAAAATAAAATATTTATACTGTCAAGTTTTTTTAGTCATTAACCTTCTTTTGCATTGATATACTTGGATATTATAATTATATACAAATTTTTGGTTTTATTAATTACTTTATTATGTATATTGTAACGGAAACCCGGCGATCGAAAGGCTTAAACTTCCCTTTTATGTAGATATAATGGGGAATTCTTATAATTCAAGATCGTCCACTTTCTGCTACCACAAGCAGAGAGAAAATACAGACATAAACGAGTCTATATCCGTACTTGACTGAACTTGTATGCTATACAGGTATAGCCCCAGGTTATATTTCCCGATCAACTTTCTCCCGACTGCTGTAAGATTTTACAGAGTTACAGCGCTTGGATAATTATAAATTTAATGGGATCAAATACTGCACCACTAGCTTCACATGTTAATTAAGTACTCAAATGAATAATAATTATTTCCCAATCCTAAGACTATACTACCTTTGGAAGTGGCGAAGAAAGAGACGAAACGGATTTTACATAAATAAAAGATTTTTAATACAATAAATTATAATAAAAGAAACAGTCTAAATTATTAACACTCAATATAAAAAAAGATTATGCTATAACACTACAAAAAATAACTAAAAATACAATAGATGATTTTATAAATGATTGCAATCTGTGGAAATAACTTATCCCTTTATAGTCATTTCAAATATTCAAAGAGTCTAATTAAAGTCTATCTCATTATATGTGGGATTGGCAATTGCATTAAATTTAAAGGTATGTGCACATAATTATATAAAATGTCTTATTCATAATTACCTAGGTGATAAAGTCTTTGAATAAACTTGGCGTCTTGCTGACCGTCCCGTGGAAATTTTCCACTTCTTTAGTAGGGAACGGTCGCTCTTCAGTTAGATTTGATTGTTGGAACTCCTCCATATTGTGGGCATCAAGGCAAGGCAAAAACAAACTCTTCGGCAGGCGCTACGTCGGCAGTTGTTACATCGAGACACGAACCATTATAGCACGGAAGTCTGGATCGACCGGCGATCGCGACTGGCCCTTAACCACACATCCTCGAAGCTTCCCTTATGTTATAGTTTGTTTTCATGTTCTCAAATTTAACTTTCATGTCTGCTTTCTATTATATTTCTCTGCTTCTTATCAGAGCAGTGTCTTCACTGAAGTCTCCACCAATACTGTTTTCCAATTAATTAATTAATGTTCTTTATTTTTCAAATTCCTTCCTTATCTTGATCTCTTGCTGGGTTTTTTTATTTCACACCTTTTTACTTTAAAAATGCTTTCAACAACTTATACAAAATTACTTTTCAGTTTGATACAATTTTATAATATAATATTTTACATTTATTTATCAATCATTTTCTTTAATAAAATTATTTCATTTTGACATGAAATAAACTGTACTCTCTTTATTCATACATTCACATACGCATTTCATTTTCGTCAAAATGGGTAATTTTACGAACAGATCTTTATCTTTTCGTTGCATTCTAAATTTTACTTATATTTATTAAACTCCCCAACTATCGCTTTTTTTTTTACATTATTAAGTTTCTATTTTATTTATATTTCCATTCTCATTTTTTTTTAATCTTACACTAAACACATGATATCGATATTTTTAACCTTAATATTTCTATTCTTTCTAAAATCTGAACTTTGAAGGGTAAAAGATAAGAATCGTTTCGATTCTAATTCCCTCTCTTTTTTTTTTTTTCATATGTCATAGCATCGGCCGGGACGCGAACCCACAACCGTCTGCAACCAACTACTTGCTTGCATGGCAGCTGCAATACCTCTCAGCTTGTTACGCAAGACTCCCTCTCTTTTTTACTTAAACATTTCTTTGTTTTGTAATTTTTTTAAACTCATTTTTTTTTTTTTATAACCCAAGCACAATATTTAACATTCTTTAAATGTTAAATATCTATATGTGTGACCGCAGTATGTGCGATCATCACAACATCTAAGCATGAATTTTCCATTATTATATAAACATATAGATTATAAAACAAAACATTGAAATTACACCATAATTTTTAATATTCCAAAATATAAATAAGCAAATAAATAAAGTGTAGCCAACAAATGGAATGACTGCCATTTTGAATAGTATTTGACAAATATTAATGTTTGTACTTCTCATTACTAGCAGCCAACCATAAATGAATCTGGCTATCATTATTTCCCCACAAAAACAAATATAGATATAAATATTTATTAGACTCCTGTTCCTATAATTATTTTTCATAGTTTTTAATGGTAAATTCTATTATTAGTCAATTCGTACTTACGATATTTTGTTTTACCCACCTTTCCCTTCATCGCATCTTTATACAATGTTCTCAAAGACATATTAATCCACCAATTTTTTTTTCCGCATTTATTTTTGTAAATTCATTTTTTGATTTTTGTTATTAAAATACAGACTAAAATTTGCTGTTTTTCATTTGTTATTATGTAATCTTTTTAGAATATACTTTTTTGCACATATAAACACACACATTATTAATTCAAATAATGCTAATTATATTACAATATTTTAGAATAAAACACTTATCCTGTTTATATTTAATTAAAGCGAACTGAAAAAGATGGGACTTTCATCAATTGAATATAATATCCATCTATATAATATACAGCTTATAAATTATAAAAAAAAACAATGAAAACAAATTTGCATTATCATTCCCATTAGTACTATTATATATAGTGGAACCACAATGTATTACATTTGGATTCAAGTTCACCAACACATACATCACATACAGTGAAATAAATAGTTCTCATTTATAAGCTTTGATTACAATGCAATATATATATATATATATTTACTATACAAAGAAATACATATTTTCAACAAGTATATATATATAACACAACCACTTTCTATGTGTTACTATGCATATACAAATTAAGAGTATGGTGTAAAAAATTTTTATAAAAAAACTAATGATATAGTCATTAATAATAAATGAAAAGAGCACATTTGCATATATGTTTACTGTGATGTGTGTTCC